>OY744481.1:317706637-317756637 GCA_963556165.1 Tipula helvola
TTATTCTGTTTAATTTTACTTAAATTTATTTATTTATTTTTAATTTAATTTAATTTAATAAAAAAAATAAAAATAAAATTTAACATAAAATAAAATAAAATAAAATAAAATAAAAAAAATTAAAGTAAAATTTAAAATTTAAAATTAAATTAAATTAAAAATTAAATTTTATTTTATATTATTTTATTAAATTTTATTCTATGTTACTATTAAATTAAAATAAGTTAAATAAATAAGTAAATTAGATTAAGGTTAATTAAACAGAATAAAATAAAATATTGTAAAATGAAATAAAATAAAATTAATTTCGCTAAATTGAATTAATTTAAATTCAATACCTAAAATTAAATAAAACAAAATAAATCAATATTAAATTAATTTAAATTTATTTTCTATTATTTTCTCTAGTTAATTGTTTATTTAGACAGTTAAATTATAATAAATACAATTAAATTAAGTTTTGTTAATTTTAGTTGAATTAATTGAAGTTAAGTTAAGTTAAATTAAATTAAAAAAATCTAAGATAAGGTGAGTTAAATTATATTAAATTAAATCCTATTAAATTAAATTAAGTTAAACTAAATAAAATTAAATTAAATTAAAATAATAAAATTATTAAAATTAAATTAAATTAAATAGGACAAAACAAAATATTGTAAAATAAAATAAAATAAATCAAAATAAATTAAAGTAAAATAGAATAAAATAAAATAGAGTTCAAATAAGTTAAGTTGGATTATATAAAATAAAATAAAATCAAATTTAATTAAATTAAAGTTAAGATAAATAAAATTAAATTAAGATAACTTGAGATAAATTATAAACGAAATTAAGCTAAAGTAAATAAAATAAAATAATTTAATTTAATGAAAATAATTTAAATTAAATTAAATCAAATAAAATTAAATTAAAATAAATTAAGTTAAATTAAATTAAGTTTTAACTTTATTTAATTTTAATCTATTTTATTTTAATTTATTTTATTCTGATTTTTAATTTCATTTTACATTATTTTATTTTATTCTGTTTAATTTAACTTAAATTAATTTATTTATTTTTAATTAAATTTAATTTAGTTTAGTTTAATTTAATGTTTTTTTATAAGCTTATTTTAACTTAATTTTATTTTGTTTCATTTTACTTTTTTTAATTTATTTTTTTATTCTGTTTAATTTAAATTAATTTATATTAATTTAATTTTATTTGATTTAATTTAATTTAATTAAAATTCATTTAATCTAATTAAATTAAATTCAGTTAATTTAAATTGAATTTAATTTAATTTAATAAAAAAAAAATCAAAATATAATTTAAAATAAAATATAAAATAAAATAAAATAAAATAAAGAAAAATAAAGTATAAAATAAAATAAAATAAAATAAAAAAAATTAAAGTAAAATAAAGTAAAATTAAATAATATAAAATAAAATAAAATTAAATTAAATTAAAAATTAAATTTTATTTTATTTTATTTTATTTTATGTATATTATTTCATTTTATTTTATAATATTTTATATTATTTTATTTTATTTTATTTAATTACATTTTATTATATTTTACTATTAAATTAAAATAAATTAAAAAAATAATTAAATTAAATTAAGGTTAATTAAACAGAATAAAATAAAATATTGTAAAATGAAATAAAATAAAATTAATTACGTTAAATAGAATTAATTTAAATTCAGTACCTAAAATTAAATAAAACTAAATAAATCAATATTAAATTAATTTAAATTTATTTTCTATTCTTTTCTCTAGTTATTTGTTTTATTTACACAGTTAAATTATAATAAATACCATTAAATTAAGTTTGGTTAATTTTAGTTGAATTAATTTAAGTTAAGTTAAGTTAAATAAAATTAAAAAAAATCTAAGATAAGGTGAGTTAACTTATATTAAATTAAATCCTATTAAATTAAATTAAGTTAAACTAAATTAAATTAAATTAAATTAAAATAATAAAATTATTAAAATTAAATTAAATTAAATAGGACAAAACAAAATATTGTAAAATAAAATAAAATAAATCAAAATAAATTAAAGTAAAATAGAATAAAATAAAATAGAGTTCAAATAAGTTAAGTTGGATTATATAAAATAAAATTAAATTAAATTTAATTAATTTAAAGTTAAGATAAATAAAATTAAATTAAGATAACTTGAGATAAATTATAAACTAAATTAAACTAAAGTAAATAAAATACAATAATTTAATTTAATGAAAATAATTTAAATTAAATTAAATCAAATAAAATTAAATTAAAATAAATTAAGTTAAATTAAATTAAGTTTTAACTTTATTTAATTTTAATCTATTTTATTTTAATTTAATTTATTCTGATTTTTAATTTCATTTTACATTATTTTATTTTATTCTGTTTAATTTAACTTAAATTAATTTATTTATTTTTAATTAAATTTAATTTAGTTTAGTTTAATTTAATGTTTTTTTATAAGCTTATTTCAACTTAATTTTATTTTGTTTCATTTTACTTTTTTTAATTCATTTTTTTATTCTGTTTAATTTAAATTAATTTATATTAATTTAATTTTATTTGATTTAATTTAATTTAACTAAAATTCATTTAATCTAATTAAATTAAATTCAGTTAATTTAAATTGAATTTAATTTAATTTAATAAAATAAAAATATAATTTAAAATAAAATATAAAATAAAATAAAATAAAATAAAGAAAAATAAAGTATAAAATAAAATAAAATAAATTAAAGTAAAATAAAGTAAAATTAAATAATATAAAATAAAATTAAATTAAATTAAATTAAAAATTAAATTTTATTTTATTTTATTTTATATTATGTGTATTATTTTATTTTATTTTATAATATTTTATATTATTTTGTTTTATTTTATTTAATTACATTTTATTATATTTTACTATTAAATTAAAATAAATTAAATAAATAATTAAATAAAATTAAGGTTAATTAAACAGAATAAAATAAAATATTGTAAAATGAAATAAAATAAAATTAATTACGTTAAATAGAATTAATTTAAATTCAGTACCTAAAATTAAATAAAACAAAATAAATCAATATTAAATTAATTTAAATTTATTTTCTATTCTTTTCTCTAGTTATTTGTTTTATTTACACAGTTAAATTATAATAAATACCATTAAATTAAGTTTGGTTAATTTTAGTTGAATTAATTTAAGTTAAGTTAAGTTAAATTAAATTAAAAAAATCTAAGATAAGGTGAGTTAACTTATATTAAATTAAATCCTATTAAATTAAATTAAGTTAAACTAAATTAAATTAAATTAAATTATTTAAATTAAATTAAATTAAATAGGACAAAACAAAATGTTGTAAAATAAAATAAAATTAAATTTAATTAAATTAAAGTTAAGATAAATAAAATTAAATTAAGATAACTTGAGATAAATTATAAACGAAATTAAACTAAAGTAAATAATATAAAATAATTTAATTTAATGAAAGTAACTTAAATTAAATTAAATCAAATAAAATTAAATTATAACTAAATAAAGTTAAATTAAATTAAGTTTTAACTTTATTTAATTTTATTCTATTTTATTTTACTTTATTTTATTCTGATTTTTTATTTCATTTTACATTATTTTATTTTATTCTGTTTAATTTAGCTTAAATTTATTTATTTATTTTTAATTTAATTTAGTTAAGTTTAGTTTAATTTAATATTATTTTATAAACTTATTTCAATTTAATTTTGTTTTGTTTAATTTAAATAATTATTTATATTTATTTAATTTTATTTGATTTAATTTAATTTAAATTAGTTTAATCTAATTAAATTAAATTCAGTTAATTTAAATAAATAAGATTCTTTCGGCTTTTTATAGACACAATATATTAATAATAATGGCATTCACAACATTTTCGACTTGTCAATCAAAAAATGAAGAGGCCAGTCATTTATAATATATCTACCAAAAAAGTAGAAATATCAAAATCCCTCCCCCCCCCCCCCGTACTTTAACCCGAGAGTTAATACAAAATGTATTTTGACTCTAAAAATGAAAACCTTTCCTTGCGTTTTCTGTGGGTAGTTTGGTTTCGTACTGATAATTTCAAAACAAAAAGTTCGATCTGCTCATCAGGTAGCTACGACCAAACTACAAAAATACAATTTCAACTCCATACATTAAGTATGAGGCAAGAACGTACTTTTTGTTTTGAGATTATCAGAACGAAACCAATCTACCCACAGAAAACGCAAGGAAAGGTTTTCATTTTTAGAGTCAACATACATTTTGTATTAACTCTCGGGTTATAAAGTACAGGGGGGATTTTGATATTTCTACTTTTTTGGGAGATATATTATAAATGACTGGCCTCTTAATTTTTCTGATTGACAAGTCGAAAATGTTGTGAATGCCATTATTATTAATATATTGTGTCTATAAAAAGCCGAAAGAATCTTATTGATTTAATACAGACAACTACACTTCTCTTTCTATTAATTTAAATTGAATTTAATCTAATTTAATTTAATTTATCTCAAGTTAGATTAATTTAATTTTATTTAACTTAACTTAAAATTTAATTTAATTAAATAGAATATAATAAAATTATGTAAAATTAGACAAATCCCAATTTACGTTGTCATTATTTTCCATCAATTGGGTATTCCTAGTAAATTTCACCGGTACTCCATATGAGAACCAACATAAACACTAACATCGTCATCATTGTAGTTTTTGTAGACAAGGTTGCAGTTTGAATGTTTTATGTCTAAATTGTATATTTGTTGTTCTCTGTTGAATAGATTTGGATCCTCTTCATAAGATACTGGAGGTAGAAAGATTGAGGTCGTTTAATGCCCGATTTTGGGTGCTGAATATTATATGTGGAAATTTTTGTGTTTAAAGTTGTTTATCTTACTATTTAATGTTGGATGTTAAATTTTGGTTTTCGGATTTTAGATATTGAATAGCCTATAGATTTTAGATGTCGAATGGATATGATTAATTTGAATGTTAAGAGTACATATGGAGCATAATTGTTTTGTACATTGAATACTGTAGTTTTGGTTTTTGAATATTAGACGTTATACTATATGTCAAATTCCAAAAACCCGCTTGGAAATATTAGCTGTATGTGTAGAAAGGTAAATTTTAGAAGTTAGATGTTGAATGTTGGATATCAGTCATGTATATAAAGTTAGCCTAGGATCCATCCCAGAAAATGATATAGTAACACAAATATAATACTATGATATATACAATGGTGATATTGTATATAGTCACTATACGAGGAATTTCTGAGATTCATGAGATTGGACTTTGTATCAGAGCGCTTCCATATAATTGGTACGTTCAATTTGTATAATGCATAGTATAAAGATTAATTTTATTTGATATTTTTAGAATCGTTTTTCAAATATAATTAATATTAGTGCAATACATTTTACATTAGCAGGATAAATTGTGGATGAATTATTTTGTTTAATACATTAAAAACATTAGTTCTATGCGTAGTAAATTTTTTCTGTGATGTTGTAAAATACTATAGTGTAATAACTATTTATTTTCTGGGCCGACATAATTTACTATAATATTAATGATTTCCCTAGATGATTGATATTGAATAATTTATAGATATGTATAAATCGGAAATGAAACTTTTCAAATTGTGTAGTATTTACTTATTTTTACATTTAATATATATTACTTCTGTGTTAGGTTTTTATGAAAGTGATAAAATATTTATTAATTCTAAAACAAAACATGTTAATTATAACATATTTTGTCTACTTAGATTTTTTGAATATATGTCGTGATACTATCGTAGTGTTGCTTGAAGTATATTTTCGATTTTTTGTAGGATGAAAGTCTGGGATAACTTTTTGTACGTATATCAGACCATAGCTTATTAATTTGGTACGGCATATTAGGTGTTAGAACTTTAAATTTGGAGATATAGTATTTATAATTTGATAAGGGATATTGCATATTTGTTGCTGGATGTTGATTATTAGATGTGTATTGTCGGATGTTTAGTGCTATCTATAGATATGAAAGTTGAATGTTGTTTTTTTTTTGGAGATTATGAGGTTGAATGTTGGTTTTTGAATATTGTTTATTAAATGAGAGATTAAATTATGAATTTTGAATTTTACTTGTGGGTCTTATATTGGATGTCAAATTTTGGTTCTTCGGTGTGATGAATGGTGAACGTGTAAATGTTAGACGTTGAATTATGACGACTTCGAAATCAATTATTTTGAATATGACTAGTTTTGAAAATTGCATATTGAATGATAAATATCACAATTCAGATGGGTGTATTAGATGTTGTCATTTTTAAGGTAAATGTTGGTTTTTGTAATGGCATTTTGTTAATATGACACCGGAGGTTTGAAGTTGAATATCTAGTATTTAAATTGGAACTTGGAACTTGGATGCTGGTAGATGAATATTGAATATTTTGTTGCTTATTTTTGGTTATTAAATATTGAATATCGGATTTTGATTATTGAATATTATATGTCGGATTTCGGGTAATGTTGGGCATTCAATTTTGAATGTGGAATACTGGATATTGAAGCAGCCAAGTCTCTCTATGGGATGTAGTGCCAGCGGAAAATGTATTAACAATAATTCAAAAAGTCACTTATTTTAATATTCGCACAATTTTACTGATCACTTATAATTTTTATATTGCACTAATTCACTTTTTAAATTACTTACTTGGTTTAATTTTCACACTATCGCGTTAAAAATACGAATAATTTTGTAACTTTACACTATCGCGTTCCAAATACGAATAACACAATTCGATCTCATTCGCCTTTTTTATATACTAAAACAATACTTCTAGAAATTTCAAGCTCTTTCCATCAGTAAGAATATCTCATACAATTTAGAAAATTGTAGCATGGAAAATTTCCATTTTAGTACAATAAACAAATTATGAAATACCATAGTAGTCTATCGTTGGGTCGTCGTTGTCGGAATATTGGGAGGTAGAAAATTATAATGAATTGATTGCAGAATTGTTTATAATCACAGCCACACAATTTTATAGTGTATATTATGTAAAAGCAAAAGTCGCCTAAGTGACTTTAAGCGATTTTTATGAATTTACCATAAATAATTAAATTTGCCCACAATTTAGATTGTATCAAATTTTGGTGAAAATCACTTAAAAAATAAAAAAGTTATGAGGTAATATAGCTCCTATTACCTATGTGGTCGGCGCGGCGTTTATTTATAATTTCAAATTTACACTTAGGAATTAATTAAATTTCACCAACATAAATTAATAACGCGTATTTAAATTAACTTAATTGTAATGAACACTGCACGGATATTCATCCCGATAATAAATTTATTTAACACAATTTTAATCACTTTTTTATAAAAATTGTGATATTAAGTCAAAATGATATTAATAAGAAAAATTATTTTTAATTTTCTTGTCACAAAATGCTGCACGATGTTGATTGTGTATTTTTGTTACAACAAATGTTTTGTGTGTAGTAAGAATCGTACTGTTGTGTTTTTTTCTTTGTTGTCATTCAGCGCTATCAACACAATATTTGCAGGCGCGCTCGATTGAAATAAATATATGTGTAGAGAAATGCGTTCGATGAGCGTATTATGTTGGTGGTGAGTAAATGTTTATATGAATGGCAAATCGTATATACATACATGATGAGTATATGTGGCGATGAACGAGTTATGAGTATTTTAAACAGTTGAATGCATGAAGTAATGAGTGCGTCGCTACAAGTCACTATTAGTAGATATATATATAGGTGTCACCGTAACAATATGTATTGTTACGTTTTTGCCTTGTCAATCAAGGTTCGTATCACTGGATTATGAATAAAACACACTTCAATTTATCACAAACGATTTTATTTGTTGATTACAAAAATTATTCTAACACAATTTATTAACGATAATTCACAAAATCACTTTTTATCAATTTTGCACATTTCAACGTGTACAAAATGCACAGATTTAAATTAAATCTTTAATTTATTTGGCAAACAAAATGTGTTTAAAATTATTTTCACACAATGGAGTTTGTAATAAAAGAAATTGTATCAAATTGTAATATTTTTTATTTACAACACTTTATGGCTTGATGGTTGGAAGGTACAAATGCAATTGACTAAAAATTATAATATTTATTTTAATGTGCATTTGTGTACGTGTGGTAATGGACATCGTATAACAGTTATACCTTTAGAATTTTATTAGAGATAATTAAAGGGGATTTTACATTATAATAGTATAATTAGGTAGATGGTATATTCATTCTACTTAAAATTTCGAATACCGAAAACCATTTACATTTTGACATTTACTTGAATATAAGTTGTTCGTTACTTACAATTATACTAATAAACATAATTTAAATTTTGGAAATACAAATTTTATGAGTTCAATAACATCAATTGAATAAAAATTAATGAAAATAAAATAATGAACTATTGTTGATTGTTGTTGGATTTAATGCTGGTTTGAACACAACGGTTCACTTATAATTTTTATTTTGAACTAAAACATTTTTTAAATCACATTTTAATTTCCTTTTTCACTTTATCGCTTACCAAAAACTAATGTGAATTCGTTCACTCCTTATATACTCATTCATTTACTCCTTATACACTCAAAACTTCTTGAACTTTCATGATTGTTCCGGTAAGGACAGTTTAGAAACATTTCGAACAGTTTTATCATGGAAAATAACATTTTAGTACAATAGTGCTTTGTGCTATTAATTAACTTATTCTATTCTATCCTAGGTATCACAGTAGGTTAGGTTAGGTTAGGTTTTGGTGGCGGTCCACCAGGACCAGGCATAGACACAAAAAGGTCCGTAGCCATACCACAAATTAAAAAATTTTCCTCCAACTCATTGAAACCATTTTGAGCTTGCTATGAAGCGCTGGATACTCCTGACGTCCTTCCCGCTGAGCTCCGCCAGGTCGTTGAAAAGGGGTGCCCCTAGAAAATTCAGTCTGTTTCGTGCCAGACGAGGACAGGTGCAAAGAAGATGAAGTACTGTCTCTTCCTCCTCTTCGTCCTCGCAACTACGACAGTAGTCATGTGAGAAGAAACCAAGTCTACTCGCATGTTTGGCATCGGATAGGCATCCTTTACCGACACGTCATTTACCCTTCGGGCATCCAAACACAACCTAACCTTGCCGTTGGTCACCGGGGAACACCAAGCGCTCTCGTTTTCCTCAATGACACCCAACTGCAACAAACCGGGTTCGATATGACGAGAACTACTGTTAGTTCGTTAATTTTAATTTGCAGACCAAACAGTCGAAAAAATCATTGCCCTAGTATAAAGGTTGAGACAAATTTGGAGCCAGATTCAGCCGTATGCGTTTCTCAACATTATTGAATTATGTACTTGAACGAAGACATTTTCCCAATACCCGTTCCTTGGAACCATTAGCCGTGGAGATGAACGAGACATTACCGAATGAAATATTAGCGTTAAAATTAGCGTTAAGATATTATCGTGTGCATATATTAGATGAATTTATAGGCGGTGTTGTCTGGCATAAAGTTCCGGGTCCGTGTGCACAGCTGCCTCGACTTTTATCGATTTAATTTAAACTTTTAAAATGTGATGGCTAGGGAATCCTAAACATTTAACTATTTTCCACCTCAGTTTTACTCACACTCGTTTCTATTAGAATAAGCCAAAAGTACCCTTTTTAATTAAATTTTCGAAAATATTTTTCATAAGTTTAGTTTAACTATTTTTGTGCTTCATTTATCAATCAACTTTTACTTTTTTGAGTACAACCGTCTACGAATCAACATTCAGTTATGAGTTCATTAAATAAATGGATTTATGTTAAACCATTAACTTTTATGAGGGCTTCTAAAAACTCTGTTTGGTATACCTTTCTTTGAATAAACGTGTAGATAATAGAACAATTATCTCCAACAATATAATCGTATTTCAGCAGACAGAGAGGATAAAGAATAAAGATGAATTTTAGGTTCTTATTTATTGAAGAATGCTTTCACAGGTCAATGTCTATATACACTTTTTTGCTATACAAATTTATAAATTACTGTTTTTTCCTTTTAACACGCGGACGGTTCATCGAGGCTAGGCAAGTGTTTTTATAAATTCCAGTCACATTTTCAGTAAAAAAATATGTACATACATACTTCCATACATAACATCTTCAAAACGCGTGAACAACAAATAATTATACTGTCTAAGCTGTTTCAATATTAATTCGCACTGTTACATTGGGGACACGCCAACTTGGATTATGTCACATGAATTAGAATAAAAATGTAAATTTTTTATTTTATTTTTTAAAGAATGGTTCAATCAAAATAATAAATTTATTATATTTAAAATTAAAAAAATATTTTCTAAGTAAAAATCTTTGCGATTAAATATTTTGTTTAAAAAATAGTCACGTTCACCGTCATACACTGAAAAAAAGCGGCGAACAAAGGTGTATCCTAATAAAAATTTTATAATGTTGTGTAAAAAAAATATTTTTGAAGATTACTAATACAGAGTTCCAAGTAAATGAATCAATTAAATTTAACGACACATTGATTAACTGCTCACGATTCTATAAAAGGCGCGTTACTTAAAAATTGTGTTGGCGCTTTTATAAGCTTAAATAAATAGATTTGAATACTGTTACTGTGACACCGATTATACTGTCCCGTCACTATCTTTTGATAGAAAGTTCCGGACTATTATCCCATCCAGAGAGGACTGGATGATGGATGCAGTTTTGGAACCAGGAGTTTTAAACTTTTCCACTGATGGTCAAGACAGGATAGACGAGATGGGGCTGGAGTGTTCTGCGAGGAGCTCATGTTAAACCCCTCCTTTTGTCTCCCTGACTACTGTATCATTTTTCAAGCGGAGGTAACTGCGATAAAGGAAGTCGTGGACTGGTTGAGGTATAATGTAATATCGACTTGTGATATTCGCATATATACGGACAGTCAGGCTGCCATACGCTTTACTTCAATCACACCTTCTCACCTTCTCACACCATGCTGAATGCAATGAAGCCATATTTCATTCGGAAGAATGAGCTAATTATCGAGGGTGGATGCCCGGTATGGGGTAGTCGTGTGGTTATACCATGGTCGTTACTAGAGTATCCAATTCCGGGATCCTGCGATTTCAGGATTGACAAAAAAAGCGTCGTTACAAAAGCATATTCGTCAGTTACTACACTGAAAAAAAAAATTGTAGTCATAATGATAAATTTACGATGTATTTACTAAATTTGTATTTAATAAACAGCCGAAAACAAATGTAATTAATAGAACAAGAAATACTATTAATGTAATACTTCAGTTCATTTGAAAAATAGTTGATCACAATGAACACAGAGAAGATTAAAATGAAAGGCAAGAATATTTTGATGGAAAACATGAATTGTCCTTTTGATTACAAAAGCTATCATAAATTTATCATAATGAATACTAATCATTTAATAAGAAAGCGAAATACATCGTACCGTTTTTCAATATGAGAGTAGCATTTTCATAATAAGTGCCAATAGTAGTACAATGATACACAAGGTTATATCAGAAAAACGACACTTAGATATCATACTGAAAAGGAACTGTAATCAGAATGCATGTATAATATGAGCTTATACATTACTTTTTTAAAAAACCGGGCGCATGCATTTAATAACATTCACCGATTTTGCTGTAATTTTTTTCAGGAATAGTAGTCGATGAATAATGTTGTTTCCCAAAATATTACCCCTTAATTGCCCCCCATTTTCGAGTTATGATTTTTTAAAGCTAAGAAATTTAGTGATTTTAGGCTCAAGGATTTTAGTTGAAATCCATAAATTTGGCGACCATCTTAAAACATGCTGCTTTTTAAGAAAAAATAATTACACTTTTTGTATCGCATTTGGCCAATATTAAATGTTTAGCTCTGAAACTGCTTTTAAATAAAAATTCAATAAAGTACGAAGAGAATCAGGTCCATTACATTTAAAACAAAGCAACCTAAGTAGAACGGTTACCTATCGAAAAGAGCTTAAATTCACTCAATTTCTAAACTTTAAAAAATCATAACTCGAAAAGGGGGGGGGGGGGGGGGCATGAAGGAGTAACATTTTGAGAAACAACATTTTTCATCGACTATTATTCCTGAAAGAATTACAGGGAAATCGGTAAATGTTATGAAAGCCGAGTGCAAGGCATGTATCTTTATATGTTGGATACTGTTGTCCATTCACTTTGCGTATATCTTGAAATGACAATGGGCCGGTGACATTAATAATCAACAACAGTCGCAGATGGAAGCACTCAATCTATCTTGGAGTAACCGTATTCGGTCGAAAGTGTTTGATTTGAATAGGCCGGGGCACTCACCAATTGGTGTGCCTTGCTTGCGCGGCATCCATTTTTTGTTTGATGCCATGTGAAATAGCGTGGTACTTCGGAATAGAGTAGTGTTCGTGCAAAGGCACCGAAAGTATCCGCACGATTACAGAATTCGAAAAATTCCGTGAGAGCAGTTTTTGGTGGATTTATGGTGGTTTTTTTTCAAGATGTACGGCTAAATGTATAACTGCTGGGCCCCGTTCATGAATTTGAAAACCAAAGATACGCCAGACAGCTTCATTGGAGCTGATGTATCGGCCAATTTGGTAGCGCATTATTTCGTCATTGTCATTCAATCGAGGAGCATTCACATCGGTATTTTGAATTTGAAACACAGCCATATCACTGCCTTTATTCACATACTTGCAAATGTATTTGATGCTCTTCACCGAACTGCAGAACTTAACATTAATATGAACATTGAATGTTTTGCTTAGCAGAGGCGAATATGGTACCACCCAACGATTGTCAATTTCAATGTCTGCGTTATTGATATTTGGCGTAAATGACTGTCCGCCATTATCAGTATTTCTTCGACGATATATTGGATATCCGTCGACATTTGTGATTGTGTCGTTGGTGAAATCTTTAGGAAAACGCTTTGTACATTTTCCATCTGCCATGCAAGGCGATAAACGATTCAGATCACCGCATGGGCTATGAATCATGTTTGTGGTAACAATATCGAACAGTAGTTGATCAGTAGATGGATTTGGAATTTCCGCGGAAATTACACTATCGATTTCCTCAGGGCGTATTTTGTCGACTAACCAAATCAAAAAGTGTACATGAGGTAATCCTCGCTTTTGCCATTCAACCGATTACATCCAGCAACGTGTGGGACCGAATAAGTGTAATTTGGTAATGAAGCTCATTAAAGGCTTCAATTTTTGTTTGAATACACGTGCTGTAATGTCATGACGATGTATTGCATTTTGATCTGGCAATAGTAAAGATGTAATCTCCTGCCACTTTGGATTACATGTAAACGTGATAAATAAACACGGTCGTCCGTACTCGCGCACGAAAGTCATATCCTGTATGTATTCTTGCATATGACATGGACTGCCTACGTACGATGATGGTAGAATGATAGAGTTACCAATTTCGGCGATGTCGGTGTCACTCATGATAGCGTCTCGCAAGTGAATGTATTCTTCCGGACGCAGCTTCTGTTGATTATGTCGTAGGAATCGCAGTAGTTCGCATGAATTGTTGGCACAGCTCATGACATCGCAGAATAACATTGTCCTGACCGCGTCGAATTATCATACGATACGCGTAAAAATCCATCGAGCTCACTTTCTTGTTTGTTTCGGCTCCTGTAACAACATATTCATAAATATTAATTCCAAATGAGTAATGATATTCCTAATGAATGAATTACCTGTGGCGGGATCTCATTGTTTAATGTTTATGCAATATCCGTCTTGTCCCTTCCAGAAAATTAGCGGATATTGGAGAGCGTCGTATGAACGGTGTGTGTCGGCGATGAACTCCAGATTATTGGTTCTTCTTCGAATCACGATTTCTCGTGTCGATGTGCGGTCGCCAATCATGATTCCAGCAACGTCGTCAACAACAGGCGCATTGAATCTACACACGTGCTTTCCAGCTGGTGTTTTATCAGGATTTATGACAATAGCGTTATTGTCACTTTGCAATTCGTGCATGTGTGATTTGAACATTTTCCATAGTTCATTGTGCTCATTCAATAGGGCGTCCAGTTCGCCGACGATGAGCCTGGCATTAGGCGAACTATTTCTGTTGCTCCGAACGAAGTCATTTGAAAGCAGGAATTGAATGTGCAAATGTACTTAAGGAACAGGTTTGAATCTGGATCCGTGCCGGTGAGCAAGCCGTTCAATGGTTCTGGTGGTGTCTCAATTTCTGTTAGGTGGACTTTTCCTGATGCGCAACACATCCCGGCTGACTCATGTTTGAATTTGAGCGCATGACAATGAGGACATTCTTTGTCCATAGCACCAATCAGCACTTTCGGATGAGTGGAATATTGAATATCTGGCTCGTACTCGAATGCGAGACGAAGGAATGAAGCGGATGTAAATGCTCGATGTACTTGTTGGCGTTGTCGGTCATTTGCTCTGCGTGTGTTAACTACGAACCGGCGCGCTTGTCTCCGTACCAATTGTCGTTGTTGATTTCGTTCAGCTCATGTCTCTTGTGATTGAGATCCACGCAATTGCGACATGCTCACCCGCACATTTTCGTTATCTTGTTGGATTTGTTCGTTTGTTTTTCTGCTCTATTATTTCGCATGTAGGTTACTTTATTCGTTCGACGACCCAAATGGGCCCCTTTGCGTCTTGCTGGCATTGTTCACTATAATACACACACACACACACACACACACACACACACACACACACACAAATAGACAAAATTTTTGGACTTACTGATGAAAAACGGTATACCGATAATGTAATTGGTTGTTTTAGTATTTACCTTTTTACAATCATAAAACACGTTATATTTCTTATAAATTAAAATAAATCGAACAAAATTTTGCACGCACTGCGTTGTGATAAATAACAAATGCAGAATGAAAAGTCAAAAGTGAATGACTTGCGCATATGTGGATGAAAGTTCGATGAGGCTGACGCAGCGCCTACTGCCATACAACAACATAAATTATTTCGTTATGTTTGAAATACGAACTACAGTTAAATTATTTGGATATTGTTCATACAAAAATACTAAAATCGCGATTGAAAAATGGGAGAGTGAGGTAGGAGGGTGAAAATTTGGGGTATGTATTTGGAAAATACCAATATTTTTTGATACCAAATCAAAAAAAAAATACGAAAAAAAAATTTTGTTAGATATATAAAAAAATTTGGGGATAAGGGGGACACCCTAATCACCTAGCGGTATGAAATATACTTTGCGACCTATTCTCATACCTACCAAATATACATAAAAAATTTCATAAAAATCGGTCAAGCCGTTTCGGAGTAGTGCGACCACAAACACCGGGTTAGTTACACCATTTATAACTCAAGAACGGCTAGGCCGATTTTTATGATCTTTGATTTGTTGGATTTGTCTCCACCCCGAATAGCAGAATAACTTTTAAAACATCGGAAAAATTTACGAAAACAAACTTTATGAAGAAAATTCATTTTCTCATACATTTTGTATGGAACGGGTTTTTTGATGATATCTCGAGAACGGATTGACTGATTTCGATAAATTTTTTTTTTTTTGTTAATTTTTAATTTTCACGAAAATTTAAACTTTTTAAAAAAAAATAAAAACTAAATGGTTTGTTTACAGAAAAAAGACCAACCATATTATTTGTCTATATTCATCTCTCTGCAACTAACCACTCTTGAGAAAGAAGATTTCATATGGGAATTTGTTATTGTTTTCGTTTATTTCTGGTCTAAGTATTTCATGTCTCTTTTGCATACCATGAGCACGTGCGTCACGATTTATTAGCATTTTTTTGAGTTTTCACCAATTTGCATTCAGTTTTCGACGGTTATTCATTTGAATTCGATTCAATTTATTCTCTTCAAACGATTTTTTCTGAAATTCATCAGTGAAAAGTGATTTCACAGAGTTCAGTTTGAAGTTTGATGAATTGCACATTGTAAAAGGTTATGTAGTTTGTAACAAATAGATAACATCATAGGTGCCAAAATTCCTAAACCCGAAACCGATCCAGCCCTGCATGATGTTGTAATTACGATAATGATTCACCCGTGTGGCGCCATCAAACCCCAATCACCGTGCATGATCAACGGCAAGTATTCCAAACGATATCCACGAAATTTGACGGCAAAGGATATCACTGGCAACGATGGTTATCCACTGTATCGGCGTCGATCACCCGATGATAACGGTAGAACTAACACAAAGAAAGTGAAAGGAAACGATTTCGTGGTCGACAACACTTGGATTGTTCCGTATTCGCCACTTCTTTCCAAAACATTCAAGCCGCACTGTGACGTGGAGTATTTCAATTCAGTGAAGTCCATCAAATACATCTCCAAATATGTCACGAAAGGCAGCATTATGGCGGTTTTTGGCGTTCAAACTTCCAATACCAACGATAAAATCAATGAGCCGATTTTGCGTATATTCTCCCTCATTCCTCATTCATGAACATCATCCCACTTTTGTACATTTGGCGATGCATTTGGAGAATGGCCAAAGAGTTTATTTCAACGCATCGAATGTTGCTCAATGTGCTGATACACCTCCAGCATCAACATTGACCAGTTTCTTTTCGATTTGCCAAAGTGATCCGTTTGCACGAACGTTGCTCTACTCTGAGATGCCACGTTATTACCCTTGGAACGCTTTATCGAAGAAATTTCAACGTCGGAAGCAAGGCGATGCGGTTCCTTATCATCCGTATGTCATCCGTCTGATCATTAGTATGTCTGGCTAAGTAGATTATTATAAGTCCTTAAGCAGCAGGTTTATGGTCTCATCTGTTACTCAAGTCGGCGTAACCCTGTATATAGCAGCATTTACTAGCTTCACCTTGGCTCAGCAAAGAACCTCCCCAGTCACTGCACGCTAGCCGGCTGAAAAAGCTGCTCTGGAACAACTGAGAGGAAGTCTGCAGCAGTGATATTCTCAGTTTGATAAAAACCTGAAACTATGACTGTTACAGCATTTACACAGTTCATTCGAAGAATGACGAATGCTTCTACTTGCGGTTGTTGTTGGTGAATGTTGGTAGGCCGACATCGTTTGAATTACTTAGAACTGTCAATGGTGTAGTGTGTCCAACATTTCGTACTGCATGTCAACAGCTCGGTAAACATGCGAGTTGCATTGCTAAACGATCTAGCTGCCAAAGATTTTTCCAAGGAATTGCTGATTATCGGTAATGGCCATGTTCCTGTCGACGAATCGAACGGATTGATTTCGTTTCTGCCGAATTTTTGTAATTTCGTCTCAACGAAGGACGAGCTCATCCACAAAGTGTTTCCGAACATCATTGCTAACCACAAAAATCAAAATTGGTTGAGCGAACGAGTAATTCTTGCAGCAGAGAACAAACATATGGATCCCTTAAACTTCAAAATTCAAAATCAAATCGTTTGTCCACTGCGTTCCTTCAAATCTATCGACTGTGTAGCAAACGAAGACGAAGCAACCAACTATCCAACTGAATTTTTAAACTCACTGGGTCTGCTTGGCTTACCACCGCACAATTTACAACTGAAGGAACCAACCAAAAGTATGTAACGGAACGCGTTTGGTGGTGCGAAAATTCTTGGGCAATGTGATTCACGCGACGATACTCAAAGGAAAGTTCAAAGGTGAAGAAGTTCTCATTCCGAGAATTTCGATGATCCCAACCGATATGCCATTCAAGTTTAAACGAATTTAATTTCCGATTCGTATTGCATTCCCCATGATGATCAACAAATCATAAGGCCAATCCTTGAGTGCTTGAATTTTTCTCTCACGGTCAATTGTACGTAGCATGTTCACGTGTCGGCCAACCATTCGCTTTGTTCGTTCTCGCACCTGACAACAAAACGAAAATAGTCGTATATCACAAGGTGCTTCAATGAAGGAAATTGACCCGAGCGCATCCCATTCAGCAAATAGTTTAAAGAAAGTAGTGCAAAAATGCCAAGCGAATCATTTTGATTCACTTCAATAAAGCAAATGTGAATAATAAGTTACGTTAAAATTAGTAAAATTAAGTAGTCAACAATTTATAGCCTATAGATTTTTTTTATAATGGGGCCACTTTTCCAGAATATCGTTGGTACAGCTTTGCGTTTTGTTCATTAATTATGCTACAGCTAGCTGCTTACACCTGTATTTTTTTATGTTAACCCAATGATGTTCCAGTTCACCAAAGAAGCAATTATCGTTAATAATGCACTCTAGATTATGATCAATACCAATTTGTAGCTTTCCAAAATATACAGTATGCATTACCGGTTTCTAAACCCACTCGGTTTTTTAGGTATTATTTACTCTTTGGACTACTAATAGCATGACATCTCTTTTCGATTAGCCCACAGTATTTCATTGTCCTCTGAGAATTAAAATACTTTGCATATATTTTTGATATAGCTCGTTTGCCTTCTTGCTTTACAAAATGCATTCCCTTTAAATTAAACAGGTCAATTTAATAATTTTGAATATGCAAATAAATTTTAAAAGTCATTACCAATTTGCCAACGTTGTAGTCATCTTAATTTGTTTTTGTATAAGAAAGCTATTAATTACGTCGAGAAGTATAGCTTTGCAACCATCATTCAATTACTTATTCTCTTCATAGTGATTTTGCAGTGGTATCTTCACTAGTATTTCTGGTGAGATTTTCTTCATGATCAACATTTGTTGACATTTTTAAAGATGCCTGCCTAAAATTTCAATCGATGTTCAAATTTTATGATATAACCCAGGCCAATTTTGGATAGTGAAGATAACTTTAATAAATGCTCCATAGTCATAAATTTTAAAGCGATTTCATCAATTCGCTCATCTGAAATTAAAAGAAATAAAAATGTGTTTAGTAAAAAATTAAACAAATGAAAAGTTTTTTTTACCTATAAATATTTCGTAAAGGAAATTAAATCCCCAATTGTCAATAAGACTTTTAATTTCCTGCGCAGCAATTTCAGTTAACGGTGGGCTTACTCGATTATTGGTAAGTATTTCGTTTTGATCATGAGATTATTCCTATTACCGTCATTTGATAAGTAGGCAATACTGTAAGTCATGATATTGTTTGTTGCTTCTTCATTTTCACTGTAAGCTGGGATCAGTTGGTATTGTGCGGTAACAGTGCCATCCATATTATTTTATTTTTAATTTTAGATAATACGTGTGTTGATGTAATTTTATTGTGAATTAATTTTGTGTGAGAAATTAGGAATGAACAGGATGTTGCTACTTTATTACTAAATTAGGCATTCATTATGCCTGCGGGTACTGCAGCTAGATTTTTATGTATTGCTCTTAAAACTCAGACGTACTACTGTTAAAAATCAGGTTTCGGGCGAAAGTATAATTTCCCATCTTGCATTTTTGTTAGATTAATTGGCGGTGATTTAAAATATTCTAATTTATAAATTAAATTTTCAGAAATAACTAATATATTTTTATCAACTTCATATGCCATAAAATGTTTTTTAAAACTTTTAATTAGAATTTCATCTAAATCCAATATTATTTCAAGGGTATTCTTCATTACATGCTTCATGATATTACCAAATTTATTAGTTAAATAAAATCCATTTTAATATACAGTTCCATTATACTCGAGACTTTTATAACTATTGACAGCCGCATTGCCCAAATATTTAGTTAATTTTTCGCAATGAATGTTTAATAACTTGTGCTGTTCTTTTAGTATCAAATATGAACAATTTTCATTCATTAATATTTGTGCAAATTTTAACTGAAATATTTTTGATAAGCTAACTAGAATATTTCTTCTAGATGTAATTGCCCTTGCATAGGTTTTAAATTCCTTATGTTTAGCTTCAAAACGTAATCCCCAATAATATTTATGTAGGTGGCCCAAATTGCTCTATTATGTATGGATAACAGGTAAGCAAGTGCAATTTTGGTTTAAGCGTGTCTGAGAATAAAGAAATATAGGTACATTAAATTGTACATTTTAATCAAATTTCGCAAAATATTTAAGGTTTGGTGAGGAAACTGATTACTTAGCAATAAATCAATCATTTCAACAAGACACAACAAAAACTTCCATCATTTATCTTGGTTTGGAATTAAGTCACCTAGCATTATTGGAAGAAAATGGATAAATGTTTTCATTTCACTCGTTGACATTTTAAGATGCTTATTTTTTAAATGTTCGTGGGTAATAGGTTTAGATAAATTTCCAATATCTATCTGACCATAATTAAATGTATTTTTTCTTAAACTAAGGATATCTACAGAAAATACATCTTTGAATGAACTTATAAAATAAGTAAATATATGACACAATCCATAGTGACATACTCCCTCAAACACATCATGCATTAGATTTATGGATATCGACGAATGCCCAATTACCAAAATAATTTTGGGACCAATCTCACCATTTAATAAAAACAATTTTCAAATATTAATTTTAATATTTAATAATAATAATTTTATTTATTGAACAATAATTATATTCTTTGAGCTTCCAATTCATACTGCCTCAAAATTTATTCTTTTATCTTAAATGTTAAATTTCTCCCTTAACCACAATTACAATTACATAATAATTCTAAATACATATAATGCTAATTTTATTATTATGAATGAAATTATATAAACTTAATATGTTAAGAGAAATGAGTATCAAATATAATGGCATTATCACAAACATCATCATTTCAGCTAGCTGGAGAAATCACTGCACGATGGATACATATAACACGGTATATGTATTTGGTAATTATCGTTACTCTGTGTAAGATACAAATGGATCGGCAATACATTTTGCTTCACTTGTCTACACACACATCAATTCATGCACCGGACGATTAGTACATTGCAAATTTATGCAAATTAAGTGGCTGCGCGTATACATTTGTTATTGCAGCTACAATACTCCCTCCGTAGCGATAGCGTCAATATACCAACGAACAATTATAAAATGTGTAGCTGAAAATTACTTTAAAAAACTTACATGGTTATGGTTTCTCTTTGGTGGCTCAATTTGGAGAGATTCTGTCACGTAGGCTGGTTTAAGTCGGTCAATTGAGATAGAAGTATTTTTACCTTTTATTTCTACAATAAAATTTTTACGAAGCTTTTTTAACACCTTATATGGACCTTCATATGGAGCAGTTAAACCAATCTTAACTTTATCCACGCGGACGAATACATAGTCGCAGTCCGTCAAATCTTTATGAATGAAGATGTTGTCCTGTGAAGGGCTTCGTGAATTTTTGGGAACGACGTTGCGCATCAACTCTTTAAGTTTCCCGACCAGTGACGCAGGATCAGTTGATGTCGCGGGCTCAGGATGCATTAAAAGATCACCAGGGACCTTAGGTGTCTGTCCGTAGACAAGGTCCGCTGGAGTACATCCTAGGTCATCCTTGACCGAAGTTCTAATACCAAGGAGGATAAAGGGGAGTTCAAAACTCCAATTCATGGTATTTTCTCGAGCATACAGAGAGGCTTTCAACTGGCGGTGAAAACGTTCCACCATGCCGTTGGCCTTTGGGTTGTAACTTGACGTACGTATTCTGTATGAACCTAGCATTTTCCTAAATTCCTGAAATAGGTTACTCTCGAATTGACTGCCTTGGTCAGTCGTTATCTCTAATGGTACTCCAAAACGCGAGACGTACTGGTCTACGAAAGCGTGTATAACTGAAGATGTTTTCATATCGACAAGAGGTATTGCTTCCGACCAGCGAGTAAAACGATCGATAATTGTGAGAATAAAAGCATAACCATTTGAGGGGGGTAGTGGACCAACTAAATCTACATGAATATTTTCGAACCTGGCGGAGGGTAATTCAAATCTACCAATTTCGGAACGTGTATGTCGATTTATTTTGGCTTTTTGGCAGGAAATGCATGTTTTTGCCCAATTTCCTGTGTCTACATTCATTTTTGGCCAAAAATATTTACTTGATACTAATTTACGACTAGTGCGAACTCCCGGATGTGATAAATTATGTAATTGATCAAAAATTGATCTACGCATTTGTTCAGGAATATATGGACGATTCACTCTCGTCGAAGTTTCCGACCAAATATTCCGATCCGAAATGCTATCGTATAATTTCACAAGTTTCCATTTGTGTTCACGTTGGGAATTGTTACACAATTCAGTAAGTTCGTTATCGGTTGCCTGCAAGGCGATTAATTTCTCGACATCTAGATTAGCAAGCCGAATTGTAAAAATATTGTCTACATCAGGTCTACTAAGTGTGTCAGCCACAATATTACTTTCACCCTTAGTATATCGAATGTCGGTGGTAAACTGTGACATATAATCTAATTGGCGCGCCTGACGCGGACTACGTTCTGTCTTAGATGAAATCGCAGTACACAGAGGTTTGTGATCAGTAAACACCGTGAATAGCCTTCCTTCCACAAAGTATCGAAAGTGTTTAATAGCGCAGTAAATCGCTAATAACTCTCGATAAAATGCTGAGTATTTCCTCTCAGCAGGAGAGAGCTTCTTGGAAAGAAATCCGATAGGTTCACTAGTACCGTTTCTGTGTTGCTCTAATACACCACCTAGAGCCACGCTAGAAGCATCTGTAGTGATGCTTATTCGACAATTCTCCATTGGATGCGCCAAAAGTGTACACTGGGCGAGGGCTGACTTAATTTTATTAAAAGCCACCTCACACTCAGGATTCCAGGAGAAAATAATCTTTTTCTTCACTTGTTTCAGGTTTTTCATGTGCTCATGGATTGGAGCAAGTAACTCTGCCAAGTGTGGAATAAACCTGTGGTAAAAATTTACCATACCGACGAATTTTTGTACTTGCCGTACAGAACTGGGTTGAGGAAAATCCCTGATTGCCGCTATTCGTTTAGATGATGGTAAAATTCCGTCTTTCGTTATTTCATGACTGAGAAATTCGATGCGATTTACTCCAAATTCACATTTCGAGGGTTTTATGTTTACACCATATTCCGTTAATCGGCTAAATAATTTTTCTAGGTGTAATTTATGTTCTTCGTGCGAGTGGCTAGCCACCAAAATATCGTCAATGTATCCAAAAACAAAATCAAGTCCTTTGGTCACCTCGTTTAAAAAACGTTGAAATGTTTGGGCTGCATTACGCAATCCATAGGGCATTCTAACAAACTCGAAGAGACCAAACGGAACTGTAATTGATGTTTTGTAGATATCTTCTTTAGCCACTGGGATTTGGTTGTAGGCTCGCACTAAGTCTATTTTAGAAAAGATGGTACAACCACGGAGATTTAGAGAAAAGTTATGGATATGTGGTAATGGGTAACGATCTGGCACCGTTACCGCGTTAAGTCGCCTGTAATCCCCGCAGGGTCGCCAATCGTTACTATCCCGTTTCGGCACCAAGTGCAATGGTGAGGAGACTGAAGAATCAGACGGTCTACACAAACCTAACATAGACATTTGTTCGAATTCCGAACGTGCTATTTTATGGCGCTCAGAGTCCAGCCTTCTAGGAGTAGAATATGGAAGGTGGCCGTAAGTAACGATTTTATGAACGACTTTGTGTTTAACTGGTTCATCATATTTTGGTACCTGAGTCAAAGTCGGAAACTGGCGAAGGAGTTTACCATATTCTCCGTTAATAATATGTAACCGCGGTGAAAATGAATCATCGCTTTTAATAATTGTATTAATTGATAAATTTGTTAAATTATCTTTCAAAATACGATTTTTTAGATCAATGGTTAATCCGAATTTAATCAAAAAATCAACACCTAATATAGGTTTCGTTACATTTCCTATTATCATACAAATGGGTGCTTAAATTCTCGACGTAGACCTAAATCGACAACAATTAGTCGCGTACCAAAAGTTTTTATTGGGGTACCGTTTGCTGCGAAAAGTAATGGTTCTCTATCAGGATGCAAATCGCTAAAATGTTTTGGAGGTATGACTGATGCGTCAGCTCCAGTATCTACTAAAAATATTAATTTAGTTTTTAGACATTTTACAAATAATCGACGATTTGCTGCAATCCCATCGTTCGTCGAATTTACGATGGGACGGTTTAGTTTCCCGAAATTCCTGATGAGTTGGAATTTGCTTTCCAAGTACAACCACGTTGGCATTTGGCTGCCTTATTCCTATACTTATGGTGGTGCCAACAAAGATATTTACCAGACTCTCGACTTTTCGAACGGCTACTTTTATTGTTTCGATCTCTTGAATTATCTATACGGACATTATTATGATTAGAACGAGAACCGGAATTACGTTTCTCCCACCGATTAAATCTTGAACGCAATTCGTTAATTGTTTTTACTAAACTATGCACTGTGAAATTGTCTGTTTTTGAAATATTTTTATTCGACCTAGACGTAGCACTAATGATAGAAGACGATGGTGAAGTTATCTGCCATATTTTATCCGCTAATTCGCATAATTCGGTGATCGAGTCAGATTCTCGAACCATGACAACAGCTTTGATAGCATCTGGCAGTTTTTTTAACCACAAAGTCTTTAACAATTGTGCGTTTACGGCACCGGATGATCCAGCAATTTGTTCTAAACTGCGGTAAAATTCAGATGGAGATTTATCTCCTATTAATGTAGACTCAATTAATTTTTCTACACGTTGCGCTTCGGATAAGGTTTTACGTTTAATCAAACCTTCACGAAGAGCATTATATTTATTTGTATCTGGAGGTTTTGTAATTATGTCGGAAATGGAAGAAATAACATCTAACGGTAAACACGCAATCGTGTTTAAGTACTTTTTAGTATCGTTAGTAATTTTTTTCACTTCAAAAACAGCCTCCATTTGAGTAAACCATAAGTCAGGCATGTGTGCCCAATAAGGCGGATAAGCCACATGTACTTGGGATTGTGCTATTTCTGGTTTTTCATCCGTATCACTCATTTTATTTTCGTATTTTGCAAAAAAAAAAATTAAAATCCCGTTATAGTGACGCTATCACCACACCAAGAAAATAAATGTATCGAACGATTTCGAAATTTTGACCGACAATTGTCGTATTTTCATGAGAAATATGAATTCAAATTATTTTTGAATTATTTTTTCTCATGGAAACAAGCAGAGCCTTCTAGAGTATAGAGCCATAATCATTATGACGTATTTTTTAGAAGCTTTTTTAGTGGTATAACTTTTCACTAATTTCCATAGGAATCCATAGTAAAAATGGTGTTTTTAAGCTTCAAGTTTTTTATTGAAAAAAGCAAAAATGTTACAAAATTTTTATACAAAAGTGTTCTACATATCTTTAGCAACAATATACAGGAAGGGTTTATTGGTATTAAGTAAATATTAATTGCAGAAATATTAAAATTAAATTATTTCTAAAATATATTTTTCGAACTTTCATTTTGAAAAATACATCAAAGTTGGCTCTGACGAATTAAAATAATACTTGCTACATTTATCTTTAGTTTTACTAGTGTACGTTAGATGTCTCAGATTTATACAGAAAAATACGAAAAAAATTGTTTAATCACAAAATTATGACACGTTCTTAATATTTTGAGAATTTGTTTTGCTTTTCCTACAATTTTTGAACTTAAATTTCCCCAAGTGGCGATTTTTGGTACGGTTTTTCAAAATGTTTACTGCCCACTGCCATCTATGTATATTGGCTTAATGCACACGATTTGTAGTAAGCTTTTCTTATTAATTTGACCAGAATGCTGTTGTTATGAACTTTTTTTTATATTTTGGTTTAAATAAACCAATTATTACAAGAAAATGAGAACGATTTACTTAAACGAGATTTATATATGTTGAAATTCAAACATTTATGAAAATATTTCAGAAATCATAATTGAGAATTTGCAACGTTTTCATTTACAAATTTGTCTTCGGAGAAAAAGTGATTTCCCATATGTTTTGTGTATTTTACTATGAAAAGTTTGGTTTTTTTCGCGTTTCTAATTCCTTTATAAAAGCTTCGTTTTTTAGATTATGGCTTGTATAATCAAGGTTGCTTTGAAACAAGTCGTGAATTATTTTTTCGAATTGAAATAAAACAACAAGTAGAAAGACTAAGTTGGCGTCTGGTGTCGGGTGGTATAAATAAAATTAGGAATGAATTAAATAATTCAAACTTTTGGTTTGAATTATTTAATTCGTATCGCGAGCAATTGTTGTTGTAAAATTCTCATGGAAATACGACAATTGTGTGTATACAAATATTTTTTTTTTAAAACAAAATGTCTTACCAATTTATTGTTGTTAATATTCTGTTTGTATAGGCCAATATAATCTGCAGTTCTCCAGCTGCTTCGACTTCGATTATATGATTTGTCCTTACAATAATTATAACTAAAAAAAATGAATTGAAAAGTATCTGATTTAAAAAATAATAATTCAAGATGCAAAAATAATTATAATATGTTAAAACAGAAACATGACCTTGATGATAAGATGTTCAAAATAAAATGTTGATACACGAATTTCCACTTGAAATATTCCGCCCGTTGATTTTCCGTCTTTTCTGGAATTTTCTGCATACAATACTGCTGCTGAATAACGCCACCGATCCGCAAATTTGTATAAACCGTTAATTTTTATTTGGTTTCCGCTTGAATGATGACAATTATTTACAGCTCAAGGACGTTTTTCCGTATACCGCAAATATATTTTATGGACGTTGGATGTATAGTGGGAAATTAGCGTAGATTTTTTTCCATTGGTATTGATTTGTAGCTCTATGTGTTATCTCGTAATTACGTTTTTTTTTATTTGATAATTTAGCGATTTGCACTTCACATACAGAACTACACAACGATATACCACACCATATACTACACCAACTTAATTTTATCGACGTTTATTTTTTTATTATTAAATTTATTTGTTTGTAATCGTGACCGTACAACTTTTAACTTTCCGTATGCCCGATCACGTCGGGGTCACCACTATGGATATCGACGAATGCCCAATTACCAAAATAATTTTGGGACCAATCTCACCATTTAATAAAAACAATTTTCAAATATTAATTTTAATATTTAATAATAATAATTTTATTTATTGAACAATAATTATATTCTTTGAGCTTCCAATTCATACTGCCTCAAAATTTATTCTTTTATCTTAAATGTTAAATTTCTCCCTTAACCACAATTACAATTACATAATAATTCTAAATACATATAATGCTAATTTTATTATTATGAATGAAATTATATAAACCTAATATGTTAAGAGAAATGAGTATCAAATATAATGGCATTATCACAAACATCATCATTTCAGCTAGCTGGAGAAATCACTGCACGATGGATACATATAACACGGTATATGTATTTGGTAATTATCGTTACTCTGTGTAAGATACAAATGGATCGGCAATACATTTTGCTTCACTTGTCTACACACACATCAATTCATGCACCGGACGATTAGTACATTGCAAATTTATGCAAATTAAGTGGCTGCGCGTATACATTTGTTATTGCAGCTACAGATTAGATCAACAGAATAATTTTCGGTGACATGAAATGATTTTATTTTGTTAGGAACTGAATTTGTTAATATGCCGGATTCTTCAAACGACTTATTTTTAAGGTCAGTTTCATAATTTTCTATTGATCTTAAGGTATTAATTTTCTCTATACATAATTGTTGGGTCTCAGATTTATGTGTCTTGCAAAACCGGCAAAAAAAATTTGCTGAGAAAGATTTCGAAAAACCACAAAATGTGTTAACTCCTAAATTATCACCTAACAAAAGATCTAATAAAAAATGAACATGAACATAACCCTCCTCAGTCTTAATGGCAATACCTCCTTCCTCTAAGTACTTTATCTCGGAAATTAGTTGTTTAAGACACAAATCATTGATATACTTTTTAAAATCTTTCCCTTTAATAAAGCCAGCATAAAATATTTGCCTTAGATTTAAAATACATTTTGAATGAGGAAAACTGTATTAAAGACCTGTTACCGATTGTGTTTGACTGCCCAATAGGTTGTTAACTTCAAAATCGTCAGCATATGGGAAATAAGGAACGCATGTTTTATTTTTATTTTTCAATAAACGTTTTTTCCACAAATTCTCTTCAAAAAAATTTATACAGCTCGAAGATTCGCTGCTGTTATGTTAAGTTCGAGATACTCTTTGAGTAAATATTTAGTTTCAAATATTTTTCGGAATTGAAATCGAAGAGGTAATAAAACTCCTACAGTATTTATTTCATCATAAAGTGATTCACCATTGTGATAAACATATCCAATTTCATTATTTATTGAAAATTTAATAAGATTGTCAAGTAAATCTTTCTATTTAAGTGCCTTAAAAAGCTTGTACTCTGAGCTACACGTTTCAAATGGGTTTGAAATAATATCATTTAAGATTACTACGTTCCGTTTTAATTTTTCATCATTGATTCGGGAACAAATTGAATTAGTTAAAAAATCTGCAGTGGGTTGCATTATTTTATTGGTAATCAAAGCTTGAATCATGTTTACATCTTTTAAGGCAAACCGGTTGCTATTGTGTAAAGAAACACTAATATCAAGAGCTGATTGCATCAATTTGGTCTTTACTCTAGTTTGTTGTAACAGCAATAAACGGCGGTTTAATTGTATCTGCCGAATTATTGCATTCGGGAACATATTCAAATTATAAATTTAAATGTAGGGCTACAAGATTATTACTTTTACTACAAAAGTTATTAGCAGCACTGTCTGGCAAATGAAGTCGTTTTAAGTGTCGCTTAAATGTATTAAATTTTAAAACATTTGCATGCACGAATTTTCGCGGCATTCATACACAGAATTATTTGTAAGATTGTGCCAAAATTTGAAATGATTTTTTAACTATTAATCATTTTGTTACACTTAAAACAACGCAAAAACATTTTAAATCAATGAAGATTACTTTATATTAAACACAATTTAGGTCTAGGCTCACTGTAGAAAAATATTTAAAAGAAATTGAAATATCTACTATTAAGATTAAGTCTTTGTGAAAGTTAAATTCTAAATGTGCAATAGGATAATTATAGCGTTTCTTGGGTAAAATTAAATCAAATTATAATTTTTCTGAAATTTTAAGGTAATGAATATTAATCTTTCTAAATCATTCGCAGAGAACGAAAATGTACTTTTCCGTTTGAATGCATCATTCAACTGGAAACCTGGAATCATAGTTAAAGTTTTGGGGCTATGAAGATCGATTCTTCTAAATATGATCAACCGGGAAACAGATTTATTTAAATACATCGTAATATACATTTACGATAACTATGTTTAATCTCCCAACTCTTTTACCTATACAGACCAAATTTCGCATAAAATCAAATCCTTGATACACTCGATTAAATTTCGCTTGAATATTCAACCCTATACTTATAGATTGTAATGGTCTGTCTACGATTTTTACCCATTCTATGACATAATCATAATCTTTGCCATTTTGACTGATTTATAAAAAATCGGTTACCAATCAATAAGTTGACCTCTAAATTGTGGCAAATATTGTATATCTTACAAAAAAAAATCTAGGTATATACATATATTACTTAAAAATAATTATATTGCAACCAATTTTATGTTAATCAATCATCCAAAAAATCGTAAATTTAAGGGTATCAACTATGTATGTATATGAAAATAATCCATTTTGTACAAGTGCTGTGTGCCTTTTGTGTATACGAAAGTAATTAGACATCATCAATCATATTCACATAATTTAATTGATAAGTTTCATGTTTAATTGGGCCAAAATTATAGCCTGTGTTAAAAACACATGCTACTATTTAGATAACAAAGTAATGGTCTTTTGATCGATTACGAGTTAAGTTATGGTGTAGAATTTCACACTACAAACCACATTCTCTAATTATAGTTTCAATTACAATTTATTACTGTGTGGTAAAACTAATTTGTAAACCGTAAATAAAGGGTTGCAACAGACAAAATATTAATGTAATTTTTCTTGCATATAAAAAGTCAAATTTATTTTACATTATCCATAACAAAAAAAAAATGTCTTATTTGCTTTTCAGAATTTTATATAGTCAAGTGGAAAAATTAAAATTAAATTTTCGTTAAAAAATTAAAACAAAATTAGATTTACTCGTTGCTTTATAATAATAAAGGGTGACAATTTTATTTATTCGGTATTTTCGGCACTTAAATGTAATTTTCCATTTGTTTAGCTTAAATCTAAATTGTATTTCCCATTTTGAATACGTCGTATACAGTAACTTATACATGTATACCACACAAATTCCTTTGCTGGAGAGACACACAAATTAGATTTATTGAAAAAAAAATGTGTGAAAGTAAATTCAATAGATAAAAATAAAAAATGTTTGTGATTTCAATTAATTGTTGTAAGTTTGACGTGAAAAATTGTCTTGGTTAACCCGGGTACACAATTATTAAAAACCGGGTTTATACAATTTACTATAGGAAAGTACTGTAAATAAGATTCGTCATCAAAATTCAGAAATTTTTACATAAATTGCATAGTTGAACATTAAAATAAAAAACAAAAACTTTTAAATCATAATAAAAGCTTAAAAATATTTATTTCTATTTATTTTTAATTAAAAATAAAAACTTTTTTTTTTTTTTATTTTAAATCGTAAACTTTTCCATTATACTTTTGAAAACTATTCCTTCTGCAGATTTTGAAAAACATGAAAAATTACATAAAAATTAAAAAAAAAAAAAAATTGTTTTGCGAAAATATTTTTGATTTAATATTTCATTTTTGAAACAACATTTCTGGATTAAATACTTGATAAGTTTATTAAACACTTTTTATGAATATTGTTAGTTACAAAGTTTTCAATAAATCAAAATGCAAGTGATAAATTTTATAAATTTGGAAAATGTCTAAAAAATCATTAAAATGAATTTTACAAGTTTCAAAAGAGTTTATGCCGTTGAAGTACATGTTAAACGATTTATGAGTCTCAGATAAAATAAGTGTTACCATGTACGGTCAGCTAATTAGCATAAATATTCTGGTTACCAGTAAACAAAACTAAACTAGCTAAATATTAAAAAAGTGCAACTTAACTCTCAATTTGACGAATAGGTTGAGAAATTGTAAACCAAATACAAGGCTCGCTGTGGAATATAAAAGTTGGGATAAAATTTGGTCTCTATCTTTGGTAGGAGAATAAAATGCAAGATTTGCGAACAAAACAAAATTAAAGAATTCGGTTTCTCACCGATGTGAAGTTTCTAACAAAAAATAGCAAATAACAAAAAATATGTATGTGTTAGTAATTTGTATACTTAAAATCCAATAAGAATTTTATTTTTTTATTAGGATTGTTCTCTAAGCTATAGTAAAGTGAGGGAAATAAACGCACTTAGAGAAAAAAGGAGTAAAGTATAGGGTGTCGCATTGAACAGAAAGACAATAACAAATATGTTTGGGCTTCCAACTTCATATCATGGGGATAAAGTTGTTTAATTTAATTCCGACCATGACAGATTTTGTGCATGAATAAGGGTGAAACAATAAAGTGTCAAACAGCAATTACAAGAGATAAATCTAACTAAAGTCTCCCGATATATAGCCCTTAGTCGTGGGCAATTACATATTAATTAAAAGCATTACTTTTACACCCTTATTCGCTTAGTCGTCTCACTTCATTCGACGTGACAATTGTCATGTCACTTCAGCTTAAAATTGGTATTCTTCAAGTCGATCGAAGTGACATGACACGACAAATGTCATAAACCAGAATCCATTAGGCAACACTACTAATTTACTTTTATTTGACGGAATTCTGACATTTAAAAATCAAGGAAATGTCAAATATATTGTTAAAAAATCGAAATATGTTAGAAATTTGTATTTTTTAATTTTTTTTGTGATATTATTGACATAATGAAAAATAGGAAAGGCTTTTTGATTCCTTCGCTTATTTGAATATGTGTATGACATAATGCCCATTTTGTCAGAAATATAAATTTTATTTTTCACATACAATGTAAAATTATTAATAATTACAATATTTATAAATTATAAATGTGTAATATATTTAATAACTCGCTAAAAATAGTCAAAATACAATTTAAAATTGAAAAACTATCATTTTTTTCCTTCATTCATTTTGTGTCACTTGAAAATTTTAGGCGATGAAATTGTCATTTCAAGTGACATGAAACTTTTGAAATGACTAACGGAATACCAATTCAAAAGGGCCTTAATTTAAAGATACGATTGCTTAGGTTGGTCCTTCGGATTCATGCGTTATGCATAATATTATCGCAATGACGTCAACAGGCGGCAAAGGAACCCGCGCCGCGAACCTCTGATTTCGACCTATTTAAATGCTTCAACCAAGGTAGCCAGAGAATACCTCATCCGATCAGAGCTCTGATGTTAATTTATGTTAAATTAAATTAATTATTCTCCACATAAATTTTAAATAAAATAACAAAGTACAAAACAGCGAATTACAATCAACCATGAGAATCTCTTACCTGATCGAAGCAATTCTGGTGTCAATTTGTGCGTAAAGAATCTCATCTAATTGACGTATTCTGCATTTTGTGAAGAATGAATAAATTTCAGATATTCATTATCTTCATTTGAAAAGCTTATCAGCAACCGATAATTGCTCTTTTTGCTGCATAACCCTATGTGATGCATTCCTCTTTACAGTCTAGATAAATTGGGCCGCTTCTATAATTTAATGTTTGATCTCCATCACAGTTGCTAAGTTTTCTCACTGATGCTTCCATTTTATCTTTGTTGCAGAACTTTGAGTTATGGAGTTGGCTTCATATAATACTAGTGTGAATGATTTGTCTTTAATGCGACCAAAACGAATTCGTGTGTAGCGCGACATACGGTTAATTGTTAACGTTAAAACAGAAACGTTTGAAAATTGTGTGTCATAGGTGGAATTAAATTAATCAACTTTATCCCCATGATATGAAGTTGGGGACCTCAAAGATGTTTGATATTATCCTACGCCAGCTGACCGCATACACCTCTACTTAGATTTATCTCTTTTAATTGCTGTTTGACACTTTATTGTTTCACCATTATACCTGCACGAAATCTGTCATGGTCGGAATTAAATTAAACAACTTTATCCCCATGATATGAAGTTGGGGAGCTCAAAGATGTTTTATTTACTTTTGGACCAACTGGCCATAGAAAAAAAAACTAAAATGTGAAATAAAAAATTAATAAAAATCTTATTGGATTATTCGCCATTTTTTTGTTAGAAACTTCACATCTGAAAATTCTTATTGGATTTGTATATGTATGTGTTTATTGTTTTTTGTTAGAAACTTCACAGGCTCGGTTTTTCGCATATCTCATAAATTATTAAAAGGAACTAGGCACTGGATGACAAAGAGGTATTATGAACGCCTGTGGCAAAGCTTCAACTGCGAAAGTGAGAACTTTCTAATACTTTATACAAAGATTAAAAATAGTTATCTATTAATATGTCAACTAGCGGATTTTCAAGCCACAACATCAATAGGCCGAAGACACAAAAGCTTTGTCGAGCAATGTTGCAGGAAGATTACCCATAAGTTGAGAGATGCTCACTGGCCGCATCTTGAAGCAACGGTAGCACTCCTTACAAATTTTCCGTGCCTCGGCTCGTCCGTTTAATGGCCAAAATTCCTGTCGGACTGATGCAAGTAGTTCTTGGGGCCAGTATGACAATTTCTATAATGAAAAAATCGGAACATAGTTAAAGTGAAAGCTGAAAGGATGATTTTTTGGAAGGAGAATTGGGTGTTTTGAAGTGAAAGGAAGTTGTGAACCTTGGAGTCGACCACCGACACGGAGAACTTGTGCGTTATCCATAACTGGATTAAGGGAACGGATTTTACTTTTAAAGGTGGTCTGGTGCTTTGTTTGCAGCATTTTTACATCTTCGGCAAAGCAATCTGCTTGGACTGCTCTTGTAATGGAGTTTAACGCAGTTTGAAGTTCATCTGGTGTTAGCTGGCCATATTGTCTGAGTTCTTCACACCAACCACTAAGTCGACAATTATTGATGAATCGATGCATATATGCCACTACATTAAGAAGCGAATTATAACTATTGTGGTACTTTATATTTAGGAAGAAATCGAATAGCGATGGTTTTGATGGCGTAGGCTGACTGGCTATCAACACCGTATTGGATTTGCGTTGTTTGGTATGTTTGTTTAGAAATGAAGGCCTATTTAATCAGTGTATTGATTGTGACAAGAAATTGGTAGATGTTATTCCTCTAGATAATACATCTGAAGCGTTATTTTTGGAATCTACGTGTCTTCATTGTGAACTCAAACTTGATTGTTGGATCTCCGCCACACGGTTGGAAACATAGGTTTTCCATTTTGCAGAATGCCCATTTAACCAATGAATCACAATCGTTGAATCTGTCCAATAAATGATTTGAGACGGCTGAAGTGGTAGAATTGGCAGTATCCTCTGAACTAGTTTAACCAATAGTTCGAGGTATCGTGGTTTTGTTCAGTGGGACAACTCTAGATTTGGCGCACAGTAACGTGACAATAGTGTTTCCCTTTGCATCTGTAGATCTGGTGTATATGGAAGCGCCGTTATTCTTTTGATTTGATTTGATTTTTCAATGTGTTCACCGGCTCGCACTCATCGAGTATGAGTGTTTTTTCACGATCGGCGTCGTTTATGCCGTGCAATATTGAGGAGTCATTTGCACACCATTTGTGAAGTCTCATTTCAGCTGTGTCTAGCATTTTTATTAATTTCGATTTTGCTTGAAGAATTGTATCAAGATCGTCGAAACCAATTAGGCAATCATCGACGTAAATAGAATTATTAATTATAACTGCTGCTAGTGGATATTCTGTACCTTCGTCGATTGCGAGTTGTTTTAAGCAGCGTGTTGCAATAAATGGAGCGGCCGCCTTTCCATATATGTGACAGTAGTGAGTCTATAAATTTATAGTGGGCTTGCTGAGTTATTCCGCCAAAAAATGTACTGGAACTGGGTATCGTTGTCATCAACTTCAATTTGGCGATACATCTTGGATATATCGGTACTGAAAACATATCTTGGGTATCGAAATCTGATGAGTATGCTGAAAAGATCGTTTTGGATAACAGGCCCAACCATAAGTATGTTATTTAAGGACAGGAAGCATCGAAGACTACACGCAAACCTGTTGAAGAGCTATCCGGTTTTAAAATGCAGTGGTGCGATATGAAATAATTTGGCGATTTGATGTCATTTTCAGCAACAAGTCTCATGTGCTCGCGTGATTTATAATCGTTCATAAATTCAACGTACGTTAATTTTAAACTTGAATTTCGATCAAGAGTTTTTTCTAGACTCAAGATTTTGATTCGCCTTAAGAATTGGCTGGCGAAGAGAATGGTAGCCTCACGCAAAATCTTCCAGTTGTGGTGCGTTGAAATGTGGTACGATAATGTGCTTCACACTCTTCTTCTTCGGGCGTGTATCTTAGGTGATCTTGGTATTCGCTAACTTCTTGCTTTAATAATCGATCGAGCTTCGAATTCAAATCAATTTCAATGGTTGCAGCCATGTTACAATAAAGTTTGGAGGTTAAATTTGCAGTAAATTTGCCGGATACTATCCACACGTATTCTGGAGGTATGGGAGAAGATCTGCAACCTTGATCTGGCCAACTGACAGTAGTTCTAAATATAGTTCGGCTCCTATGAGTATATCGATTTTTTGCGATATATTGAAATGTAGATCCGCTGGGGGAATATTCGCAGGTATTGGCCAATCATCTATTTTCATTCTGGTCACGGGTTGCATACCTGTAATGCTTGGTAGAACATGAGCGTCCATCGTCGTGGTATATGAAGAATGACACGACTGTAGTATCACGTTTGTCTTCCAGGCACTGAAGACGGTAGAGTCTCCTATTCCTGTTATTGGAGTACAAATATTTGATTTCTTTAAACCCAACCGTGAAGCAAATGAGTCGGTAATAAAGTTAAGTTGTGAAGCCGAATCAAGGAGTGATCGGCAGGATACCCATACGTTGGATTTGTCCAAGACCTTAACAACTGCTGTAGCTAACAAAATATAGGATGCGGAATGCGTTGAAGATACGTGACTTGATGATTGATTGTCCGTATTAGACTGTAGTATTGCAGTTGAATGGTTAGGTTGGAACATTGACTTGGTTGGTTGAAGTGATTCGGGTTGAACCCTTATGTTCAAATCGGCTATAGCTGAAGTTGATGGTGCATCTTTATTTGCAGAAATTGCTCCTTGGTGGAGCAGTGTATGATGCTTGGAGTTGCAGTGTTTGCATAAATCATTGAAGTTACATTCCGCTGTAGTATGATCAATTTTTAGACAATTTATGCAAATTTTGCGCTTCATGGTTTTGACAACGAACAGCAGGTAACAGTGACAGGAATTTAGTACATCTGAATATCGAGTGTCCCATAATTGAGCAGAAAACGCATTTATATTGTGGTCTTGTAGAAATATAGGAAGATTGTTTCACTTGACGTGAACTAGCTGGAGCCGCCAGACTTCAGTTAATGAGACTAAAGTGTAACGTTGGCGTTGTACAAAGAGACAAAGCTATTCTTGTCCCTCTAGGATTTCAAGTGCAAAAAAGACAGCAAATTTACATATAATCGTGAAATCTCCAGCCAAGAAACATACACATGAATTTTATTATGCTTCCACAACATAAAAATGCACAAACTTGCAATTGAAAACAGCACTTGTTTTACAAAACACTCGTTCAACGCAACCTTATAATTTATTTTCTATGATTTTATAATTATTGATTTAATTTACTTGAATTATGCGAAAATCTGCAGAGCGTAAAGATTAGAATAATTAAAAATGAACTGTTCGATGCCGCGATTACCAATGTCTTCCTTCATTAATTGGGTTTGAAGAAGTCTCCAACACAATAATTCGGCCTCAGCAATGCCCGCGCACGTTATTATACCAATTACTCAACCACATTTGTTATTCGACCTTGCATTTTTTAAACATTATTTAATTCGCGCGACAATTTTCAATATCTTATGAAATGATGAAACACGAGCAGCCAAATCTTCTAACCAATTTGCTTATGGTTGTATATTTAGCAAGATTCCTTCGTTGATTGCAACTATCCTTTGTTTAGGCCATTCTTCCTCATTTTTCAACCACAATGGACCATTCCACCACAGTTCATAATGTATTAGCTCTCCCCGGCATTACTCCCCTTGATGCGCAATCAGCGGCATTACTGTTGCTTGGGATATGACACCAATGCTGTCCCCGTATCTCTTCCAGTATTTTCGATGTTCTATTCGCTACAAAAACTTCCCAGCGACTTGGCACATCAGTAAGCCAGTCCAACACGATTGTAGAATCGGTCCAGTAAAACTTGTTGCTTATGTTTGCACAGAGTGTCTTCTTAATTGACTTCATTAATTGAACTAATAGTAATGCAGCGCAGAGTTCCAATCGTGCAATCGACAAGGGTTTGATTGGCGTAACCTTTGATTTTGCTGCAATTAGTTGAATGCATATTTCTCAGCATATTTTTGTGTTTTGCCTAAACGACTGCGTATGCGCGCTTGCTAGCATCGATATTTGAACCATTCGAGGAATTCTTATCCTTCTTAATTCTTGAAGGTCTACTTATCAGGTAGCTACGACGAAACTACAGGAATACAATTTTCGCTTAATACATTAAGTATCAAGCAGAACATACTGACTTAGCGAATTATATTCACTAAAATAAAAATAAAAATGTGGGCATAAACACCCAAATGAAGTTTCTCCGTGTTTTTATTTTTGATTTTAGTGAATATAATTCGCTAAGTCAGTACGTTTTGCTTGATACTTAATGTATTAAGTGAGACTTGCATTTTTATAGTTTGGTCGTAGCTACCTGATGAGTAGACCTTCATTATAGAGAGTCGATACATTTGTACACGACCATTTTTTAACTTCTTAAAATTGTATGATGTAATTTCTAAGAACGCGTTAATACTGCAAGCCATTCAGATTCCACTGGTTTGCGTAACGTGTCATCCCAGCCAATTAGTTTCAACTACTGCTCTTGAAATATCATTTTAATTTTGATAACCACTATCAAACTGGGTAGTTTTTTCTCAATCGACCTTTCCTCAGGCATAATTTTTCGAGTAGAAATTTTCTCAGACAACATTTCCTCAGTCGACATTTTCTCAGTCGACATTTCCTCAGTCGACATTTTCGCAGTCGACATTTTCGCAGTCGACATTTCCTCAGGCGTCATTTTCTCCGTCGACATTTTCTCAGTCGACATTTTTTCAGTCGGCATTATGACCCGGACCGTTTAGAGTTTTATTTCTGGCCTAGAATTTTTGGGAATTACCAAATAGTGATTTTTAATAAAAATTAAATTTTAAATTTAACTCTGTAATAATAACTAAACCATCGTAAAACCCTAGGCAGATAGCGGTTTAATAGATCCGATTTAGCTAAACTCGTTCAAGTACTCTAGAGTTTAACATACTGCGACTAAATTCGAAAAATTCACTACAAACGTTTTCGTAGTTCGAACCGGATATTTAATTGGAAAATAAATCATTAGCAGGTTAGTCACAAACAAACAGGTCCTTCGAAGCCATTGTTGGAGCGGCACTTGAGATATCTGAGAGACAGTCCAATCAAATCAACAGCTTATGTTGCGTAATGTCTTTTAACAGTAACCAAGATCATAATATCATTAACGCATGAAATTGACACGCACTATATGAACGACGACTGGTCACTCCAAGAGAAGACAGTAAAGTTATGTCCAATAATAGTAAATCGTCCCGTCGAAAACGATACATGCGCGAGTAACACAGATAGTCGAGAACTGTTACGAATTACACACAACTCGATCCAGCGGAGGTTCGAGAGATTCAAAGCGGTTCACTGCCAGCGATCGCAAAATTAAACAAATTGAAATAAACTCAAAAATGCTACTTCTACAGAACGAGAAACAAATTAACATAAAATTTTAATTGAGTTGCAAAAAGAATTCGACATAACAAAAATTATGGAAAAAGATGACAACGGCAGTCAAGAAGATGATTTAACATCAATCACAAATATTTCGCCAAAAGTAAATAATTGGATTAAACGCCAACAAGAATATAATCAACAGCTGGATAAGACTGTTGAAAGTGTCGAACAACATAACCTCAAACCGATAATGAAGTTCATCCAAGACAATAATCAGAAATTGTTAATACAAATATCGATTATCGACGTCCACGCGAATATGGTGCGAATCCCTACTATTTGGAACGAGAAACGAAACGAAACGAAAATTTAATGGGAAAAATCAGTCAGCCGCGACTTGCCTATTTTCAGTAGAGAGCCATTAAAATGGCCTCATTTCATTGCGGAATTCGAGAATTCAACGCGTGATATGCCAGTTTTCGGTTTCGGAAAATCAAGTCCAGCTAAGAAAGGTGTCTTCGTCGCGAAGCCAAAGATGTCGTCGAACATTTAATTATTTTACCAGAAAGCTTCAACGAGATATTATTAATATTACGAAATCGGTTCGGACGGTCCGATTTAATAGTAAACCGTTAATTGGATAAATTCTCAGACCTTCCAATTTTGAAGGAAGGCAAGCCAGCAACCTTAATTGGTTTCCCTGATTTTTAACCAGCTTTATTTCGATGTTAAAATCTTGAAAGAGGACGACCATCTGCGAAATCCAATGCTTTTCCGCGATGTTTTGCGAAATATCCCAACCACTCAAGCCGTGCAATTTATCGAGTATTTTGATAGTCTCGACAAAGACCCTCTAAATGTAAATAAAAATTGTAAAATTCATGAATTGGATTAAGAAAAAGGCCAATGCATCAAGGCAACTAGCGATACTTCTGTAAAACCGATAAACATAGATTAAATGACTGTGACAAATTTCAAAAGACCGACGTTAATCATAAAAATGGGATTTTATCACAAAAAAATCCACACTATTTTTCTTGCCTCGAACCGGGACATAGGTTGAAGTTTTGCAAAAAGCGAAAAAATTGCGTCATAAACAACTGCTTCCCAAATCCGACAACGTTAGTTTCGTTAAAGTCAGTGCAAAGCTAAAGTCAATTCCGAAAAATAACATTTTAAGACCATTTCCGTGTGTAGACAATTCGAACCTTAATGATAACAAAAAGAATCCGATGGTTTTGGACGCGAGTCACTCCATCACCGAATTAATCATCAAATGGTACCATGTCAAAAATAATCATACTGGAATCGACACAATCATCTACAATACTTGGCAAAGATTTTGGATTCCTCGATTGGGAAATAACCTCAAGAAAATCTCCCGTGAATGTCAACACTACAAAAATAAAAGGGCAATGCCTGAAATACCAATTATTGGACAACTACCTATGTGTCAATTGGAACCAATTGCCAGACCGTTCATCAAATATGGTGTTGATTATTTTGGATCCTTTGAAGTCACTGTTGCACAAAGCCGAATAAAATGCTACGGTGTAATTTTCAGTTGCATGATCATAGGCGCCCTACGTCTGGAAATTATACACGATTTGTTAATTAACGCCTTTACGTTTGTGTTTCGACAATTCCCTGAATAGATGTATGCAGACAACGGCACCAACTTCAGAAAATCCGAAAAGGAAATAGCTGATGACATCAGTTGGGAGCACATCGAAATACCGCAGATATTTACCATGAAGAACTGTATTTTAATCCACCAGCCGCATCCCAAAAAGGGGAGGTGCCTAGGAGCTCGGACAGTTAAACAAAACCAATTCGAAATACTGAAACAGAAGTACTCAGCCGGCCACAACTGACAAATGTGCCATTGGATTCAGTAGATGCAGAAACATTGACACCAAATCATTTTTTGATTGGGTCGTCACACGTAAGTTTACATTTTGCTTAGACGGGCGACAAAAACCTGCATTTTCTAAACCGCTGGGAAGCTACTCAACAATTGTTGGAACAATTTTTGAAAGATGGGTAAAATAATACTTATCACATATTATCATTTCCAACAAATGGACAATGGAATGTCCGAACATTAATAATGGATACCTTGTTAACGTAATAGATTCCGAAAATCTCAGGAACTTTTGGCTGAAGCGAATTGTGTGTAAATCACCGCCAAAGATGAACGAGTTTCAGTTTTGGACATCAGAGTAATGGTGTGTTCGAGCGGCCAGTAGCGAAATTATTGGTAAAATTGGATGTTCAAAGAGAGTAATTCAATCAGCCAAAGTAAATTACTGGGGGGAGGATGTTGTGAATTTCACTAATTTCACTACGTCTATCTGTTTTCCGTTAAGTGTAACTGGGACAGCCTTATTAAATTTATTGCAGTAATTTCTGATTGGATGGAAAGATATAAGGATTGTTTTTTCATTATTTATATAAATTTTCAATATTTTTAAATAATCATCGAGAGATTTTAGTGCTTTCTGTATGTTTATTGAGCACTGATATTCGCTATAACTGGAGGTAATGACTGTAGTGTCGTCAGCATAAATCTGAAGGTTCATCTCCGGACTTGAATGTATTGGGATATCGTGAGCAAAGAAGATATGGGGCAAAGCTCCTATAAGGCAGAGCCCTGCGGCACTCCTGCATTTATTTCTCTAATTGAAGAATTCAAACGGTTTTCAATGCTTACAAAAAAATTTCGATTTGACAGATACGATTCTATCATCGCAATTAAATTAAGCGAGAAATTTTTTATCATTAGACTGCGGACGAGACCGCAATTATTTTATTGATGAAGTTCAACAAGGCATCGGTAGTCGAACGTAAATAAATCCAAATTGTTCCTTAGGGATTAGATGCCGAATACCATCCCACAATTTATCATAAATAACATGCTCGGCTACCTTACTAAACACCTTACAAATGTAAGGTTTCCCAGGTTTTGGGATGGTTATTAATTACTTTCGAAATCTTCCAGCAATCCTGAAAATGGGCAAAATTTAATATGGCGTTAATTATAATGGCTAACTGTAGAAATGCTACGTGCTTTACATTTTTACTGCCATATTAGTGACTCCATCAAAACCAGGTTCCCTATTATTTTTAAAGAGGCAAGATTCTTTACCTCAACAGCGTTCGTTAAAAATTCAGTGGGTTGGAATGGAATATTCTGCTGGGAGGGAAAACTTGTTGACCCAGCATTGCGAATTTCTATCAACCGAGCAAACTTTCTCAAACTGGTCTGCAAACCTGTCTCAAACGACCTGTTGGTCAATTATGGGACCCTATGAACCTTCTAGTACGATATTGCCTAGTTTATTGGGTTTAAGTCTAATCAATTTGATGTGTTTGAGAAGATTAGATTTATCTGGTGAAATGTTACTTAGTTTCTTGCAGAGAACCTCTTGACCTTGTTGCCTGATTGTTTCTTCAATGTTTTTAGTGAGTCGATTAATTAGCGTTTGGCTGAAAAGCAGGGATAAATATGATTTAAATTTTTGACATAATTTATGAATTTAATTTTCTGTAGAATCTTATTAGGAAACAAGAAGCTCTTTGTATCGAATTTTGGAATGGCCCTGTCGATTGCCATATTGATTGATTTCGTAAGAAATGCTACTCGACTTTCTAGTTCTTCACTTAAATTGAGTGTGTCCTTAGGCATAGATTCTAGTTTAAAATGGATGACATGTCTGAATACATCCCAGTTAGCATTGAAATAGTCAAGGGCTCTCTTGTACTCATTTACACCGTCTCCAATTCTGAATTTGCCTTTGATGAAGAACACTACCGGTAGTGAAACTATTTGCAATCACTTCACTCAAGGAGTTTTTGTAATACATTTTGATTTGCGTTTGGATAATTCCAGAACGGGTGTCTTGCATTAAAATCCCCACCGACTACAATTTTATCGTGAAGGGTTAATAAGTTTTAGAGATCCGATAACATCATTTTCCAAAAGTAAATGGAGATAAGCAAAAATGATTTTTTACCAAATCCTATGATCACAGTAGTGGCTACGAACTTATCCCTCCAGATTGTATTGGGATTAGAATATTCAATATGCTCTCTAACCAATATGGTCGTGCCACCTGAGTTACTGACTGTAGAATTTGTTCTGAATATAACCCTCAAAGTATAAGCGGTGTGTGTTGTTGAGGACTTACCACTACTGAACGATGTGGACTGTATGATATTTAAGTAAAATTGTGGTTTTGACTAGTTTAAGTAAAACAACACAACTCCGATATTTCAATAAAATTGATGTTGATTCCTTGTTGATTGATGATTATCCGTGAGATAAGAGACCGAATTATAATTTTTTATTTTCAACTTGACAAAATTTTTGTTATAACAAAGCTGAGCTTTAAAGCTCTTACAAAAAATGCTAATAATAAATGTACTAACAACGTAATTTCTTAAGCGTGTGCAACCAAATATATTAAATCTATTACGATTTTGGTTTGCGTTAAATACAAATTTTGACATTTACAAATTACGTTTGTGTAAATCTCAGACTTTACTTCTTAAGTTGTAAATTTAAGATAGTCGTTGATTTACCAAAAGTTTTGTATTTTGAATAAAAGACGTTGTTGGTTTTTTATTCTTTTATTAATTTTGTATCGCTTACCGTTGGTCAGGGCGATGTTTTATTGAGTCAATTAATTTTTGAACTGAATTAAATCAGACAAATGTTTGATTTATATACAAAATGGTCATACATTAATTATACTAATAACAACTAATATCGACTAAAATTGCTGATTTTAATATTACAATTTGTATGTTAAAAAATTATATATTTGGTGTCAATGAACTGACTAAAAATATAAAAACGTTATATTAAGGAAAAATGCATAATATACATTTTTCCATTGTAGTTAAATTTCATTAATCAATAAATAATAACAAGAATGACTATTTATACGATTGAGGCCATGCTTGCGCAGCATGGTGAGTTGGTATGTTCACGTGACTGAACAACGTTAATTTGATAAATTATATAATACAAAGGTAATTTTGAAGAATATAATTAAGCTTTTTATTGTTGTTTATTTAATTTTAGATAGTGAAGAAAACAACCAAACGTACGTCATCAGACAACTACTGTTCAGCTCAGCACCTGCAAACACAACAACACCAATTTAGATTTAAGAATTAGTAATAATAATACAATAAAACTTATCTTTCAACTTACATGTCATCATAACCTAGAATTACACAAATAAAATTAGAATAATTTTACGTATAATATAAAATCAATACTTAGCTTAATTCACATTAATTAACGCCCATCGAATGATTAAAAGTTATTAGTTCTAAGTTATTTAATTTTACAATTAAGAAATAAATATGTTTATCAATTTGTTGAAATCAAGCACAGTCATTTGACGTTTTGAAATTGTTTACAATGCAAATACCAACTTCAGAACATCAAAATGAGTGCGTGCCGTTCGATGATTTATCACTATTACGACATCTGTAGAATAAAGAGTGTACCATAAAGCACTAACAACCTAAAGAATATTAAAATATAAAAAAATTGTTAATATTATCAGCTGTCATGATAGGTTATAGCATAAACATTAAAAAAAAAAAAAAAAATCAGTGTTTTAAATAAACGATCAGGATTTATTTGAAAACAAACCAATATAAAAAAAAATATCACCATACTAGACCACAAAATCGGTCAACACCTTCTGGGCCGCACCTATTCCGGTACACTTGTTTTGTAATTAGTTTCATTTAAACAAATAATATCCGGATTATTTTTTGAAAGAAAATTAGCAAGTTCTTAGCGACGACCAAGACTGACCAGGCTATTACAATTAAATGTAACTATTTTGTATCTTAAAAATTGACATCTGAAATTTAGATACATTGCTCTTTGTGACCTTTTGCGATCTTTTACGTTCCTAAGCCAACAATGGAAGTTTGAAAAGGTGTGGGTTAATGAATCAAGGCTCATACCGAAAAGGTCTTGTGACTTTTGGCACAGATCTTCCAATATATTTTCATTATTTTTTGATTGATTTGTTGCAAATTTGGAGAATTTTTAGGGAAGTTGGTTGTATTAGGCTTAAAATTGTCTGCAAACGAGACTTCCTTTTTAATATAGTTGCAGCTAAACTTACGTCAGTTATTATTATTAATATGGCCTACTGTTGTTTTAAGCTTATCGGCAAAATCCAGCCGCGCTGGACACTCCGAGAAGCAGGCGACATATTCTCCGTCACACTTAACGCATTTTACTGGAATTTGAAGATCCATGTTCCTGGGGCAGTCTCCCAGTTGATGACTGTGGGTACTCTTAACGCACCTGTATCCCATGTAGGAGTTTGAAGAGCACGTCCAAAGATTTGACACTTTCTGCATTGGCGAATTGGTGATTTTGCCTCCCAAGAAATTTTATATCCACAGCAGCGGTTGATTAGTTGAATTTCGCTGTTTTTAGTTCCGGGGTCTTCAACGTTTTGCTTGATGAATTTATGTATGAGATAGATTTCTTTTACTTTTAATCCCTTGCTTATTAAGTTATTTTTGATATCAGTTATGTCCGAATCTTGGTACATTCCTCTGATTAACATAACCTTGGGTGTCACATTTTTAGTTGCATAGGTAAACAACTGATAATTTTCGTTGTTTAATTGGCTGACGACCTCTTTGTGCTGCATGAGTGCTAGATGTAATTCTTCGGAGTGATCCTTCGTGTTTCGTAAGTATGGCCTTAAGCTCATTCTCAATACTTTTTCCCCAACCTGATTTTCAAAAACTTCAATAAAATCCAAATAAGCAGCTTAACGCAGCCAATTTTCTTTTCATTTGGAAGATAATACTTTTACATACGACCCTTGATAAGTTTTAGAATCGAACACGACAGAACAACATAACTTTTTGATAATAACATATCGTATATTAAAGATTGACAAGAGATAAAAATCGACTACAATTACAGCTTTTTTGATATTTGATGCGCTTTCAAAATTAGTACATTACAATTTATTTTCATGTTTTACTTACTTGCAGAAGTTGACTCCATTTTGTCCGATAATAATTGGTTGTGCTTTCGATTTTCTGTATTAGTTTTAACAAGCGCGTTGTTTACCATTTCCGTAACAATGTTGATACCACTCGAACAAAGGTAGCATTGTGAGGAATATTCCAGAGCAGGTAGAAGGAAATCTAATCTTCTACGATGATTCCTGAACGTTAAAAATGTACTTTAGCCAAACCAATGGACAAAAATCCAATCTGGGAACATTTTTTTCTGCCAGCTTTTTTCGGTTTCGAAACAAGTAAAGCTGCTATAATTCTTAGACGCTTCAATATATAATGAACTTACGAAAAAGCTTATTAAATGATTACCATAAAATATGATAGCCATGATATAAACCAAAAATTTAAAAAATTATTTCGATTCAATCATAATCTGGCGAAGAAGAAAGGTCTATAAAAAAAGCTATTCAATCTTTAATTACAAATAAAAAAATCAGTTAACAGTTTGACTACACAATTAAATTTGTACAGTGCATTACCGCACCTTAATCATAACATTGTTTTTTTTAATCTACATAATTTTTATAATTACACAAGAACTCCTTACATATTAAATCAACTCAACAAAAAAATGTTTAACAAAAAAGTTCTAATTTTTGACCAACTACAATATTATAGTAAACTATTCTAATTTACTAGACTCATAGAACACAATAACAACAATAACAATAGAGAGAGCAACAGTAAAAAAATAATTCTAAATAGTTTTCTACAAGGCAACCACAAAAATTGTACCAAAAAAAAAATAAGTTTTGAGTTGTGTTTAACTTTGTTTACCAGATATTTTTTTATTAGAACTAACCATTCAACGTTATTACTCTGTACTCCTGAACACGATAAACTTACTTCTGTTTTTTTTTGTGAATAAATAATTGTCTTGCAAGAACTATAAGTATTGTTTAATGGAAGTAGAATTATGCAATTAATTTAAAGATTTATTTTTTTTTGTCTGCAGGTGAATTTTACTGTACATTTTCATTGTCAGCCACGTATACAAAAATAATGGCAAATATAAATTTAAAAAACCGAATAACTCAACGTACGTAAGAAAATGGGTTTCTTATTTGCCTTAACCACAGAGGATGAGGAAACCACCAGACGGAAATCCAACAAGAAAAACTAACCGGTACAACGAAAAAGTTGTTGCTATTGAGAACTTGGACTAAATATAGTTTTTGTGTTGCAATACTGTCGGTTCTCTTCGCTTCTAGCAGTTGCCACTTTAAGTACTGCTATATGTTAGCAATGTGAACATTATACTAAATTGTAAACACTTGCAATATAAGGTCAAACAAACAAATTATGAGCAGTTTAACTAAACTCGAGCAAAATAATTAGCAGAAAGATCAGCGCGTTTCTCAAGAGAGGATGGACAAATTGTATTGTCAATGGCTCTGCCAAATTGAAGAAAAAAAATTCACCTAGTATAATATGACCAGCGTAAACATATTTTTCAACCAATTCCGAAACCTCTCTCTCGCCTTGAATTACTTCTTGGATCGCTATGAGTAGTTTGTCAGTAGGAGGAGGCTGTACTTTCAAAAAGGTAATGGTGTTCAAAAAAATCACATGTGTGCCTTACTTTTAAGCCATATATTTCTGCTTGTTTGAATGGTGTATTGGTTTGACCGAAAGTTTTTGGAGATTATTTTGAATCAATTATTGGCCTTAACAGTACATTTGGTTATTTTTTCGCATGCCATACCTCTTCAACTAATCTCAGTCGCGTCTAAAATTCAACATTAACCAACATAGTAGTAAAATAAATAATAAAATATCTGATGAAAAAATAAAACAGAAAGTCGTTTGTTTTGAGGTATGGTTTTGCTTAAACAAGAACAAGATTCAATAATAAAAAAATTCGAATAATCGATATTTCAGTAGGTAAACCCTGTATCTGCCGAAAAAAGAAAATTGTGGAATATCGACTGTCTTAGGCATACATAGATAGGATTACATTTTTCAATTTTTCAAATAGAGTCGATTTTAATTGGTTAACCTTAAAGGCATTTTATGTTTAAGGAAATAAGTTTAATAGTTAATAAGCAAATAGTTTAAATTTTAATAAATTTTGTGTATTTCGATTTTTTAATAATTTAGCATGAAGTACAAATTTAAATGTATCTCAGTTGTTGTATAATAAACTCGCCTGAATGTAAGCTTTTTGAAACCCAAGATGTTGCTTAATCTAAAATGTATCTGAGGTGAACTTCATTCATATCGACTATTGTACTCAAAATTGAGATAAATCCCCAGTAGTTTCCACGTTCGCCGAAACATCAAATTTCATCCGATTTCAAAATATATTTGCTCCTGAAGGGCAGAATTTCATTTCGATCGAGTCTAAAACGTTTAACCAATTTTTAACTTTGGTAAACATTGTCTGATTTGCACAGATCAACTGAAAATTATTTTAAAATTTTGCACTTTGGACACATTAGGGCCTCACGATGGTCGTTTTTCAAAATTGTTATAATCGACTTATTCTAACAAAATTGAGTGCTTGTACCCCAGATATTATATATAAAGAATTGAATTAATTAATTATAACTTGAATTACTATTCAACTGGAATATTATTTTGTGTTTGTAAAAAGCTTTGAAAAGATCTACTCTAATGCAGATGAAATACCGTCCTTCTATATTGTTTCCATAATGAAAATTCAATTAAAACATTTCATTTTGCTGTTTTTGCTGCATCACTATTATTGTTATCTTAAACAATTTATTATTAAAATAAAATTAAAAAAGTCTGCGACAAATTTTATCTTCGTACAACGATTGTCTTGCTTGTTAATTAAAAGTAAAATAAAACCTCCCCAGACAGTGGACTCATATACACCTAGACATGAAGGTAAAAGTCCAGTTTAGCAATTTATGAAATTCTCATGCCAACTGGACGTAATAATAGTTGTTAAACACAAAATGAATTTATAAAAAAATTAATTTTGTTATCTTGTTATTGTATACAGTTCAAACAATAAGCAATTATGATTAAAGCTTAAGAGCTTTTATGTTTCCAGTCTGCATTATTTTTTTTTGTGTCTATTTGTTATGTAATTTTCTATTATAATGGTAATTGTTGGTGGTATAATCGCATAGTACATGCACCAAAGAATTATAACATTACTTGAGCTTTTTGTGTATTGGTCATGAAGAAACATTTTATAAAACAATAAAAATTTTCTAATGCAAAAATTAATAATAGGCCAAATGTATAAATGCCCCGGTGGCAAAGTGGTTAATAATTCACAGTCGTGAAAAATTACGGCTGGTTAATGTAGGATCAATGAATTAATCATTCATTTTCCGTTAAAAAAAAATGATTACGAAACTTCATAATGAAGCGGCCAAATCTCTCTATAAAATATATAACCTTAAGCCAAAAAAAAAAATGTATAAATGATCGAAAATGGCAAAATCGTTGTTTTGCTGTTTTCTTTAAATTAAAGAGTTGTTAACTACTAGTTTGCTGGTATATGGATGTAGCATTTCAATCAACAAATCAAGTGGAAGACCTCTCTAAAATTATTATTATTTTTCTTTGTTCAATGCAATCAGAAACGGGATATGATAATGCCGTATTATGGCTCCTCGTTCTTCGCTTTCTGTTTGAACTTATATTCAAAAAATTAAATAAGATAACACGAAATGGTTGCGCTGTCCTTGACATTGTTTCGTTTAAAGTAAAAGCATAAAAAATTTGTGAGAACTTATCATTTGTAAGATTTAGCTACCTTTGAGCATGCGACCTAATCTGAAAAGTATTGCAAACTAGACAAATTATTATTGCGAGCGAAGCAACTAAATAACTCTTGTCCTTTATATATCTTAATCTTAACCTTCAGCTTCACCTTCACCTTCATCTTCACCTTCACCTTCACCTTCACCTTCACCTTCACCTTCACCTTCACCTTCACCTTCACCTTCACCTTCACCTTCACCTTCACCTTCACCTTCACCTTCACCTTCACCTTCACCTTCACCTTCACCTT
>OY744481.1:317759137-317841197 GCA_963556165.1 Tipula helvola
TTAACCTTAACCTTAACCTTAACCTTAACCTTAACCTTAACCTTAACCTTAACCTTAACCTTAACCTTAACCTTAACCTTAACCTTAACCTTAACCTTAACCTTAACCTTAACCTTAACCTTAACCTTAACCTTAACCTTAACCTTAACCTTAACCTTAACCTTAACCTTAACCTTAACCTTAACCTTAACCTTAACCTTAACCTTAACCTTAACCTTAACCTTAACCTTAACCTTAACCTTAACCTTAACCTTAACCTTAACCTTAACCTTAACCTAAACCTTAACCTTGAACTTATAATAGAAATATTATGTTATTCCGAAGGTAGCCAGATATAGATTTACTCGTCGTAAAACTTCTATCCTCGTGGCTTTCTAGAAATATCTCTAACAGATCTTCTGTTCCTCACCAGACAAATTGAGATTCGATGCGGAAACTTAGTAATTAATACTTAAATGTTATGTGTTGGTAGTTGTAGGTAACAATAAGAAAAAGTGTTGATCAATATATGACTGACTGGTACTAGGACTCGTAATTCTGTCAAACTGCAAATCTTGGATTTAATTTCTTTGCTTAATTCGTAGACATTATATAGCGGTTTTCCTTAACTTTTCAGTTCCCGACATCTTATCTGCCTTAATAAACGACGTAAATGTTTACCGCAATTGAAATTGCATTCGTCCTCCATCAGATGAATTGCCCTTCAAGATAAAGATTGAGAATGAAGAAAATTTTCAATAATGGTGTGGTATATAAATAATTATGTTAATTAGCATAAACCAAAGCCAAATTTTAACACAATTAGCAAAATTATCTCATAGTTTACATTGCTTTAAATATCACACTCAGCCGAAATCATTATCAAGTATTGAAAAAGAGAAGATTCTGTAATGTTAACCATCAAACCGTGGCCTTTATAGATTTGCGATGTGTAGCTATTTGTTCTCATCGTATAATAAAATATTTGTATATTCCTTCAAAGGAGAAAGACATTATTCATAAAGTTCTTTTAATGACTGAAATCTCTCCGAAAGCCAAGAAGATATTAAAACCAACAATTTCTGCTATAATTATCTTGGTCTGTTAACGATAGTTTCGCTCGAAAACTCTGATTACTTTATTTTTTGCCTTTGTTTTAAATAAACGAGCTATAATGGTAACAACCGAAATAATTTGAAATATTGTTAAATTTTTATTCAGATATAGCTTTACATAATATAGTTATGACAACAAGATTGCAAACAATAAACTTCAAAGTTATTATAATTCAAAATATTAAACCATAACGTCGCTAAATATTTTTAATTTTTATAAAAGCTTTTTAATACAAAATAAATGTTACCAACACAGTAACAATAACAACAACAACTTAAACACACAAGCAAAACTTGGTTTCATTAAACACAAAATAATGACAAAATCTGAATTTTACTGGATAAAGAGGAATATATACATATATACAAGCAATGCACTTACCATCCCCTTTAATTTTGAGCTTTTGTTCCATTTTAACTTTTCTCATTTGTTTTACAATAAAAATAGCTATGTACGAAAATAAAAAAAAGCTCAAAAGAATTGTTAAAGTTGTATATTATAAGGAAAAAACGAATTTTGAAACTTTATGACATAAAATTTTTTATTTTTTTTTTTGTATTTGTTGAAACAAAGTTTATTCAAGAAGAAAAAAATTTTAAAGTTTTTGTTATAAAGTGAGCTCTTATCTTATAACTTGGTATTTGAATGTAGGGCACACAATACCTCTTGAATGGTTTAAAGATGCTGGCTTTAAAGTTTTTTTTTTTAGTTTTTTTCAGTGGGTTAGGATTTTAGTTTTGCAATGAGCACAAAGTAGTATATTGCAGTTTGTAAATTTTTATAAGTTGTGACAATGTGATTTGCCACAATCATTACTAACTAATTTGACAATTTTTGGTCGAAATTCAACGGCGACTGGGTCTTAGATGTTTCATATCTTGTCGGCTATGACCATCGAGTCAATAACGACGTATTTTTATAAATTCTATTTAGAACAAGCAGTAATCGTTTACCGAAAAAAAATCGCCAAGGCCGATAATACCATCGTTTTTTTGGAGAGCACTGAAATCCAGGCAAAGTTGTGAAACTGCCGAATAAAACTAAAAAGAGAGCTGCGATCATGTAGACATATGCTTTTATTTTTACTATCACGTGAAAAACTGCTTTGGTATTTTGTTATGAATAAAATAACATGCTTAAAATAACATGCCAAAAGTTATGTGCTCAAATTTATAGAGAGGTAATAGATCAATGAAGCATATTTAGTACCAAAATAAATAAAGGTTTTTAACCTCAATCCGTCCCTCCGATCAACAAATATTTCAGATAAGTCATTCAGGGAATTTACAATAGATATGAACTGTTAACGACGTTCAAATAAATGAGATAAGTTGCTTGAATGTACAAATTAATAATTTTCCAGCTTACATTCTGCTTTTTCTTCTACGTTATTTTCCCAGCTAGCTCCGAATATAAATGTCACTGGGGGACTCTTATGAGTAGTTTAAATTATAAAATTTTGTATAATAAGTGAGTAAACTAATTATTAGTGTGAATATAAAAATATCTCAACATATCTGATTAATTTACGTAGTCTAAATGTGAATTTCAGATTTGGCCGAAAATATACACCATTACTATTAAATTAGTATTACCATTACTAATATTATTTTTTTACAATTATTACTGCCATTACCATTACCATTACCATTACCATTACCATTACCATTACCATTACCATTACCATTACTATTACCATTACCATTACCATTACCATTACCATTACCATTACCATTACCATTACCATTACCATTACCATTACCATTACCATTACCATTACCATTACCATTACCATTACCATTACCATTACCATTACCATTACCATTACCATTACCATTACCATTACCATTACCATTACCATTACCATTACCATTACCATTACCATTGCCATTACTATTACCATTACCATTACTATTACTATTATCATTACCATTACCATTACCATTACCATTACCATTACCATTACCATTACCATTACCGTTACCATTACCATTACCATTACCATTACCATTGCCATTACCATTACCATGAAGTTCCAAGTGACAAGGCTTGGCTAATTATGTTCCGGTTTTTCCTTGGAATTTAGTAGATTATTAAGAGTTACGTCATGCGATTTTTTAATCTAATATTTAATTCGGAAACATAAGAATTGTAATGATAGGCGGGGCCTGAGGTATTTAATATGGACAGAGGAATACTGTGGCTATGTTGATACAAAACTTCAAAGGACATAACACCGTTAGAAGAATGTGGCGTCAAGTTATACAAAAACATGGCGGTATGAAATCGTTATGTCCCAAGAACAATAATTTACCTATGAAAAAATTTCTAAGGTATTCACCTAAAGTTCTATAACTTCTTTCTAGTATGCCGTTTGATTCAGAGTGATAATCCGTAGTATTTAGTTTCTTAATTCTTAATAGTTTGTCAAGAATTTTAAACCGTTCGCTGGTAAAATTTGATCCTAGATCCGGTAATATTATTTCCATTATATCGTTCCGACAGAAGAAATTTCCCCTAGACGCGTTATTCGATTTACGAGTTTAACTGGGTTTGGTTTTGGGTTTAGTCGTGATCGGGTCAGATAATGGTTGGGGTGCGGTTGAGCTGAAGTTGAAGCCATTTGGTTGAGTATTTATTTGGGATTGAGGGTTGAGTTGGAAGTTAGCCCGACTTGCTGTAATTGTGATCATGTAAGCACGTAGTTTTTCGGGCCGTTTTAAAGGTTTGAGTCCCTGGTCGAGTCGGAGGTTGATTTAGAGTTGGATCCAGTTAAGTAAAAAATTTAGTTTGGTTTCAGTTCTTTTGAGCGGGGATTGAGTTAAGCGTTTGGTTTGAGGTTTGTGTTTAAAATTAGCTTGAGTTAAGTTGATGAACGCAGATTTTTCTTAACTATTTTGATTTTAAGATTGAATAAGCCGTTGAGTTCTTAACTTGGCCAATTTATTTGAGGGCTCAGTTGAAATTTGAGCTGGATAAGTTGAGCTCGTGTACTAATGTAGTTTTACGGCAAGTGTCGGTTTGAGTTAGATTTCAAATTGCATTGCCATTTGTTTCAGATATATTCTCTTCAAAAGAAATAAAACCTGAAAGAGCTGCAAAACAATTATGTTATGAACCATAATCTTAATTAGTATGATTTCATTGTCAGAGGATGACTTCAGCCATCTGTTCCTGTTATTTATTTAACCGCTTTGTTGAGTTTGCCAAATTAATTCTGGTATAGAAATCAAATCCTCTTTTAATTGTTTTTGGCAACAATTTTCGAGTTACGTTTCATACTCTAATGCTCGTAATCACGTTTATTGGAGTTTTAGATTGGAAATAATATTTAAATTTGAATGGATAACGACCATTCGATTAAATTTAATTAAAGTTTCCTGAAAACGAGCTTAAGTAGTTATTAAACTTTAGGCCTGCTATGGAAATTTAAACCGGCACCACAAAACTCTTTGCTAGTGAGACACCTAATATGAAACTGTCACTGTGTGGAGGGAAATTCAAAATTTTGATTTGATTATAGAGCTGAAAAAATGTGACTTTGATTTTTTGAGAATTGAACAATTTAATTAGCAATTTGCCAGGCAAATAGAAATATTTTTACATTGGTTTTAAGAATGTTGCAATAATTGATGTAATTTTGTTTAAAAGACAACAAAAATATATTAAACATTCTTTTCAGTATTGTACTGCAGATGACAACTCAGCATAAATACAATACATTGTTGAATGATTATTTGCACAAAAACTTTTTGCATATTAACGTGAATGTATATTGTGTGAAAATGTGAATATAACATAAATTTATTTTGTAAATGTAACTAAACCATAAAATATATTTTGCTCTAGTCATGTGACATGAATATAATATTTTGTGCCCCATTTTCTGCTGTACATAAAAATGAACATTTTTATAGACTATTTCTAAATGTATACAGCTGTTACGAGTATACATATCAATGTTGAGTATTGCATATCCAGGATTACTATACGGAGAAATGAATAAAAAGTGTTACAATAATGAATGAGGTGTTAAATTATTTGCTTTTAATATTTAAAATATCCCATCCCTTTCTGTTTAACTAAATACTTTTGAGTGAAAACACAAATGATCCTAGATATCCGTTTGAAACTTGTGAATGTTTAATGTTATTAAAGCCATTGTGTTAGATGTTAAACGAACTAACCATCATCATCTATTCAATAAAAATGATCACAATGGAAAATATTATTAACAATTTTTAAAGAATTAACAAAATATATTTCTGAAATGGAATATTTGTAGATTACGCCTCTTGCACTTGTTTACCTGAGAATTTATAGAAAAGCTTTTTCCATTCAAACACTTTTGCATTAAATACTTTCTTTTATGTTGTAGTTAGTTTATACCTCATATTTTTTGTGCCATCCTCACTTTAATTCTGTCGATTATTATGCTATGAATTTTCAACTTCCGAACAATGAAGAATTGTTTAACTGTTTTTTTATACATCTGTGCTTGCAATCGTTATTTATTGAGAAATGTAAAGAAAATGTGTAGATAAAAATAAAATGTACCATTGTATGACTTGTATTTTAATATTGAATGGAAACCACGTACGAACAGTTTGTTATTGTCTCATATTGGGTCATCAAACTTCTATATTATAACTTTAATTTAACAAGGTAAACGATTGTATTGGACATACCAGTCTTCTTTGAAATTCCACAAACCGTTTGTGGATTCCACAAAGCATAAAATCCATTGACAGAGCCAGCTCTTCCTATTGTATTAACCACGTTTGGCATGACAGTTTCCGTAAAGCTACCTGTTTTTGGAACCAAAGGCCCAACTTTTTTCTCGAAGGCCTCTGAGTCCAAACCCCCCCCCCCCCTCCCCCCCCCCCAATGTCCGTCTGCCATGAATGCCTATCTGGATGTCTTTCCACACGATATCTTAAGAACGGTTTATCTGATTTAGATTTCCCTCTCGTAAATCTGGGGGGTATTTGTGAATTCGATTCATAAGTAATCGAGTTTTCGAAGTATTGGATTCTTATTTGAATAGGATCAGATTCGTTTGTTATTCATTTAAATCAAAAACAAATTTTATACTTCTAGGGGTCTGAGGAGCTTCTTCATAAATGAAATTTTTTTCAAAGAGCAGATTTGCAGTTAAAGCTAGACAAAGTAATTTGGAGGAATGCCTGGCTATACGAATTATTTAGACGACATCATCATTGCGGGTGAATTACCAGCAGACCATGTACGTAATATGGAGATGTTTTTTACTAAACTGTAGCTATGTGGTATTAACGTAAAGAAAAATTATGCAAGTTTGGTGAGAAGGACGTCTAATTTCTCGGATATAATTTGGACGATGAAAATATTAGAGATTATTATAACATAATATAATATAATCTCTGCTTCAATCTCTCGACTCAACACCAAAATAAATCCCCACTGAATTCCATCATTCAACCACTACCCGACACCCTACCCGACAACAACTCAACCCACATTTCCAACTCAAAATTATTTGTAAGATCTTGAAAGGGTTGCGGCTTGAGTTGCGGTCGTACTAACTTTCATGCCGTGCCTTGCATTTCCTGGGTTCAATGAACACACGTTCAAATCACGTTCGAATGGAGCTTCTAAGAGTTGACTGTTTTATCGATAACTACTTGGAATAATATTATATGGCACATTGACCTTGAATTGTGAAAAGTTGACCTTGACTGTGAAAACGTAACGTCGTCCACCATTACGAGCGAGTATTTTCATTTGGACTGGGCAACCTGAAAACATAAGCTACTATGTTTGTTTACTGGTGCCTTGTGTGTGGGTTGACCCGTTCACCTGTGCCTAGTCATCGTTGAATGTATGTTCACTCGTGCCTATCAACAAGTTGGTTGATGACTCTTGAACCTTCATAACTATAACGGTTTTTGATGAGCGTGTATGTCAATCAAGTACATGCGCCTTCGCTGTAGTTTAACAACAGGTGCTGATTAATCCGTCGCCACCAATAATATCAGCGGGCCAATTATTTCATGCGAGTTATTCTCCAATGATCCGGTTGAAGCATTTGGAGTACCCTTGCTTGTAAGGTTGTTGGCACCACTACTAAGAACGTTTCTGACTTTTCAGGCCAACCCTTCTGATGCTGATCCTGGAGGTGATGTTCGGCCACTAATTTTGTCTTAACCGGAAATCCGTCCAATAACGACATGTATATTTGTTCTATTTCCAAACATAACTCTTCTTTCTCGTCAAATTCTTTATCAGGACCCATTGGGAGTCTCGACAAAAAATCTGCAGTTCCGTGGCCATCAGTTGGTATATACTGAATAGTGTATGTGTGTATTGGCGTAATAGCCCATCGTAGTAAGCGCTGAATTGTCTTTGTTGGACGTGGTAAGTGTTCGATAGCCTTAACTCAACTTCCTGATAGCCAAGCGACTTTTGAATTGATAACATGCCCCAGATACACGAATTCATCGAAAGCAAATTGATAATGTCAATCTCTTTTGCAGCGTAATCCATTCTCTTCCAGTATTTTACATACCTCCTCTCGGTATCTACATGAAATTTGTTTACTTTCACCTTTAACATGAAACATTGGTCTCTGCGTTCCGGCGTAGAATACCCTCGTGCTTTGGGTATTTTTTCAACCAAATTGTCATCTGACTTATTGCCCTTCCGACGCCTTGAAGCTGCCCTATCTCTACTAAATATATAGTATGAGATGAGCCGTTGGCTCTAAATTACAATCGCAATTGGTAGCTGAGTCAACAGACTTTGATTGATTTTGAGACGGCGATCGATTACGACTATTTAAGAGTTATAAGGAAACTTTGTTTGACTAGCACCCGTTCCTTGTTTCGTTCTGGAGAGACAAACGCTTTCTATATACCTAACCTTTCCGTTTGGAATAGTTACATATTGATTCCGGATGGAAACACTAACTGCGATTATGAATTACACCGCATCCCGGGCAAGATTTCCGACTCAAAAAACTAAATGAATTACACTTACTTGAATTTTAGTTCTTATTTCCAACCTGATAAACTTCCGGTGGTTCTGGTAAAGTTCTTTGAGAATCGGATCATTTCAAAACCGAAACAGCCCTTTCTGTTAACTCGTGTACGTATTCACTATATCCTCGAGTTCCTCCAATGTTGGATTTTCTTCTCCATAGCTGTTTTCGGATCGTGCTCGTGAGGCGTGTTAAATGTATTTACGTCGCGAATAATGACGTTAGCCTAAGATTGTTTGGATGCCTCGTTTGTGCAAACAAAACAACAATCACGACTAATGTCCATTAGTTCGGGGACTCATTCGGAATAGGATTGGACTTGTTGGATTTTTGTTCCTAACAACTTGTATCGTACCTGTTAGCAAATTCGTTAGCTTGAGGTTAAGTCTTCAATAAAAATGTACTTACATCCTTCGTTTCGCATAACTTCACCAATGTTTCATTCAGCTCCGACCCGCATCCTGTCAAAAAATATGCTCCTTTCGTACTCTCAATTCTGAGCCAAAAAAAAAAAAATACAAAATCTGCAAATGTGCTCCGATTGCGAATTTTGTTGCCTCTAAAGATAGATTTCGGAATCTGTAATTTTCGTGCCAACACGCATAAATAGTCTTTGATTATTTCTATACATTTCATAGAAAAGTCGATAGTTTTGAAAAACACCTTACTATAAATCACCAAATGTTCAGCCAAAAAAGATAGGTTTCTGGAGCTGCGTTCCGTCCTAATGCGCATAAATAAAACCGCCTTACAAATCAGAAAATTCTGAGTCAAAAAATACAAAATTAATTTACTCTATCAGCCAATAATTGTAGGGCACAACAACAGGGCCACAACATCTAGCTTGATTTGGTTCCCATATTTATTAATTAAAATAGCGCTGATAAAACCAAGGCACATTCTTTGAATGTTTGCAAAAAGTTATATATTAACCCCAATCAGATCATTGTGCCTCCCTACCTACATATTTTTTTATTATCATGTTTCTATAAATTTTGACAGTAAATATATGGAGATATAAATATTCAAAAAAAAAAAACAAAATAAAACTTTTTTTATTTATCTTCCACAATTTTCATTTAATTTCTTAACAAAACAAACGGAAATGAATATTTTTCCAAGATAACAAAATACGTACACACACACACACAGCAAATACAAAAAATATATATAAACGTTAATACAATAACAATGAAAATTTATGTTTCCCATTTTCCTCATATGCATAATATAAAGTTATCAACTTATACGAAATATAATGCGTGGGTGTTTTGTATATACCCATATTCACGAGACCTATTCTATTCGAGCATAATTTTACTTAACCATAATATTTATGTATTATGTGTAATGGGGTTACAATAAGTCTGTTAATTTTTTTTTTCCCCGCGAATTTTCTCGTTTATTTGTTTGTGCTTTTTATGAATTAATTAATTCAAATGTTTTTTTTCTGTGTGCTTTCATTTATTTTAAATTGTTAATATTCCTCTGTTTGGTTAAAATTTCTTGAAAATTATTGAAACCAAAAAAAAAAAAAAAATATTGCTTCAACAATATAGAATAAACCTAAATTTTATTTAACATAACAGAAATAAACATAACTCTCTGAGCGAAATTTATTTATATGATGTAAATTATGTAATGCTGTATGTACGTAGGTCTCGTAGAAGCGTTTCTGATTGCTTACTTCTATACTCCATTGGGTTAATTTATCAGAGGGTTAAGAAGAACTGCACGATATTTAAAAGATGATTTGTCTTACCACTTATCCTATAGGCATATCCTCTACAAGTCTACATAATTACCATAATTTCCTCTACAAGTTTTCATAATATTTGCCTTATAACCTGCAATATTGTTTTTAATTTTATAATCTGCAAAATTGGTAAAGAGTTTTGCGTTTTCTATTTTCAATTTTGTAATTAATTTATAACCATGTTAATAAAAATTTCAATATATAGTAAATAATAAATTTCAAAACCAAAACAAAATATACTGAAATAAATAATTGGGAGAGCTTTATGAGCTTTCAAGTTTAAAACAAGCCAAATAAGCATTTTTTGAAGGACCGCCTGTTCAATCTGTTATGTTCTGAGTGCACTGAGAAAAAATATAGGTAAAATTCCGTATTTTTTACGTATTTTCTAACTATCCTTATAGGCTGTTTTGGGACAACAAGAATTTCTAGTTGTGTGTTCTATACTTTAGCAAACAATCTAAAAGGCTGAACCTCTTTCTAAATAGTAAGTATTTCTGTTTCAATAAAGATAATAAAACATCTCACTTGGAATTTTAATTATATAGTATTGGTCATTTCGCTTTAGTTATTGGAGGAACAAACTAAATTTATAGGATTAAAATATTAGAAATTGAAATAAAATTCCATATTTTTGGAATTATCTCAATAATTTTAGGGTATACTACCTTATTTTTTTGTAAAAAAAAAATAATAATACCATTTATGTGTCAACAAACCTGTACTGTATGGAACAGACTACGGCAAAATTAGGAGTAGTTTCTATCGATTTGATGACCTAAAAATTAATTGGTAAAACTACTTGGTTTGTATATGGTATATCCCAATAAAGTTTAGGAGAAATTCCGTATTATAGCTAAATGTCCGTTCTTTAAAGGAGCCCAGCGAATATATAAAGGGCAATGTTCAATAATTTTAGGAGATTTATAGGTAATAATCCAATATTTTTGGGAAACTGCCAGTAAATTGGAAAGGCCAAATTAGGAAATATACCTATAATTTAGTATAACTTACTCATATACCTGTGATATTACCTAAATTGTATTGGACATAATACAACAAAATTTGGGGCAGTATACGATCAAATTGGAAGCGTATCAATTAGTTGGTTCAACTCACTCCTCTACATATAGTAAATCTCCATACCGTTTGGAAAAAAGCCATATATGAGGTAGATTCTTCCGTAATAAGTAGGTTGCCAACCATAATAAGGAGGCCACACTACTTTATTAATAGCACTAGCAGAGGTAATATTCCTAAATCACTTGCGATATCACTTATATTGTAATGACCCATCTACTATAATATTTGGGGCGAACCTATAGTTTATTAAACTTACCTATGAACCTGTAGTTGGGAACACTTATTAGTTTTATGAGAATAAAAACAAATAACTTAGAAATTTATATATACACATTTTTATTATTAACTATATATAAAGAATTTTTATAATAATACAAATAATTCAATTGGTTATTTTATGATTAAGTTATGTACAAACAGAAAATTAATCAGGTAAATATTTGAAAATGTCGAATTAATATCCGGTTACATAAAACGTAGATTTACATTTATTAATTGTGTGAAATGACAACATGCTTAAATTTAATTCGATTGACTTTTGAATGTTGGATTTATCTACAGCAAAAGCATACAGGTGATTATCAAAAAGATTGTCTTTAACAACTGACAAATACAAAAACAAATTTCGTTAGGAAGAACTGCAAAACTCTGGATCAAACCAAAACTTGGTAAATCATCTTCGTTGTCATAGGCGACAACCATTCCTGATTTGATTTTAAATTTTGAGACTTCAACCCAATTAACAAATTTAATATTATTACTTATACATTTTAGATTCTCTAATATAGCTACATCCAAATTTTCAGAATAACTTTTTATTTCTTTTCCCAAAAATAAGAATGGAACGAAATCATTATCACATTTACTTTTGAAAAATCCTAACTGAAGCCGTTCGGCAATTGTATGGCAAATATTTCTTCTTGATCTTGTAGAATTGGCTATTTCCTTTAGTTGCTTGTGTTTTGCCTCATGCCTCATTACCCAAAACTGCTTAATGGGGCCAAATTTTCTAATTAAAGAAGGGTAGTGCGTCAGGAAGTGATGTTTCGGTTTTAACGGAAGCTTGAAATGCTGAAGGTACAATGAATGATGCAAAATTATTAACATTTCTAATTGAGCAATATTACTTTCACAAATTTTCTCTAGAAATAAAAGGTCGATAATTTCTCGTAAAGTTAAAAATATTTTCCACATAACATCACATTCTGGGATTAAATCACCAATAATTAATCCTAAGTATTTTATAAACCACATCAACTCGGACGCGGAATACCTTAATTTGTGGTTTTTTAAATTTTCTATTGTAATTTCTTGAGGCCTATTCACATTTTCAAATTCTCCGTAGTAAAACCCGGTTATTCTATTATTCAATATTTTGATATCGAATGTTTTTTTTTGTATGAAATATAATAAAATGAAAGCAACTTCAAAGTTACAAAATCCTTCGTAAAGATCATGAAGTAAGTCGACGCTGAAATTTTTGGATACATGAAAGTTTCGCAATTCATTAAAAATGCATCGTGAGATTATCCCAGTTCTTTTGGGGTCAGACATTTTCAAATCGTTCTCGTAGTTATAAGGGTTCCTTAATATTAAAACGTTTTCCTTAGTGGCTGTTTTAGTTTCATTTTTATGCATTCTGCATATCCTGCAAAAATAATTGGCTGAGAAACTTTCCGTAAATCCAAGCATAGAATTAAGTCCTAAATTATCGCCAATGCAAGGAACAAGAACGAAAACGACTTGTTTTCCCAATATATTGACGGGATTAGCTTCTAAGTCCTTTAAATCATCAATTAGTAAACTGAAAATTGAATTGCCATATTTTTTTTTGTCGAGCGAATTGAACAAAAGTGTTACAAAGATATTATCAAGTCTTGAACGATATTCTTCAGAAATAAAAGGAAAGGACACGTACACAGCACCAAGTTTCTGATAGCCTGTCCTTGGACCTAATGGGTTGTTAACCTCAAAATCATCGTAATATACTAGCAAAGGCAAAACAACACTATCAGATTTATAGTTTGAACAGATATTTTTCCAAAATGAGGTCTGAATTACATATTGATAGTCAGTTTAGTAGATACTCCTGATGATGGCCTAATAAGCCGAAATCGATCGAGTGATTTTTTAACCTTTTGTAATTTTGCGAAATATTTAACAAGTGTTTTTAAAAAAATTTAAAAATGTGTGTATTTAAATATTCGTAACCATCTGCTGATCGCAAGATGGGAAGCGGTCCATATAGTTTGTAATGGTAAAATTAATATTGTCTTTAAAAAGTTGAGCTCGAGCTTCGACAGTATCAATCCAATATTCTTTTATTTTTGGTAGTGGTTCTAAATACTTCTCCAAAAATTTCAGCTTTGTAAGTATTTCTTCTGATTGGGACCGTTCTTCATTTGAATCTGTACATACAGGCTTATTAATATCCAAATTCTTCCCACGTCGTAAATTCTTCTTGAAAGTTTGCAGTTTCTCCCAAAGCTTACCAGAAGCCTTTTTTTTTGTTTTTTTTTTTAGTAAGGGATGTAATATAATTCACTAGATTCTTTAGGAAATAGGGCGACTATGTCCGATGTAAGTTCTTGGAATCGCTCAGTAGTTACTTTAAAATCAGTTTCATCGTGATATTTGCCAACTTCAAACTCCTTTACAATAATTACGTTCACTAATTTATTCCGATGATACTCATCTAGGCCATTATTTTGCGTATAAAATTTTAAAATCGATTTTCCTTCTCCCGCTGATAAATAATCCTTTACTGTTCCTTTCTGTCTTCGAATTGTGAAAATGTTGTCTAGCTGCAAATAAGTTGAACCGGATGTTGAGGATGGGCTGAATAACGCACAGGCTGGTGATGATGGTCCGGCTTCAATCGCACTAATAGAATTTATTGGATTATTACCTGCAACCTATTTAAAAGTAAAGTAGGTAATTTCGAATAGGACTGAATTTAAAAGATGTTAATAACCTCTATATAACACGAGTCAGAGTTTGTTAGCTCAATCCCAAGTAAAGTGTTATCGTTGTCGGATGCTGAGTTGTATATGTTTTCAGCTGATGATGATCTGAGATCCCTGGAATCGAGCGCTTCAGGATTAATATGTTCCGAATGTGTTATGTTGGACGTATGTGATAGAGTACTATTAGATCTCGTTGAGTGATTATCATCAATCTAAAATCATAAGTTAAACAATTAAAATACTATAGTGCTACAAAAATTATCAAATTATACATTTAAGCAGATGTGTCACAAACATAATATATTTAAGCAAATTAAAATAAAGCTTTACAATACTAAGCCAATTATAAAATAATATTACTATAAGCAAATAGTCCTTACCAATAACACGTTGCTCCTAAATTCGGCTGAAAAAAATTCCAAAATTTCATTCTGGGACCAGCTTTTTTGACAATTCTACAAACATTGTCATAATCTATTAATCTAAATGAGTCATCGTCAATTTCTTCATCTACGTTTAAAAAAAGCCAAACAAACAAAAAGAAATAAGATGAAGAACTATGCTATACATAGGTATATGAACGTGCGTTAATTATGTTTTTCATCTAAGAACCATGACATACAGCGGTTTTCGTCGGCTCGGCAGCCAAGTTTTTATTGCTTTTGCAGTTTTACTTTTTTTTCTTAATTAAATATGTGTCTTTTCATTTGTTCCGGTACCGAAAACCCTGTGTGTCCTGATTCTAGGACAACACCAAACTTCAAATCTTAACTTCTATGATTATACCGATTACAATATATGTATATTACTAAAACAAGCCACTATAATAACCTATTATCACTAGAAAGATCAGCTTGGTTCATCATTACGCCCCGCTAATCTTAAAGGTAATTTTTCGTTTTATATATGCAATCTTTTGTATAAAACTGATGAATATATTAAAAAATCAAAACCAATACAAATGTCTCTGAAGGTGGTTTGGCGTCTATTGGAAGGGGCTCCGTAAACTTCCAGTAGGCGCAGGTGTACGTACTGCCTCCTCGTGGCAACCACCGGTAACTGTAACCATTAGGCTGAATGTGGCCTTTGGTGACAGGCTAAAGTACGACGCTAAAGGAGAAAACCTTGACAAAAAATCCCTAATCTAAGGTGGAACAGCATATGCCGATGGATGAATGGCTGATAGGTTAATCAGTCTATATATGCGGACTCTGGATACCAGGCACCCTCCAGTTTTATTTAGCCTTCCTGTAGTAAACCTGGGTGACCTACAGGCTACTTTTTTATTCCCAGCAACTCGCAAGAGTTAAATCAAAACGGTAGACGAGGCACGGGAAGGAATACACGGGAGTGGGTCTACCCTCTCAAAGTCCTTGAGTCCCAATGCTACCGCTTTTCTAGCAGAAGTAAATGTTGTTACATCTAGGAGGGAGAGCAATGAGCCCAGATAGTATGTAACGCGTGTAGAAGTACTTCCTACAGTAAACATTTAGGAGGGAGAGCAATGAGCCCAGATAATATGTATCGCGTGTAGAAGTACTTCCAACAGTAAACATCTAGGAGGGAGAGCAATGAGCCCAGATAGTATGTCCCAGCAACTCGCAAGAGTAAATCAAAACGGTAGACGAGGCATGGATAGGAATATACGGGAGTGGGTCTGCCCTCTCGATGTCCTTGAGTCCCAATGCTACCGCTCTTCTAGCAGAAGTAAATGTTATTACATCTAGGAGGGAGAGCAATGAGCCCAGATAGTATGTATCACACACCGGTCGGCAGTATTATCAGGTTCTTTAAGAGCCTGAATATTGGCTGGACGGATAATTAAAACATCTAGGAGGGAGAGCAATGAGCCCAGATAGTATGTATCACGTACCGTTAGGCAGTATTATCAGGTTCATTAAGAGCTTGAATATTGACTGGACGGATAATTAAGTAGGGCTTAATGCACAAAAGATCTTTTAGGTCGCAGTGCGGGGTGGCTTGAGCCCCACATGGCCCTCAAGTAATAATAATAATAATAATAATAATGTCTCTGAAAGTCGCTCTGATCGCACATATAGCTACACCAACAAAAAAAAATTGTACACTGACTGGGTTTATTTATGAATACGCGTATTATATAATATTTAAATATGAAATACGAATATTTATGTTAGTCACGTGATGAATGTATAGTTTACGGCGGTATATCACTAATACTAATACACCAGAGCACTGTTCTTATATTGTTATACATTAATTTGTATTGGTTTTGGCCAAATATTCATTTAAAATTCACTAAAAAAATAAAACCTATATTCTATGCACCTTTGTGAAAATAATATTTGTTTAATTAAATACAAATTTACCTTCAAAAACAGCAATCAAATCAGTGAGATTCCACGCGGTTAATCGATTTTTCCACAAGCTCATTTTTAATAAGTTTATTTTAAGGATCTGCACAAATCAAAATCACTATTTAACTTAACAACGTATTATTCACTATAAAATTCACTATTTAAATTTTCACTTCTGTTAATAATTTGTTTAAAAAAATAAAACACTTTTAAAATTTTACCAGCTGTGACAAAGATTGCATCCGATCAATCTAATTTCGTAAAGTGAACTGCATCAAATAAAATATTCTATAACGGGATGAATAGACAACTGGTTATTTAGCTAAATATATAGGAATAATACCAATACACATTGATGCGCCTTCTCTAAAAAAGAATGAATATCCAATACGAGTTGTTGATGTCGCCATAAAGTATAAAGAAAGGATTTCCTTTGTATCGAAATTGAGGTCTTATCGTGAAATCCGACCAGGAAAATTGTTGTAGTTTATATGTGAATAATTACATGACAGTTTGTATCGCATAATATAATTAATTTAATAAACATAACATACAGTGACGCTTGTTACTAAACTAACACTATAGTAATAACTTCAATAGATATTGACGTATGTGCTTTAATAAAGGCGGCAGGCCAATATGTATCGGTGGTATTTCCTACTTAAAGGATTTAAGGCAATATTTAGAAAATATGGCACCATGAACCTTTTTTTTTCAGAAACACGCAAAACTTTTAGTTACTTTTTATGAAATTTACTTTTCATATTATTTTAGTATGTATTACCAGTACTTTATAAAAGTACCTACCCATATTTCCTTTAAGTTTCAATGGATCTTGTACATTTAAGTTCATTGTACAAATTATTTATAATTTCAAAGACTTATTTTCTGTAAGAAAAATAGACTTAAAATTTGGCTTTTGCATTTTATAGGTAGCCATTTTATGAGAAAAAATAGCGTCAATTCAATGTTAAGCATCTTTTTGAATTTTATCAAACCTGTAGCGAGCTCTAATTGGCTTGCCTAACTCGCTACTTGAAAACTCGATGTGTTTTAATTAGCAAATTATACAAATTTTTTGAATTTAAAAATGGTTTCGAGTTTTCTTAAAATAATTACATAATAGAAGATAAGAAATTATTAGGTTTACATTGCATCGGATTCAATATCAACTAAAAATTACCTTTTCTATTTTTGTTATTCGTAACTATGTAGTTAGGAAATGAAGAATATTTCACAATTAAAAAAAAATTTATATAATTTGAAATTTTACAATTCATTGACTTTTTTTTATCAAAATTCAACATGTACTAGTTTTTAACAAAATTAGAAAAATCTTGCATACAACACGTTAGGAAATGTCATTTTGTGTAACTTGTGTGAACTCGGCTTCGCTCGTTTCGCAAATATCCTACTCTTTACACAAAATGATGCATTTCCTAACTGGTTGCAAATAGTTATTTTTATGCCTGAAATTATACATAAATCCCAAATAAAATATCATTGCCGTCTCTGGATGTAAATTAGCAAATAGGTTGCCTGGTTGGCCATTGAATTTAATTATTACTGTATTGTACTGTACTGTACCTAATTTTTTCACCCATTTACTATGTAGAAAATTGACATACCAATAAAAGTTGGTATAATTTCTATTCCATTAGTTCAGTTTTTTTAGTACAGAAGTAAAGTTGATGTGCAACTACTATATACATTGTAGACCAACCAATATCAATAGGGGGATTCTTCAAAATATTATAGAATCGAAAAATTTTGGTTATTAAAACTGTTTACCTAACTTTTAAGGAAGCTTATCCCATGTCTTATAGGATTGTCACAAATACATGTTGTTTGAATTTCTCGTTGCATGGGAAATGTTTCCAGAATTCAGTTTCCTATACATTTTCTGTGTAAGACCAATGTACTTTTTTCTCAGTGTGGACTGTATATTTGATAGGGTAGATTGTTCACTTTCACAATATTGCACTTAAACAACACTGCACTTTATCTTTGATTTGAAGTACGATTCTACGTATCAGGTTTACACTAAGATTCACTAAGCCACAAATTTATGTTCTGAATATATTTTATTCTTCTTTTTCACCCACAGCATAAATTCTGAACAAATACATATCACACGTTTACCCACAAGAAATAAAACACAATAAATACAGAGTTAATTAAAGTTAATCACACAATTTATTTATTGATTCAGATTTAAGATTGATTTACACAAATTTTTATTGATCGCGGCTAACTTTAATTTTTATCATTTATATGATATATTATTTATATGATATTTTATCATTTATATTTATATGATATATTTATATGAGTGCTTGTCAACTTATATTTTCCTATTTGCATTTGCGGCGTCAATCGGTGAAATATCATGAAAATATTAGCGACTCGATTTTAATTACATCTGGTGTTCCTCAAGGCTCTATCTTGGGGCCTATCTTATTCTCGCTCTACATTAACCAAATATGTGAATCCATACAGGGGATGGATGATATCATGTATCATCTTTTTGCAGACGATTTACAAATATATTCATCTGGTGATCCTGATTCTATCGAGACCGTAATAAATAACTTGAATGTTGCCTTAGGAAGTTGTAGCGGTTCACCCAGTTAACCACTACAAACTTAGCAACACATTCTATATTGAATGCTTACTGGGTTGACTTCCCCTTCATTTTCTCTGCTGGACCAATCACATCGCAACACACACACACTACACACAAAAACAAAATAAAATAAATTCTTTTTTATCTCAATCTCATCAATATCATTCACAATCAGTCTCGTCTCGGATTTCAGGGCGACAACACGTCGCTCGTGTTGTTGACCATCAACCGCACAGATTGTGTGCCAAAAATGGTGGTAAAATAAAATAAATAATTTATAAATTAGAAAAACAAAATAAATAAATTTTAATTGAAATAAATAAAAAAATTATAAAATAAATAAATTCTAAATTAAAAAAAACAAAATTAAATTACATTTAATTAATTTAATAAATTTAATAAAGGTAAGATAAACCTTTATAAAGTATATTAGATTGGTCCAAATTACATAAACTTCAAATTAATCCAAGTAAGTCACAAGCTATTATTTTATCCAATAAGAGACGAGTCATCAGATCAACTAATTACCTAATGATTGATAGTCACAAAATTGATTTCTATGAGCATGTGAAAAGTTTAGGTCTGGTCATAGATAGTAAACTGAATTGGTCAGCCCATATAAATAGTTTATGTAGTAAAATTTATGGGATTCTAAGTAAATTGTGGGATACAGCGAGATTTTTATCTATTGATGTTAAATGTCATATTATTCGTACTCTAGTAGGACCCCTTATTTCATATTGTGCACCTATATTTTTAGAATGTTCCAAAAAATCTTTTAAAAAGCTAAATGTTGCGTTCAACTCCTGTACCAGATATATATTCTTGAAAAGAAGAGGCCATCCCATTTCTCTATTATCTAAGCAAATTTTTAATTCGAGTCTGAGAAGATATCTTGAACTAGTGGCGTTAACTTTCTTATACAATTTGATACATAACAAAGCACTATTATATTTATTTGAAAAACTGAACTTTAGCAAGTCACAGCGGACATTAAACCTAAATCTTCCGAAATCATGTAAAACTAAGTCAAGAAAACGATCATTCCTTGTTTATGGAGTAAATCTTTGGAATAATATTCACCCATCTGTCAAAGCCGCGTCTAATGTAAGCAAATTTAAAGCGCTATACTACGATAACATCAGTGACACATAAGTTTAATTTTAATTTATAGTTTAATTACCTAGGTTTATGCATGATACTTTTACTTTTATTATTATTTTTTGTTTGTATTCTTAGTTTTATTTTTAATTTTTATATTTTATATTAAATTTTTTATGTACTATGTAAATCACTTGCTACACAAATTGCGCATGATAAGATATTTTTGTAATATTGTAAAAAGGCTTTGCCTTATTTGTGCAATTAAAAATATGATAAATAAATAAATAAATAAATAAAATAAATAAATAAAATTTGATTCACAAAATAGCAGCTTAATTAATTTTACTTTTAATTTGGTTGATCGCTTGCCAAAAACCACTGCACAACACTGACTTGATCTAACTAACCTTTTCGACACCCCATAAGAGGCTTTTATTTAATTCATTCTATAATAATAAAATATAAAACATGTATTAACTTTTGATTGGTTAAGCCGAATGTTATTATGGTTTAATTCGCGGTAATTTCAATTTTAGTCGATGCGCATTATCTATTGGTATTGGTTGAAATTAGTAGAGATTCATACTAATATTCGTTAAGATCAATCAATATTGTATCAGCGCTTACATTAGGTGGCAGTTGTGAGTCTAATTTATTATTTGACCTAGTTATTACAAAATCATTTCTAAATAAAGATATTTACATTTGTGTTGTCAACAAAAACAAATAACATAACCTATTTTAAGATAAGTCTACAACAGACTGTCTATAAATTTTCAGGATAATGAAATTTTATAATTTTTATATTTTTTAGATCATTATACAACTGTTGGGCTCAAACACAATCACAGATTTAAACATAAATTACGCTTATCATGCAAACCAAATACATTGCACTAATCATGGCACGTTACAACTACAACAACAGCTATCGATGCAATAATTGTCAACTAAGTGTCTTTAAGTAAGTAATTGGCCTGTAAAGTAGACCACCTTTTTAATATACATTGAAATTTCGGATTACCCCGGACCCGGAATTATCTATCCATCAAACCATCAAACCCCCCCCAGGCATGTGAAGTTAGCCCAGGATTTTATCCCGGAAAATAAAAAAATTTAATCAGGCAATACTAATAAAATTATGCAACATATATTCATATGTGAAGTTATCCCAGCCCAGGATTTTATGATATTTAATTAAAATAAACATATTTTCATTAAAATCAGACCAATGAAAGTAAAGAGTTATCAGTTATCTACTTATAAAATACAAATTGGTTTAACACATAAAATTCATAATTAACAGTATTGAAAATAAATCACAATATTATCATTTTATATTGTGGTGCTCGAAATCTAAAGATCTCTCGGATTGGGGCTATATAGTTTTAAAATGGGCATACAAGGGGCTAATTATTGTGGTAGTTTCACGATGATCGGTATGTTGCAAGTTGCCGAAATATTGCCTTTGTCTTGCAACTCAATTGCATATACTCAGTTTTAATCAGTTTTTATTGTGGTGCTCGAATGTTGTTCTATGGTGTTCTGTGGTGCTCGAATGTTGCTCTTCTTATGCTGTTCTAATTTTGTTGCTTATTTTACACAGTTTAATTGTAATTTTGTTTGGTGACTACGCAAAATAAAACATGCCTTTTGCAAAGTTTTGCTTTGATGAGTCTAAGTACTCTGTGCTTTAGGACACCATTTTAAATTTCCCTGCTGATCTGGAAAATTTAAAACTTGGGAGTACAGACAAAAATTCAATATTTTTTAAGATCTGTCAATCCATAAGTGGGTTAAAATGCTCGGATACTAATAGAATGTACCTAATAAAATTGTTGAAAAATGGTAATTAAAAAACCGGATTTTATGATAAAGTGCAAAAGAAATATTATGTGGATGCAATTTTAGAAAATAATAGAGAAGAAAGAGAAAAATTAGTAGATTCAAATGAGCAAGAAACAAAATCCGATTCTCCTACATGTATCAAACTACAGTACTCTGATGTAGATGATGTGTTCGAACCAAAAATAATTAAACCTGTTATTTTGAAGAAAGTACGACGGACGTATAGAACAGCTGCTTTCAAATCACAAATTAGCGAAATTATTGTAGATGGTTGGCTCGACGTTTATTGTGAAAAAACCAACAAGTTAAATTCGAAAACTTATCCGAACATAATATCAGATTTATGTATTAACAGCAAAAACTGGATGTCAGATAAACATAAAGTCTTGCGACTATAATAAAAAATTATTTGTATTAGGGCTTATTGTGGACATGATGGATGTCGAAGGTTCAAACTATTTAATAACAATTTAAAATTTGGAGTATTCTAAGTATACGGTACAAGTCAGATTCAAAGCCATACGTTCCTAAAACCCAGGCAAATAAGAGGCTCGAAAAGAGAAGAATTCAAAATTCAATTATCCAAACAAAGAGTAAAAGATTTATTTGAAAATATGGTAAAAGATGAAAATAAATTATTTTTGCATAAGTTAAGGACCACTGAAGTAAAATGTATGAATGTTTTAAGGAAAGTCCGATCAAATATGCTGCGAGATCAAGATAATGACTTTGATGATATTCTAAATTTACAAAAGGAATTTTTGGTAAACCCAGCGCTATTTCAAAAATTATCATTTAAACCATTTTATGTTATATCTTAACCGTTATCTGAACCGTCCAAAAAACTGATTGCTTATTTAGATGCAACGGGCGTAAACCGCCCGGTTAGACCTCCAAACCGCAACCTTGCTAATATACTGTACTATGCATTAGTAGTTCCAGTGAAGGTGACTGAATTCGATCCTGCTGATCCATTCCCGTTAACGAGCATGGTAAGTTCTAGCCATAATAGAGACACAATTGGGTTGTGGCTCAGATCATATCGGATTGAAATTGAGCATCAATATAAATGTTGGCCAGTTTTTAAAACTATAGTTACGGATGGAAGTTTTGCAGAAATTAATTCAGTTTTAGAGGCTTTTAACAAAATGGACATTGTGCAATACCTTAAAATAACACATGATCATATAATAAACTTTGTAGAATCAGATAATTTGGTGAAATTACATTTATGCGTTTCACACCTCATGCATAATATTGCCAATTATTTTAATAAAGCATATGACCCAAGTGATAACAATGTGCAACTTTTAAAAGAAATCTTTGCGTCCTTGTTTTCACGATCGTCTTAAAGTCTAAATTCTTGACAGCTAATACTTTAACAGCTTTATGTACAACTGTTAAAAATGCACAATCAGATTCGGTTGATTTATTAAACGAAGTTTTATTTCAGGAATGTCAGCCAGGCAAATCTGATATTTTTGAAAATGAAAAGCGGCTTCTAAATAAACCTTTGTAAATATATGCAAAGTCCGTATTTCTTAGAATTTAAAAAAAAATTCAGACGACGTAGATGAAGAAAATCCATCCAAAGAAAAAAACTCTGCGAATAAATTTTACAACCCTAATTTATTAAATACGCTTTTAAAAAAGTATATTACTTACCTTCCTTTTTGGTCCCGTTTATATCACAAAAAAAGATTAAGCAAGCGTCATGTCGAAAACTACTTTTCAACTGTGAAACGAAGAACCAGGCATAGCTCAACATTAGGAAAGTTACCCATTAAAGCTCTACGATTTCTTAAAGAAATGTACAAACGAAATGAATTTGTATATGATAGGTTCTCACTAAAAATCCCTAAAATACATTTCAAAACCAACAAAAATAAAGATAAAATGTTAATAGTTGAAGAAGAAAAACCATTGGCACATCTTCTTGCCGTTAGCGAAGGTTGGGCAAAAAAAAAAGTCGATTTGTCTTTCTCCTTCTACGCCTAAATCAAAAACTAATTTTAGTCAACAAATGATAAAATCAGTAAATTCCATGACACCGCCTGAAGTACGTAGCATTTTGTTACAAACGGCGATTTCTAATAAAGGGCCGCATAAAAATGAAACAGAGCCTTGCAGTAAACGTGCTTCTAAATAATTTATAAGTCAACAAAGCTCGACCATGGCATTTTTACAAAATGGAATTGCTACCGGCGAAAATTATTTTTATACGTGTGCTTTTGATGGCGTTAACCTGCTGCATTTTAAATTTAAATAACTTTGAAGCAGAGACAGTAGATAACGATTTTTCAAAATTAATTAATGCTTTGCGAGCTAATCATATTGATACAGCAACAAAATTTCGATTTTCGTATTTAACAAAAGTATATGGTTTAAAGCGAGACTGCTCTTCAAACATCACCACCGTATCAAATTTTATTCTTGATTCATACACTTTTAGGAGTATACAAAAAGTTCAAAGTTGCCATTCTTGCAACAATACAACACTAGATTTTATGAAATATATACCGGTTAATCCATTTAAGTTGGAAGAACTGGGATTGGAGAACTTGGCAAGTTGCTTGGAAGAAAATGACTTGTCTATTTGCTCCCTCTGTAAAAATAATTCAGCTGCTCTAAATATTTTCGTGAGTAATACGATATTTATTTATGTTGAACCACTACTACATCCAACTAAGCAAATTCAAATCACAAAAAATTCCCACGACAATAAATACTTTTAATAAGGCATTTAAGATTAAATCGTTTGTAAATTACATTTCAAATGATGCTCATTATATGTATGTTATTGCTATAAAAATCAACATTGGGACGAGTATGATGATTTAAAAGAAATAGTAGTGCAATAAAAGGATTTCTAAATTTACTAGAGTAATCCCTCATTTGCTAGCTTACGAAATTCTTGAAAATTAAATCCATCATTCTACATACCAAAACAAACATAAACAAAACGACAAAATTAATAAGCCCCTAGTATGCCCATTCACATTAATGAAGACTTTCACATTAACTAGTCTCTGGTGTGGCCAATAAACACCATATTGCTTCAATCCAAAATATCTTTAGTTTAAGCACACCTCAAAAAAATGATGAAAAGTGGGCAAATATCATGGACTCCTAAGACAAAAGCCAAATTTCAGCAACTTGCATCAACCGATGACTTCCACATTGCACTGGCGTGAAGTTGAGAATAGTTTCTTGGACAAAAAATGTATGCGAGTGTAAATTGTGAAGTTTATTGACTAAATTGAAATTTTAGACAAAATTAAGCATTTTATATATATTTATGCACTTTTAACAGTATTTAATTAAGATAAAGCTATCAAATAAAATTAGCCTAAAATAACTCCTAACATTCATTTAAAATTTTTCTGTGGCAATAACCTATTTTTAAATTATCTGCAAATCAAAAAACTCGGCGCCATTTGGATATGAGCCGCAGGGCTCTTGCAAAATTTTTTGAAAATTAACAAATCGACAAATATCGCAAGGAACAAAGTTGTTCTCTATTATACTCAATATTAATTATTGATTATTAATTATTAAATATTTATTATTAAATATTAGTAAATAATTATTAATCATTAATTATTTATTAATAAATATTATTTATTAATACATAATTGTCAATTATTAATAATTAATTATGTGAAATGGATCCCATTGGTTTGAGCGCTCCACATGAATGGTTGTATGAACAAGGATCCCTATAAACGGGCTCTCCTGCATGAATGAGAGTGTGAAGCTTAGAAAACAAAACGTTTTGGAGAGTACAGGGAAAGGTGAGATATTCATGCTATTCGGAATAATAGAGTACATAGTCATGGTTCCAAGCGAAATTCATCGATTTGTTAATTTTCAAAATATTTTGCAGATAATTTAAAAATAGGTTATTGCATCATAAAAATTTAAAATTAATATTAGAAGGTTTTTGAGGGTTATATAATTGCTGCATTTCATGAAACCAAGCTATCTGGGCCCGTATTCTCGAAATTCACCCGAATACCAATCGAGCAAAAATTATTAGAGCTTTTTGAGCTTTTAAGTTTGAAACAAACTAAAAATTAATATCTATTAAATTATCGAGTAATTCAGTTACCGATTCTTACATTTTGTGAAATACCGCCGGTTAAGTTTTAATAATAATTCTGTTACGTATGTTAAGTTTTTATTGATTCAACCTACAAATTACTCTAGTACATAATACTTGTATGGGAAAGAAAGAAAAAAACATTCAGGTCCGCCATATTTAAAAAAACCACAACAGAAGAGAAAAAAGTATTCTGTGTGTAGCGTTCGGCAAATAAAGTCAAGTGTTAAATAAATAAAATATTTTTAAAATTATTAAAGTTCATAAAAATTGTTATTTTTATTGTTAATGAAAAAATAAAGCATTTTCTGCTTCACACATACAGTCCACTACTAATCAACGAAAACATTGAGTTGTACGAAACACCGCCATTATAACTAACTTTTAATCAAACCAAAATGCTTTTGACAACAACAATTCTAAATGGGATGTTGTCAAATCTGGTATACCTTATTTGCAATACTTGTGGTTTTCTAGGTTTATTTGTAAATTAAGTACAGCTATTTGAATTCATTTTCATAAAATAATGAAAGTTGATTTAATTAAAAACCCACAATAACCGTTATCTTATGACTAATATTTAATATAAATTATTTTCAAAATTTTACTTTGTTAGTGACTTAAGTGAGTTAAGTTAAAACATTAATGTATTGTCAGATAGCCTGCTGATATAAGTCAAGAGGATTTTGATAATAATAATTCCGAATTATCAAATCAAATAAAATTTGAAATACATTTGGTTTTTGATGTTTACTATAATAAAAGTATAAAATAACTCCCTCTAGTACAATGATTACTAATTTTCTGTTAACTAACAAAAAAAATAAACCGGAACCGCTGTCCTCTCCACTTCCACCTTTCAACCACCACAAAAAGATAATAGGTACTTTAAATTTCTTTATTATTATCGGCGGATTCTATTTTTCCATTTTATATAAAATGTCAAATCTTTAAAATCCCAAAACAGTAAACTTTTATTTTTGGTTTGGCCGACGAGCTTTCCAACACGACAAAGAAGACATTTCCGATGTGAAATAAATAAAATATAAATGTTATCATAATTTCTGGTCGTCTTTTTATTTTTATTACAAATTCCATTAGATTTTATTCGCTTTTGATATAATAAAAATGTTTATATACAAATTTTCAAAATTTAGGGGAAATTCTTAATTGAGGGTGTTTTTAAAAATGACATAATAAAAATGTAATGCGAAAGACAATATTCAGTAAAATTTAAAATTTTTAACACAATGCCATTTAAATTTGATGCGATTTGAAGGAATTAGCCATTATACAGTTGAATATTCCTCAACCAATCTATAAATTGTTACTCTATTCAAATTAACAAAACAAAAAAAAAAAATACAAACCGCAGCATCACATCTTATCGCCAATTAACATAAATTTAATTTTCACTGCATTGAACGAGAAACTTTTTATTATTGCTTTTAACACAGAATATTATAATGACCGACGCGGTTATAAAAGAAAAAAAAAAACTTTCCCAATTTTCCAATCCCAAATGCAATTTATCAAAACTTTTTCTTTTGCCTTTGTGCAGCATGCAAACTGCTGCAAAATATGAGAGATAATATTAAAGAAAAACGAAATCGATAAAAGTAACGATAGCCTCCAGAAAAAAAAAAAAAATTTGCTCGAATACCAATTTACTCTATTAAATAGTTACGATTTTTTATTTTCACCAACAACAACTCATTATTATTATATGTAATAAACACACACACACATATAAACTTACAAATAAGAAATTACTCTTGCGGCAACAACAGCCATTTAAGTATTCAACTTCTTTCATTATTTATATAATATTCGTATCTTTGCAGCCATTTTCACTTGTGCCCTTTACGTTGTTGTAATTTTGGTTCGCCGTTTTAACAATAACACTAGGAAGTGGTAAAAGCAATAACAAAATTTAAAAATTTCGCAAATTGTAAAACTAACTAACTATACCTGTCTATTTGCTAGGTAGATATTGGTATAAGGAAAACTTAAACTCTAGAAATTAAATTTTCTTTAACAACATACTTTTAATTTTTATTTTTTTTTTGCTTTCTTGAGTTGTAGCTTTGCGGAAATTGCATATATAAGACGCACGCAAACTGAAACCATACCAGGAGGTAAATTGTCTTATTTTGGAAAGTAAAACAAAATTTTATGTAGAAAAGGAAATCTTATTGAGTTTATATTTGACGTATTGTATTTTACTTCCTGGTGTTGGTGTCTATAGGTTGATTGTTTTTTATTTTTCTCTCTTGCGGTCAGATTTATGAGCGAGCTTTTTGAATATCAGTTAATGAAATATTAAGCTTTTGACTTATTCAAGAGCAACTTTGTCAATCACACTCAGCTGATATTTAATTGTAAACACCAATTCTCTTGGTCGGGTTTGATTCTGGAGCCACTGACCGAAGATAAAAAATCTTCGGAAACTACCTCACAGTCTTGTTTGAGTGTGATAGTTCCCGTACCAGTTAATTCAATTATTCCTTCTGCTTTCTTGCATTTGAACAATACCTGTACCTATTCAAAACAATAATTTTATATTTATAGTGTTGTGTTCTTATCTTATCGGACCCAATTATAAAAAGACATTGTTCATTTTTATTTTTTAGTATAGCTTTTATTCCAATGATAATCCGGATCACACTGCCATTCAATCTCTTAAAATTAACAATTTCCCATTCTATTAATACACATACATTTCTATTTACAAATAACCTAATATTAACATTATGTACATCAGTACTACAAACACTAATTACAATAATAAATAATACTATATATAATATACAGAGGGGTGTACACCTGTAAGATAAGCGATTACAATAATGCACATAAAATGGTGCACAACACCTCCCTTCTTTAAGAGAGAAAAAAAAAAATTAAAATTAACATTTTTAATTTTTTTTTTTTTTAAACTTATAAAATAATTTAATATTATTTTAATTGAATTTCTTTATGTTTTATGTAATTCAATATTTTTATTTTTTTTTTATTTGAAAAATCTGCTACAGATGTACATTAATGTTGGGAAGTGATTTGGGTTTTGTTCGGATTTGGCGAACAAGGACACCAGCCCTTAATTAGACGTTATACCGCGCCGACTCGGTTTTCGGGTTAAGAGAACTGGTATAAACTGTAACAGACTGAATACAAAATATAAATATAAATCAATCTTAATAATAATACAATTTTACTAATATTTGGTTAACATATTTTTATGAACTTCTTTAGTTTCTTTAGTACAAATTATTTAAATGGGCCATCTTTAATTTTATATGGACCATCTTTAATTGCTTTTAGTTTGTTTTGATTAACTTGTTTCAATGAAACCAGATCACCAACTCTAAAATCACAATAATTGGTTTTATTTTTTTCGTCAAGTTCTATTTTCCTTTTTTCCTTTTCTCTCAATAACATGTCGTGAGCTCTTGAGTGTGCCGATTTTAAACGAAGTTTAAACTCCTTACTATAATCATCTAAATTATATAAGGGCTCGATTTGGTTATTTCTTAAATCACTGGGTAGGTATGCCTTTTTTCCGAAGACCAATTCAAAAGGGGTATAATTATGAACGATATGTGGAGAAGTGTTATAACAAAATTCGTAATAGGTACCCAGTCATCCCAATCAGTTAATTCATTGTTTATATATGCTCTTAAAAATTCATTTAAATTGCGGTGATTTCGTTCCAGGCCGCCAATAGTTTCTGGGTGGTAAGGGGTTAAGTGATTATGTTTAATTTGCAAATAATCTGTGATGTTTTTAAAAACACTATTTAAATATTCGGTTCCCATATCTGATTTTATTTTAAGAGGTGCACCATAAATTAGTATCAAACTTTCGACGAAACCTTTAGCAATGGTACCACTTTCTTTATTGGGGATTGGACGAGTGATAATATATTTTGTTAATTCGTCTTGTATAGTAAGTATGAAACGGTTCCCTCTGTTAGTCGTTATCAATGGTCCAACTGTATCAATGGATATTGTATGAAAACTTGTGGAAGGTGTGTCGGTAATTACTTGAAGTTTCTTATGTGATCTTTCACATTTGTTTAATTTACATGATCCACATTTCGATATTAAATTTTATATTCGCTTTTTTAAATTTGGGATTATGTACTTTTCGGCAATTTTGTGGTACAATTTCGTTACTCCTAAGTGACCACCTATTGGACTATTATGATTGTTGTTTATTAATTCGTTGATGGTATCAGTATTATCCAAATAAATTCGTGAGAGGTAAATAACTATATTCAATTTGTTTAGGACTGAATTACCTATCATTTTAAATTTTGAAACATCGATAAATTCGAAAATTTCATCGTTATTATTTAATTTTAGTTGCGAGTACCCACATTTTAACATAATTTTTTCTAATTCGGGAAGTGCTCGCTCGAGTGCGATGATCACTTCACTTTCATTAATTGACGTTAAATATATATTCAAAATAGTTTCATTTTTATAATTATTATCAACTGTAGCAATTTTATTGTTATGGTCATATTTAATGTTAATTATAAGTTTCCGTAATTCATTGGTTTGTTTGTTGGACAAAGCAGTATAAACACGCAGATCCAGTGGTTCTTCGAGTTCATCAGGCTCTTGGTTTTGATTCTGTTGTATTTTCTTAGACATACTTCGTGTTGTTATTACATTAATCGGTATTTGCTTCAAATCATCACTAGTGATTGATATTCTTGAAAGTGCATCTGCACCAACATTTGATTTTCCTTTAATATAATATACTTATTCGTAATCGTATTCTTCCAGATCCAGTCGCATTCTGGTAAGTTTAGATGATGGGTTTTTCATACTAAAGAGATATATCAGTGCTCGATGATCGGTGAAAATTTCAAATTTTCGCCCAACAAGATATGGTCTAAAATATGAGATAGCCCAATGTATTGCAGATAGTTCCTTGTATGTAGGATCTCTATTTTGTTCACCTTTAGTAAAAGTTTTTGATGCGTAGGCTACCGGTAAATCTTCTCCATTCTTTAATTGAGATAAAATTGCGCCGCATGCGATATTTGATGCATCGGTTGTCAACCTAAATGTTTGAGTGAAGTCTGGATATTGCAACAAAGGTGGTTTGATTAACATATGTTTTAAAGCTTCGAATGAACTTTGACATTTTGGTGTCCAAATGAATTTTGCTTTTTTCCTCAGTAATAAGTTTAATGGCCTAGCTATTTCTGCAAAATTTTTTACGAATCGTCTGTAATAGTTACAGAAGGCTACAAATCTTCTTACATCATCAGCATTCTCTGGCACGGGATATTTTTTAATAACATTATACTTTGTTGGGTCGGGTAAAATACCACGATCTGATATATGATGTCCTAGGTAAGTAACTTCGGTTTGTAAGAATTTACATTTTTTAGGGTTCAGTTTTAAATTGTAATTTCGAAGGCGTTGAAAAACATTTATTAAATTTGAATTATGATGACGTAATGAACAACCAAATATTACCAAATCATCAATATATAAAAATGCACTTTCCGGTGTTAGGCCGGACATTGCTAAATTCATCATACGCTGAAAGCTGTTTGGCGATGTTTTCAATCCGAATGGTAGACGTTTAAAATGATAGTGTCCTGAGTTTGTGGAAAATGCTGTTACATCACGGGAATCTTGTTCAATTTCGATTTGATGAAATCCTGATTTTAGGTCCAGAACAGAAAAATATTTCGCCCTTCCTAGCTGATATAGGATTTCATCTATCCGAGGCAAAGGGAACACGTCAGATATCACCTTTTTGTTTATAAGTCGATAGTCTACAACAACTCTCCAATTTTTTAAATCTTTGCAACCCTTCTTCGGCACCAAAAGTAACGGTGAATTGTACGGCGAACATGAATTCTCAATATACCATCTTTCAACATACTTTGCACTTGCTGTTCAATTACTTCTTTATGCATTTGAGGAATTCGATAATTTTTCACGTATACTGGGTTGTCATCAGAAAGAACAATATTTTGTTTATAAAATGAATTGGCAGTTAATTTATCTCCTTCTAAATAGAATATATCCGAATACTGTTCACATATATCTAATATTGATTTGTTGTCACTATCAGATATATTAAGTTCATTTTGTAGTTGCTTGAAGCGCTCTTTTGAATTATGAATTTGTTGGTTTTGACCTGATGAAAATGGATAAATATTGTAAAATCGTAGTGGGATCATTTTAGGTTTAAATAAGTTTATTTTTTTATCAGATAATGTGGTATTTAAAATTTTAACGAAAGGCTTATTAGTTATTATAGAATTCGCTAAATATATTCCAGTTTCGATTTCATCAGATAAAACCACGGATGGCTCAGTTATTTCAAAATCTAACCGTCGAATTACATCGCTTCGAGCAGGGATTAATATTGAGTCTTCAATTCGATCGTGTAATGGCACGAAAATAGTATTGTTGCCCGCTTGAATTTCCAAAATATATGTAGAATAGTTTATACTGGCCTTATATTTTTTTAGAAAATCTCTCCCTAAAATACCGTCCGTCTCTATTGGAAAGTTATCAGACACGACTTGGAATTCATGTACCAACCTTACTCCGTTTTCTAAAATTATTATACAATCTATTTTCCCTAACGTTGCAGAACTTCCTGCTGTTACGCCTTTAATGATACAGTTTTCATTGTAGTTTATTTCATGAAAATTTTTAATTTTAGATTCCTTAATAATTGAAACACCAGCTCCACTATCAACCATTAAAATAGATATCTTATTATTTAAAGTTGAAATTTTAATAAAATCGCAACCCGCTAAGTTGTTAAAGGTATGAATTACTGTCGGTGATTTATCAGTGCCCTCAACCAGCTGATGGTTTATTGTTGAGGGCTGGATTCATTTCCCGACTCTTTGTCAATTTTAATTACATGCATATTTGGTCGAATATTATTTATATTTTGATTATTTGAATTTGAATATCGCCGATGAAATATACGAGTATTACTGCCGCTGCTTCCGGGATGGTTGTTTTGATTAGAATTAAAATTAGTTTTATTATTATTGTAGGTAAAAGGGTGCGAGTTTCCGTTATATGAATGAACATTTGGTTGATTAAAAGTAAAACTATTTCGCGGTCTATAATTTTCTAATTGTCTATTAAAATTTTGATTAGATTTAAAAAAATTATTACCGTTTCGAAAACTGTGTGTATTGGGGCTCCGAAAATTTCGAAAATTACCACGATAATTTGCTGAATTAGGATTTCCACGATAATTATGATTTCTTGGTGCGAAGTAACGATTAATTGTTATATCCGGTGAAGTTCCTAATTTTGCTTCTGCTTCCAATGCAAATTTAATGGCATCTGATAGAGACTTTGGTTCTTTAAAAATTAATGCTTGACGGATTTCAATTCGTTTTAATCCCTTGGTGAATACCTGTATAGCAGTTTCTTCCACTTCCGATTTTATTGTCGCCCTTTCTTTTTCTTCTTTTTTATTCATTTTCAATTTAATTAAGTCTGCACATATATTTTCTAGTTTTGTAGCAAAATCAGCTAAATCATTTTGTTGCCGTAAAGAGATCATTTCCTCCATTTTCTTTTCTTTTGTAATTTTACTGGAAAATCGATCCATTATAAGTTTTTTAAATGCCTCAAATGTGTCGGGAGAAGTTTCTATACTAATTTTTGCTTTAACTTTACTTAATATTTTGACTTTCAGGAGAAATTGAAGAAATTTGCCTTTTTCAGATACTTTTAACTGACTATCATAATATTCACACTTGTCGATAAAATCTTCTAAGTTTTTGGGATTCCCATCAAAATCAGGTATAATGGCATTGGCCAATTTTAGTTCGAAACAATCAGTCATTTTGGATTGGACTAAATATTTTGATGGTGAAGGATTTACCGTTTCTTCTAAATCAGATTCTATATCAGAAGCTAGTGTGTGGTCAAGTTCGTCAAGAGAAAGTGCAAATAAAAAATCAGAATCGTAATCAAAATTTAATGATTCAACGCACTTTTTACATTTAAGTTCTAATAAAGCTTTTTGACGATTGCAACTAGTCTGCTTTCTTTCAGAAAGTTTAGGTACGTATTTATCGAAACTTGCTACATACAAATCAAATTGTGTGCGCAGATTTTTAAGAATCTCATAACTCAATTGTTCAAAATATTCTGTATTTTCAATCTTATTAATTAATTTACCAATATTATCGTACAATTTTAATAATTTTTGTTCAATTTGAGTTATCATCCAGAAAAATTAAGAATTGCATTTCCAACACGTTTATAAAATTAATACTTGATGACGATTATGTAGGGCACGCGCTGGTAATTGGAATCATTCATACGAAAATGTTAAGCTCAAGAAAATTGAAAAGGAAAAATATCGTAGAAATAATCTTATAACAATAATTATTAATAATAATGATCAGGTTGTTCTTATTGTGTTCTTATTGTTTTTAAATAGGAATGGGTCCATATAAAATAAAAGTAATGCTTGACTTACGGCTTTTGGTACAATATTTTGTAGTTGTAATGATAATTCCTGTTGAAGTTTTTGGTTTATAGCTGTACCAATTATCATCAATAATGACTGTAAATCCAAACTGTAATTTCCGTTATAATTCACTTTCATCAACATGTATAGTTCGTAATTATTTGCCAATATTTAGCAATTATGTAAAATCCAAGTGAGATAAATCTTCTACAAAAAAAAAAACAGAAATATCCGGAAAGCTATTTGTTATCATTATAAATTACATTTACTATCACCTGAATTATGTAATATACAGAAAACCACGTTTCTTATTAAATATTTCCCGTTTTTCTTTGTTTTTTTTTTGTTCACCTCGTATTTCCATATAAACAAAAATAACTGATCAGCATATATTTTGGCGTCAGCATAAATGGTTGTTGGTTCATATATTGCTCTTTTTTATCTTTTATTTTTTAAAAAGCTCTGAATTTCACTTTTTTCCACTTATATTTTAATGTCAGTCACGGTCGCCATGTTGTGTTCTTATCTTATCGGACCCAATTATAAAAAGACATTGTTCATTTTTATTTTTTAGTATAGCTTTTATTCCAATGATAATCCGGATCACACTGCCATTCAATCTCTTAAAATTAACAATTTCCCATTCTATTAATACACATACATTTCTATTTACAAATAACCTAATATTAACATTATGTACATCAGTACTACAAACACTAATTACAATAATAAATAATACTATATATAATATACAGAGGGGTGTACACCTGTAAGATAAGCGATTACAATAATGCACATAAAATGGTGCACAACAATAGAACGAGTCAGTCTATAAAAAGTATTTACCGAATTAAGATCGAATAAATTGTCAATATACAGTATAATAATAAAAAGTCTTCGAACTTTATAATATTTTGACGAAAACTAATATAGAACAGTCTAGTAGATTATATTTGATAATTAAATGGTTAAATACTAGCTATAAAAAAATGCTAATCGTATATGTGAAAGTACTGTGAATCAAAATACAACAGTAGAAACGCGGGTGTAGTGAATTTATGCCATAACTATTAAAATCAAAGACGAAAAAGTCGATATAAATTCAAATATGAGCACTATGCTTGGCTCAAATAGTACTGAAAATTGTGTTAGCGGTACTGGTCATAATTTTCCGGAATATCCCAAAAGGTTTAGTCATTTCTTTAATATAAGCGGTATAGCAGATGAGTGTATTAAGGTTCCAAAAGATTTCTATGAATCAGATGCTAATGAAATAGCAGAGTGGTACAAATTCCATAGAAAAGAATAACAGTACGGGAAAAGCGTTGCTGAATAAATAATGAAACAAAAACTTTTTCCTAAACATGTAAATTTGGGAATTTTTTATCAGAAGCCTTGAGAGATCAGTTAATTTTTGGGTTGCTTGATAATCAGTTACGTGGTTAATTGCTTAAAGCGAAAAACTTAACTCTAACAATAGCATGTGAAACAGCAATAAATTGGGAAATGGATGAAAACCAGAAACAAAAAAATGGTCAAATTGGTGCAGTTATGTCTAATGAAAGCCGTGGTCGAAGTCAACATAGAGATGTGATATCAAATGCACATGGTGTAAATAGAAGTCAAGGTCGTAATAGAGGTTCAAGCAGGGGAAAATATAAGCAATGTTTCCGTTGTGGACGATTTCATAATTAGTATAATTATTGTCCAGCAAAACCATGGAAATGTTTTACGTGTGGCAATCTTGGTCGTACGTCTAAAATGTATCGAAGAGGAACATTAAATAAATCATCATCAAATTGTAGTCCAACCATATCAATATCAATAATTTACAAATTTTTAATGTCGAACCAGAATTACCCATCAATATGATCAGTTGATCCATTCGCAATGCAGGTGTTAAACGAGGATAAACCAATTGAAATGGAAGTAAATACTGGAGCATAAGAAAGTATCATATCTTTAGATAAGTATTTAGAATATTTCAATCATGTTCAATTAATTAAGATTAATTATCATTTTAGTACAGTAACAGGAGATAGAATTAAGGATAACGGCAAAATAAATGTCAAAGTCAAAATAGAACGAGATACAGAAGAACAAAATGGTAGTGATAAACAGTCAAAAGAAATGTAAACCACTAATTGGTTAAATAAATTGTTTCTGAATTGGAAATAGAAACTATTACAAATTAAAATGGTAAGTAAGCCACATTCTTTTATTGAATTTATTCAGGTAAATTTTCCGTTTGTACTACCCCACCTGTGGCGGTTTTATTAAAGATTTCGAAGCAGAAATAGTGATGAAGGAAAATACGGTTCCAATTTTTCACCGTGCGTATATAGTACTTTACCATATTCGTAGTATTGTCGAATTAGAACTAGATAAGTGCGTTTTAGTGAGTGGGCAGGTCCAGTAATGGTATAGTACCTAAATCAACTAATAAGATAAGGATATGTATAGATTGTAAAGTCGTGAGTTTTTAATGGAAGTTCTAAGCCGTCTAAATATAATATAATATATAAAATGGTAGGTTTTTTCAAAAGTCAATTGATTTTCTGGGTCATGTGGTATCTGGTAGTGAAATAAGACCATCTTCTAAACAAGTAGAAGCTATTGTCAAAGCAATAAATCCAAAAAACCTGCAAGAGCTACCAAGTTTTTAGGGTTATTGAATTTATATGGACGTTTCATTCCCAATCTAGCCTCAGAATTAAACGTATACATATAAATTATTAAATAAGGGCGTAAAATATGACTTGTTTGATGAGTGGGAAAAAACATTCGATAATATTGTAAACTACTTATAACTAGTAATAATGTTTTATCATTATTTTACACAAGAAAACCAATTGTCGTCCAGTATTCTATTATACATAAAGAAGCTTTAACAGTAATTTTTGTATTAAAGAAGTTTAACAAATATTTATATGGTTATCATTTTACGATATGTTCCGATTCGCAAGCATTAATTCAGTCATAAAAAGAGAACAACAGCTGTAGCTGCATCGAGATTACAAAGGAGGGCGGACATATTACCCACGTACGATTACGCATATTAGTATAAGCCAAGAACAAAAATGAGAAATGCTGATTGCTTATCACGACTTTCTCTAGGAAGAAAATCTTAAGTAGACGAAGATTCGATTAACTGGGTAAATCATACAAAGTGACAAACAAATTGTGAAGATGTCGCACAATATAAAAAATGGAATAAAAAAATTTAGGTTGAGAAATAGTTTAGGCATTGAAAATGTTTGTTTGCTCTTTGGAAATAGGATTATGGTTCCATCTTCGTTAATTTCAAAGGTTCTGGATCTAATTCATATTAACCATGAACATTTTAGCAAAAGTTGTTTTGTATGTTCAAGTACCCAAAATGTTAGAAAAGAACCTATAAAGTCCAAATCGTGTTCGGCGCAGTATCATTTCGAGAGGGTTCATAAAGATTTTTTTGTATTTTAATGTTTTTAATTTTTGGCGATATTCAAAATTTATAGATATCAAACATATGTTTAAAACTACGGCAAAGTTAATTATTAAAGAATTAAAAACAATATTTAAATATTTTGGAATACCAAAAAACTTAGTGTCGGATGATGGTTCACCATTTAATTTCAAAGTATTTAATGATTTTTGTGTTGTCAATAATATAGAGTTTCTACATTCACCTACTTACAGTCCTGAGTCAAATGGGTTGGCTGAACTTAAAAATAGGGCTAGTCTTAACCAAAGCTCCTAGATATACAAGCCATCAGCATCGACCTTTTAAATTAAGAAGCTTAATTTAATGGGTATACATTTTACGTTTTCCCATAAGAACCCATGTAAAATTGATCATTTTTGATTACAATTTTATGAATGAAAAATACTCGTAACAGAAAATATTTTTTGGTTTATATTTAAAGCAAACCTTTTAGTATAACATATTTTAAAACTAATAATTTAAATTTAGTAATTTGTTAATTATAATTAAAAATAAAATTGTACAAATTTACTTTTTCTTTGTATGTAAATGTAAAAAAGTAATTTAAATACAGTATAAAATTAATAAACACAAAATCAATGACGTAAAATATTATGAAGTTAGCTACACAAGATTTTTTTCGTTTTCGAAAATTCGAATTTCGAATTTTGAAAATATTTTTGACAGTGCAATAATTATGTTAAATATTTATAATATTTTTAGCGTATTTCTTCTGAAATACATTCGCATGATCGTTAAACTTGCTAAAACATTATTTTGGATTGTTTTGCTGAAATTTCAATTTAAATATTTCAATTTTTATATTACCGCCATCTGATTTCAAACTCGTCCATTTTGTTTTTTTGAAATATATTTAATTAGTCAAGTTTATAAGTAGGTGGCACTAATGGCGTATTATAAAAAAAAAATTCGAACAAATGGTATGACGTCATGACATAAAGATGTGTTTGTAAAAAAAGGGTTTTTTATTTGAAAATTCAAATTTTAACCTGACGGCTTATATATCTAGGAACACTTTGTCTTAACGATTGTAATAATAAAATTTGTAAAACAGTTAGCTTTAAGTTTAACAAAAATAACCAAAACAAATTTGGGGAGAAAAATATGGCAAAAGGTCATGTACCGGAATCAATGGTGAGATTTCGTTAAATGGTTAATAGCCAGAATTTTAAAAATATTGAGTAATTATTGTATATATATTTAATTAATTTAAGAAACGTTATAAGAAGAGTTTCAGGCCATCACTTAAAAAAGTCATCATTGGAAGATGAATATCATCCAGCGAGTCAGATTGTACTTACGTCGCGTCGAGTGTAAAAGAACGAGCAGTTCGAGCGTCAAACCGAAAGAGAAGAAGACGAAAATAAGATCAATGAGAATTAGAACAATTCCTGAAAGATTGGAATATAATAAGTTTAAATTATTTGTTATAGTTACTGGCGACGCTGGATATTTATTCGCCACTAGGCTTTTAATTTATATTTTTATTTTTATTAAGTGGACTGTATTATAATTTTATTATTCAATACTTATTTAAATTAACATTTTTTATCATTTTTACATTAACATTTTATTATTATTTTTACATTAACATTTTATTATTTTTAAATTACATTTTTGCAAGGTATATGATGTGTTCTTCACGAACATTGAAGATGGAAGAGAGCGCAAAATTACCAAACAATCAAGAATTAAAGCTACAAGAATACAAAACAAAAGATGCGAGAATACACTACTCGTCTACAAAACCTATAGTCAGCGTTGCCAACTATTTTTTACGGAAAACTGAAGAAAAATCTGAATTTCGAGTGGAAAAACTGATTACACTAAGTTTAGAAAAAAAAAACTGACTGAGAGAAAAAATTCAATTTTTTAATTATTCGTTACTGAAGTATTTATTATCACATTTTCAAATTAGGTACATATTAAATTACATAAAAAATAAAGTAATGCTTCAGGCATTTTTATATAAAAATATAATATCACAAAATATCATTAAATTCAATGGTATAAACTTATACAATAGGCGTTTTCGGAAATAAGTCCTGAATAACTTCAGACTAACTAGTAAACAATTATCCAAGTTATGAATTTTAAGAGATAATTTAAAGAAATCCATAATAATTTGTCTAAAACACATTCATATTGATCGTAATAGTATTCGTTTCGAAGTTATGTTTTTTGTTCGTAATTAGGTGGATAAGTTTAATGGTCGAAAGTTAGCCTGATGTTATTCAGAATCTATTTCCGAAAACGCCTAATAAAAAAATTTATTATTATTTATCATCATTAACAGTTTTTTTGTACATTGTAGCGTTAAGCTTTTTGAACATTAAATTAGTGTGCTCAAAATTTTTAGACGTCGTGTTAGTTTTACTCAAGTAATCTTTTGTTCTTAAGATTCCTATTAAAGTTGGAATTTCTAATTTGTTTCGAATCTTATTTTTATTTAAATTAATTTGAGAGAATATCCGCTCGACATTGGCGGTTGCAATCGGAATAGTTAAAATTGACATTACAAGTTTTTGTAAATTTGGGAAACATTCACTTCCGTCCGATCTTTTTAAATTTAAAATATTTTCCCAAAATATTTCCACATGCATAGTTTCTGTTAAATTTAGCTCAGAAAAATTCATATGGCGCAATTCTCGCCATTCGTCATCTAAATATTGAAGGTTCTCAACAGGAATAACTTCTGGTAAAAAATGATAAAGTTTCGAGACTGTGGAAATATTTTTGTTTATAATATTTTTAGGAGCAATCATTTCAACAGATTTAAGAAAATCACTATGAAAATCAAATTTATTTAAAAGATTGTTACAAAAATGTATGTAAAAATTTAAACAATGTGTTCTAAATTCTATTTCTTCTGTTTCAGACAACACTTGTGTAAGTTCAAGCGCCGCAGAAACTTCTGCTCCAAAATAAATATCTTTAAGGTCTTTAATATTTTCACGCCGCAGTATGTCTTGTTTTTAAACATTTCATTTGAAATATGTTCATCTTTAACAAAATAGTCAAATACGTTTAAATAGAGTCGCGTTATTTCATTGTGCATTAAATGAATTTGAGGCGCTTCACTTTGGAATAACCGATTTAGTTTATTTACGTGCCCCAAAATAAATTTTAAAAATTTTAAATAGATTTCAAACTGAGGGTTATGTAAATTATCTATGATTCGCTGAGTTTGGGGGAATTTTTCTAAATCCTCGTGAATGAAAAACAATTTAAGTGCATCTATGCGACTGAGCAGCTGTTGAACTGTTGCCTCTATAGAAAGCCATCGAGTTTGTGATGGGTGAAGCATCTTACGCGGCTTATAGTCAAGAATAATTTGAATTTGTGCGAAAAGATCACTGCGTTTGGGACTGTTTTGCACAAAATTATAAATGTCTCTGGCACAGGCTTCGACATATTTCGGTAAACAATCAATTGCTTGACTTACACAAAGTGCAAATGAATGACAAGTACATTTAAATATTAATAATTTAGGACAATCTTTTTTAAGTAGCTGAGCAACTGAATGTTTGGAACCCGTCATGACGTTCGCACCATCGGCTGCAAACCCAACTAAATAGCGTTTATAGTTAATTTCGTATTGCTCAAATACCTCGACAATTTTTGAATATATGCCAACAGCATCGCACTTCTCGACTTTGACAAGAGTAAAAAAAAAATCTTTTACCCTTTTTCGGAATTCCACTCTTACTACGATGGATAATAATTTGGTGGTCGAAATGTCTGTCGACTCATCCACGCACATTGAAAAGAAATTATTTCTTAAAATATTGCACAGCTCATGCATGTGGCTCTCTCCAATAACATTTTTAACGATGGCAGTAGCTTTTGTGCGACCACAACTCACTTTTTTTAAAACTTCGGAATCAGGAATAACAATTTTTAAAAGTGGGACCAAATCATCAATTGTTTTAAACGCTAAATTGTGTTCTGCGCAAAATGCTGCGAGTTGAATTTCTAATTTAGATACCTGTTTATCCGTGCTTACAAACTGTTGAAGTAAATTTTCGGATGTTGCATTAAAATTGATTGCCTTTGATTTTTCACGATGCTTTGTAGTTTTTGAATGCATTTTTAAATCTGTTGCTCCCCCAGCTGCTTTCAATTCACAATGGCAAATTGTGCAATATGCAAAATTATTGTCGCTCTTTTTGAGCCACGGCTTTAAAGACATGTCGGCTTCCCATAATATTGAGTAGTTTCCTGTTACTTTCTTTTTAGTTTTCTAGAGAAACAATACAAATTTTCAGTAAATTATTAATTATGTTAACAACATGTGTGATTATAAATTAATTACTTACTAGTACTTTATTTGTCGTTGTACTGATACACGAACCAACGGTTTTATTTGCCGCGATTGTACGCGTACATTCCTCAACGATTTGAGAATTATTTTTCCCATTTTCCGATGTTGCACTTGCACTTTCACCCGGAGCCGGAGCATTATTTGTATTTACTGTTGTTGATGTTGTATTCACAGCAGGTTCAACCGTTTTGTTTCCACATTTTTTTGATATACTCGCGCAGGTGCTCGAGTTGTTTGCTATTTTTCAAAAAGATCAACACACTTATTTGCATACTTTCTTACCTTTTTTAATTAAATATTTGTCCATTAAAATATACTTCAATTTTTTTTATTAAATTAAGTATTCATTAAGTAAATTAATGGCTGCTCGAGTGCTCGCTAAACAGGTGATATTTTATATTTTTCGTTTTATGTATGTTTTATAACCTCAAATTTTGACACAAATGAAATAAATCCACTGCACTTTTGCCCTAAAAACAAATAAACTAATTCCTGCAACGATTTTTTATTGAACTAATAGACATTTACCGCATAGTTACGCGTTTCAGTTTTTAATCATTTTTGCTATTATTATTTTGATGCATTAAACCAAACTAATAAAAATTTAATTAAAAAAAACTGAACCGTATTGAAAAAACTGAATTTTGGGTAGAAAAAACTGAAAATCTGGTAAAAAATGCAAAAACTGAGATTTTCAGATAAAACTGAGAATATGGCAACGCTGCCTATAGTACATATTTTATCATGAACGGCTACCAACTGCATGAATTATAATTTTTATTTTAGTGTTGGTAGCTATCAAAATGTAAAGTAAACAAACCAACTATTACATTTTTGGTTATTACAATTATTTACAAAATTTATAGTTAATAAAATTAATAATTTTATGAATAAGTTATTTATATAATTTGAAGACAAAGCTAAATATAATAAAATTGAATTATATCAATGAATAATGTTACTACAAATTAACATTGTTTCGTATGATTTGTTAGATACACCTTGGCTTCAAGAATTTCATATTAAATTAATTTTCTATTTATTATAGGAACGCTGGTAAACGATTCCGGCGTTAACATGCCCGCGGCCTTAAAGTCTGTGCACTTTAAACAAATAACACATAATTACAATGAATGAAACCATCCAGGATGTATCTTTACAAAAAAAAATCATTAATTGTGGATCTGCAATATATAATTGAATGAAATTTAATGGCAATAGTTAAAATTAAAATTAATTATTGAACTAAATATAATGTACGAGCAATTAATTTTTGTTGAAATAATATATAATTGAAGTTCAATAATAATTGATAAATTTAAAAATAAATCTTTTGAAATAAAAATGAATGTAAAATTGGTAAATTTGAGAATGTATTATTGAATTCAATTTCAACGATAATTGATCAATGCGACAATAAATTATTGTTCATAACAAACAATATTATTGAAATTCAATAAATTTGAAGCTAATTAAAGAATAATTGGTAAATGTCATAGTTACCATTGAAATGAACAATAATATAAAATTAAACTTCAATAATTATTGAGCACATCAAATTAATTACTGATATGTATAACAAAAAATAATTATTTATAAATTTGAAATTAACTATAAACTAAATAATCATTAAAATTTCAAAATGGTTTCGAATTAAATAATAATTAACATTTGACAAATTATTTTGCAATTGTTATTTACAATTAAATATGCAAAAATGATTTTGAAATTAAATGAAAATTAAATTTGCAATTAAATAATAACAAACATTTGAAACTTATCCTAGAATTAAATAATAATTATAATTTAAAATGATTTGAATTAAATTAATTAATATTTTAAAAAATGGTTTAAATTAAATAAGAATTAAACACAAACCAAACAATGATTTTGAAGTAAATAATAATTAACATTAGACAATAAAAACAAATGTACGACTGATAAATCTGAAATTATATTATTAAATTTAGAACAATTAAAATTGGAAATTTGAGATGAATGTACATATTGTCTAACTGAAATTAAAATATTTACTAATAAATTTGATATAAATTATTGCTAATTATATGTGCAATTAGATTAAAATTGATTGATAACTCAGATTTGCATTCAAATATTAATGATTCATTTTGAAAACAATTTGAACATAAAATATCGATCAATGAATTTGAAATGATTCTGAATTTAGAAATAATAATTGATTAGCAATTTTTAAATGAACATTGAAATTAAATAATCATTGATAAATTTACAAATAAATCATTGACGACCAAATATGTATAATTGAAAATTAAACAATGATTCATGAATTGCAAAATTTGAAGCTGATTTGAAATTAAATAATAATTAAAAATTGAAACATGATTTTACGTTAGAATAATATTTACATTAACAATGGGTTTAAATTAAATAACCATTGAAATTAAAAATGATTTTACCTAATTACTAATTAGTATTTGAAAATGATTTGAATTATACCAATTAATATTTGAAAAATGATTTAGGTACCTTAAATACTAATTAAGGAAATAAATGATTTTGATTTAAATAAAAACTAACAAACTTAACAATGGTGTGAAAATAAACAATATTTCAAATTTGACCATGTTTTTGAAAATAAATAATAATTAACGAAGTTGAAATGGTTATGAAATTAAATACTAATTAACTTTGCAAAATAATTTTTGAAACTAACTGATGCCCAGTTAAATTTTGCAACATGATTTTGTGTCATCAGGGTGTGATTTAACGTTGAATCAATCTACCAACTGCATCTTGGACTGCGATGCATAAGTTGTATTTGACGACGAATTTGTTTGGCTCGTGAATCTTGTGGTACTCTCTGCACCTGGATTCGTTATGCATATGCATAATTCTGTATATGTGCATACCGTAGTAATGATGACACTCACACTTGGATAACAATTAAATAAAATGGCTGGATGCCAGTGATAATTTAAGTCACAATCCGACAACTGTATATATCGAACAGCTATATAAAAGTTCGAAGAACAGCTGTATAATTGCTAAAGATTAGCTGTATAAATGTTGAAGAACAGCTATATAAATGTCGGCACTGCAGGTCACTCCAATGAACGAAAATCTGCAGGTACCATCAAAAAACTGAATGGCGATGCACGTTGGTGACAAAGTGGTTCACATCGATAAATTTAATGGTTATGCAAGTTGGTGACAAGGCAAGTCACACCGAAGAATAAATAGCTATAAGTTGGTGACAATGTAGGCCACACGGAAGACTAAATAGCGATGAAAATTGGTGACAATACCCGTCACACCGAAGATTCAAATGGCGTTGCAAGTTGGTGACATGGCAGGTCACACCGAAGAATATATGAATATAATAAGTTGGTGACAATGCCGGTCACACCGAAGAAAGCATGCCTGTGTAACTGGTGACAATATAGGTCACAATATACGACGGATGAACAGTTTTACAAAAAATGACAATGTACATATAGTTCACAATAGCGATGATCGAACAGCAATCCAAATTGTAATTCACCTTGATAATATGCATCACTAACACTTAACTGGATTAATAGCAACACACGTGATGGCCTTGCAAAAATGCGTGAAATACTCTCGAACTTTTAACTGCTTGAAATACGTGAGTTATTCCTATGATGATTATTAACTGTCACAATCTGATGTATGTATCATATATAAATGTTTTATATGATTTGTTTGTTGTTTACAAACCCCGGATTAATTGAAATGAGTTGTTTGTTGAACAATTCCGACGAACACTTTAACTGTAAATTACACTGATCACAAACTCCGATGATTGTAGCTAAATTATTGTATGATTACAATGCAGCTGAGTGTTGGCTTTGATTTAGTAATCCCAAACTCCGATGACCTGGTGATTTCTTTGTTGACTATAAAATGCCCCAAGTAATTTAAATTTGGTACAATTACACGCACATACACAAAGATCACAGACAGCGATACATTTAACTGATTTGTTTATGATTGCAACTCCGACGACTAATTTAAATGTTCGTCATACACAAAAATGTCATGACAAACTCCGACGATAAATCGTATTGTTGAAAAAATGGTCTGATAATTCAAACCCGAAGAAACACTTGGAATATCGAACCACAAATACAGCTTACTGGCGATAGCGGAATTAACTGGTCCGTTATTCAGTTGTGAAAGCTAACGAGGAGCATCCGTATGAACGCCGAAGCACAGCTGTGTATATTATCGAAGAACAGCCGTACGATTGTCGAAGAACAGCTTTATAAAATGGCACATTACAGCTGTATAAATTATCGAAGAAAGCTGCATAACTTTGTAGAATAACAGCTTGTATAAAATTGCGCCGAGCAGCTGTATAAATTGGCGAAGAAAGCTGCATAAATTTGTAAAAGTACAGCTGCATAAAATGTCGAAGAACAGCTTGAATAAAAATGCGCCGAGCAGCTGTATAAATTGTCGAAGAAAGCTATATAAATTTGTAGAAGAACAGCTTGAATAAAATGGCGCCGAGCAGCTGTATAAATTGTCGAAGAAAGCTGCATAAATTTGTGGATAACAACTTGTATAAATTAGCGTTATTGCTGGTGGAAGTCTGTCAAGAATTGCATCATTTTCCAATCCATTGATTGTTCCATTCTGTGTGACACACGACGACTAACACTTCACACAAAACACTCGAATCACCATCACTGATGTGTCCACACTTGACGACCACTGAATTTACTTTTTTCACAACACAAAACTTAAATTGTTCCTCAACATGTGTGCCACGCCCGACGAAATGAATTACGAAAAAAATATGCATATGTGTTTAGTATGTATGTATTGTAATAACTAAAACACGATCACCTGATTCATTTACGTATGTCGGGTGGCACACATCCGGCTCGAAGGACCAAAAATGGCGACGCTGGATATTTATTCGCCACTAGGCTTTTAATTTATATTTTTATTTTTATTAAGTGGACTGTATTATAATTTTATTATTCAATACTTATTTAAATTAACATTTTTTATCATTTTTACATTAACATTTTATTATTTTTAAATTACATGTTTGCAAGGTATATGATGTGTTCTTCACGAACATTGAAGATGGAAGAGAGCGCAAAATTACCAAACAATCAAGAATTAAAGCTACAAGAATACAAAACAAAAGATGCGAGAATACACTACTCGTCTACAAAACCTATAGTACATATTTTATCATGAACGGCTACCAACTGCATGAATTATAATTTTTATTTTAGTGTTGGTAGCTATCAAAATGTAAAGTAAACAAACCAACTATTACATTTTTGGTTATTACAATTATTTACAAAATTTATAGTTAATAAAATTAATAATTTTATGAATAAGTTATTTATATAATTTGAAGACAAAGCTAAATATAATAAAATTGAATTATATCAATGAATAATGTTACTACAAATTAACATTGTTTCGTATGATCTGTTAGATACACCTTGGCTTCAAGAATTTCATATTAAATTAATTTCCTATTTATTATAGGAACGCTGGTAAACGATTCCGGCGTTAACAGTTACTAATTAAACATAAAAATAATTTTGTATAACAACTTGTAACAAAATCCCCCAAAAGGGATTTTGTTAAACAGACATAGCAATAGAGGTCTGGTTGCGGTATTGCGCTGGCTGAAGCTCGCCGCTAGGCGTGGGGGTTACCAGACATATTACTATGCTTGAAAACCGCATAGAGATAAAACGAAGGGGACTAGAAAATTATTCTACCGTGCCACGACCACAGTGGTAGATAATCATAAATTTTGGGAGCGTTCGACAAGGACGCCGGTGCCACTCCGGCGACCCTGCTCAAGACCTAGGTCAGCATAAGGCCGCCCATCCTCACGCGATCACACTGAATTCTTTATTCACTCATCACTAAAAAAAATTGAGGCAAGAAAATCATAAGAAAATCTGTAATTAAGGATGAAAATCGAATTGAGTAAAAACAACGGAAAAATTAAATGAAAGAAAAATTTGGAACCAAAAAAAAACCCCGTTAGCAAAAAAAACAAAATGTGGTGCGAATCGATTTGGGTGCGTCATACGGCACGCCACCCGAAACCTGAAATCCCGCGAAAAAATAATATATATATATAAAAAAAATATAATACTAAAACACGCCAACCCAGTCAAGTTGGTTTACAAAATTTAAAATAAAAAAAAACACACGGTGTCCACGGTTTCTTATGTATTTTACCGTGAAACACCCTACCTGATAAATTAATTAGGCTCGTCCGACCTACAGAACAGCTACCAACAGCGCCGACGCAGGATACCGTCCCCGCAGCCCCCTCAATTCTCCGTCCTCGACCCACAGCAAGGTCAGCTGCCACACAAAATTTCAATAACCACCTTCAATATTATGCTTTCCCCTTGATTAACAGGGTTGCGCTTACTTCATACACAACACAAGGCACCAACAATGCACCCAAAACTCTCCACAATTCAAGGTATTATGTAACCAGGCAGATTTGTGCAACTTACGGAACGGTAGTCTGAATATGCAAACAAAGACACTCAGCAACGTATCGAATTTCAAGCCAACTAATAGTTTTTTTTTTTTTATTTTTTTATTAAGTTTTCACGAGTAATATTAAAACACACCCTCTTTGATCTTTAAAATTTTGTTTTATATTTTTATTTCTTTTTTTTTTAAAAACATTAATTAAGTACAAAACCAAATTGTATTCTATCTCCTATTTTTTTTTTATTATTTATTCAAAGCAAAAATTTTATAAGCCACCCGGCATAAAAATTTATATATCTGTCTGTTTAAATTGCCACATGGCAATAACCAAAGTCAACAGAAAAAAAAATACATGCCACACTCTAGCATTTTGTTTATTTGATAAAAACCATAAATGTTTCTTTATGTTTCTTAATGTTTCTTTTTTGATAAAAACCATAAATGTTTTTTTCTTTTGTTTTACAAACAAAAATTATACTGTTTATTTTATTTAATAACTTTGTGGCTTTATCAACACAACACTCTTAAAAAAAAAATATCAACACATGACTTAATCTCATACCAAACTTGACTTTTTTCAAAAAAACTCAAAACAAAACTTTTTATTTTAATATCCAAAAACGAGACCATTTCTTTTTAAAATTCAAAACTAGACTTTTTTATTTAATAATCAAACAAACTTTTTCTTTATTAAAAAAAAACAAAAACAGACTTATCGTCTTTAACATTCAAAACTAGACTATCCCATTTAATAAAAATTCGACCGTACCAACAAAAAAATTTCCCCCTCCCAAAATTTAACCCAAGCAAAAAAAAAATAAAATATAACCCGACCGATAGATTTCGGATGACGTACACATACGACATCACCCAAAATCGATTCGCACACACCAATACTATTTAATTTAATCACTGGAACATTCCATTTACATGAAAAATCCACGCGCTAACCAAAACAAAACAGATGAAGCAACACGCCAACCACTACACGTCATTACATACCATCAAACAAAAAATGATAAAACGAATCGAGTAACCGACCAAAATACGGAGAAGTATAAAATGCTAAATGGTACACTCTACCAAAAAAAAAAATATATTTTCTATTACAAATTAAGCCAAAGAAAGAATGACGTGTAGTGGAAGAGATTTTAGGCAGCGCAGTGGATAAACATGCAACCTTGTTGGGATTTCCAACCGTAATTACAGATTTAGAATAAATAAAACATAACAACCACAAGCGGTTGTTACAAACTAAGATGTAATATACTAACATAAATTAGAAGATACTAACAATAAATGTGAATGCTGTGACGCTGTACCTATTCAAAACAATGATTTTGTAGTTATAGAATGAGTCAGTCTATAAAAAGTATTTACCGAATCAAGACAGAATAAATTGTCAATATATAGTACAGTATAATACAGTATAATCCAAATTGATGTTGAGGAATTAGTTGTCGGTCCTCAATTATTGGTTTAAGTCTCTTTCTTTAGTAATAATTTTTTAAAGTTTTGACATAATTGGCAGCAGAGAAATTGGCCTGTATGGTTTTTTATCGTTAGGTGGTTTATCAGGTTTTGGTATCATGATTACTTCTGCTACATTCCATTGATGCGGAACGTATTTTAACCGAAAGGTCGCATTGATTATGTGTAGTAGATTACGAAATCCTTTGTCTGGTAGAGCTTTGATAATTTAAACCATCTACTATCTCATGCTGTACTCATCTGAGCCGGCCAACAAATATTTTCTGATTTTAACGGACTATATCACAGCTCACCGACATACAAAAATTGTAAAAGTTTCACAACAAAGACTTTAAACCATGCAATTATTTTATAGTTCATACCGGTTATGTTGCATTTTAAGAACAGGGTAGCATAAATTTATTTTTCTTTGTCTTAACATGATATTATGTAGCGAATTTTGTCCAGAAAGATTGTTGAAATTTCTCTTTGAATTTAAAAATATGTCACAATAGCAAAATTATATTTTTCGGGGCTGAGAGCATAAGTGTATAAGCTTTAAATAACTGTCATGATATAAATACAGTATCACGACAACTTATAGTGGTAGAATTTGGGGCTAACTTCACAAAAACTTTCGTGACAGCAGGATTTTCGGGGCTGAGAGTAAAATGTGTCACGATAGTACTATTTAGTGTTACCATCGCGTTTTTCGGGGATGAAAATTGGGCTAACTTCACATACATAAAGAAGTTACATTCCACGGCGCGCAAAACAACATGTTTCAAGAAAAACTCGATTGAAGTTTTCGTTCTTGAAAAGAACACATTACTTCGGTGACTTCCTAGGGACATTTAGGACTTTCTGTTGGGCTTGAAATTTTGGAGATATATTCTTCAGATAGTAAATAAATTTTTAAAGCAAAAAAAAAATAATATCTGTGGCCCTACTCTGGTAATTCCCGGGGAATATGGAATATTTTGTTTTACAGCAGTTATTCCCCAGATAAATTTTTCCAACTATTTATTCGCCATTTCCAAAAGTCCAGAATGCACTGTTGGGGAATAAATATACAGAGTAAATAAATTTAGTTGTACGTGTTCTCTATGGAATCACATTAAAATAAGTAAAGATCTCCGAAGGACCCTTACAAACAATATTAATATGATTATTTATTAATATCAACAAATATTTTCGTTAACCAATTTATTCCCCATCAATTCTTTCATAAAACAGGTATGGAAGAACAAACGTCAAAACTGCTGTACTTGGGAATAATTTTTTCCCAATCAATTTTTTCCCTGACTCCAGAATACACTTTGGGGAAAAGGGAATAATACTGCAACACAAATTAAAATATCTATTCCCCAGGAATTACCAGAATAGGGCCACTGGAGGAGGTTCCCCGATAAAACAAAATATTTTTTCTGGATTGCTTTTCACCGTAATTTCTAGATTTTTTTCGGAATTTTTTTTCTGGATTTTTTCTTTTCAACTATTCTGGATTTTAAAATTTCTGGATTTTTTTCCAGGCAAATGTAGTGATCCCATTAATTAATTACTTATAATAAAAAAAATAAATAAATAAATTTGTTTTTTCGACAAAATTTGATCACATTAATTATGCTACATGCACAGGACTTATTAGCATGTACTTTTAATTTATTTAAATTATTTTATATTAAGAAATAAATTCAATGGTTTTAAATATTCATTTCAATCAATTAAGTGAAGGAAAATTTAATGAAAATTCGGCCTTTTGACTTTCGGCATTTGATATATTCATTTTTGATATATATTTATTTTTTTGTCTTTCGACCCATTCGGCTTTTCAACATTCGGCCTTTCGACACATTCGGCCATTCGACATTCGGCCTTTCGGCATTCGGTATTCGGACCCATTCGGCCTTTCAACATAGAACGGTCAGTCACTAAGTCAAAAGAAATTCCAATAAAAAATGTTTTGACTTGAATGCCTTTTTTGTTTTTTGATTGAACTTCCTTCTGAAAAGGCATAAATGTCTTCTATTTTGATTGAGTTGCCTTTTAATTTTTGACTGAAATGCTTTTGACTGGGGCGCCAAAGCCAATATATGGGTCTACGAAGGCATTTCAGTTAAAAAAAACTAACCAAACAAAAGGTATTCCAGTCCAAAAATTTGTGACTAAAATACTTTTCAAGAAGGTCGTTCAGTCCAAAACCACAAAGGGCATTTCAGTCAAACTGTTTTCTGACCGAAATGTCTTTTTTTTGGACTCCTTTTTAAAAGGAGTTTTAGTCATAATATTTGTATGGGAAATTTTATGACTGAAATGCCTTTTGCTTTTTGACTGAAATTTTTTTGACTAGAATTCCCGGAGCCATTATCATCATTAACAATAAATGGGTTGAGCGTAGATTGTCAGCTTGATACAGGGACACAAATGAACACAATGTCTATCAAAACGTATAACGGGTTGAACCTGGAACATCAAAATATAAGTAAATCTTTAGTTAAATTATTAACTTATAATGGAGAAAGTATACCTGTGTTGATGAACGTTCCCAAATAAAACACATACACACAGGATTACTTTAAAAAAAAACTATCTATATATATATATTTATCACATAAGTTTTGTAACATTTTTGTATTGCTGGTACTTTGTAATTTCCATCGTATCCTGTCAACCTAAAATTACAAAAAAATCCGAGAAATTAATGTTTATAATTACTTACCAGTTAATTTAATAAATCCCATTTTTTTAATTGTAATCTAAAATAGAAAAAATAGAATCTTATTAATATCTGTATCATTATAATTTAACATCATTAGCATATTCAATATTTATTAAAGTTAAAATTAATTAATTTAATTACTTACTGTGCCAATTCAATCATCACTATTTTGTAAACAAATACTGTCAAATCATACTATCATATTTTATGTAAATCACAATGGAACAGATCAAGCGGTTCAGATCGGTTAATTCACAAAACATATGTAAAGCTGCTATAATTCATAGACGCTTCAATATTTTTCGAACTTATGAAGTTTGCCATAAAACTTACCAAATGATTTACCATAAAATATGATAGCCATGATGTAAAACAAAAAATTGTAAAATCATTCTATTCACTTATAATCTGGCGAAGAAAAAAGATCATAATAAACAGCAATACAATGTGTTATTCAATTTTAAAAACGAAATAAAAATAATTCAATTAACAGTTTGGCTAAAAAGGTTTTTTAATTACAATACATCATTACACAAGCAGTTCAATCGTGGGAATTTTGCTATCATCGGAAAATTCATCTGTAAATTCATACGTCTACATATTCCATAATCAACCTGTCATTGGTAACAGTAGCATCAACTGCGTGGATATCAAAACAAAACTTGTATTTTAAGTTTTCAAATTTTAGATATTAAGTGTCAAACAGTATTAGGATTATATTCTTCGATACAGTTAAAGTTAATTAGAAAAGTTGACGAGATAAATTAAAATAATCAATTAGATAATAATTTAAGTAACCTAGTTCAAAAATTTAAAGATGTATTTGTAGGCCTAGGGTGTCTTCAAAGCAAATGCCATATACAGTTAAAAGATAGTGTCAAACCAGTCGTAGATAGTCCGAGAAAAATACCATTTAGCTTAATAAATGATTTGAAGAACGAATTGAACCGAATGGAAGATCTAATGGTAATAAAGAAAGTAGCGGAGCCAACTGGATTGGTAAATTCCATTGTATTAGTTAAAAAACCTAGTGGTTAATTACGTCTATGCCTCGACCCAAGAAATTTAAATAAGGTAATATTACGGCCACACTTTATCCATTTTTGAATATTGATGAATGCGACTCACGTCTGTCAGGAGATAAATATTTTAGGTTATTCCACTTGATGATTACTACTCAAAATTATGTACGTTCATTACTCCTTTCGGTCGATAGCAATTTTTAAGATTACCTTACGGAATTTTTTCAACACCTGAAATTTTTCATGCTGAAATGGTTAAGCAATTTAAAGGTAGACAACTTTCGAAGGGAACCTTCTGAAAGAAAAAAGAAGTGAAAGCGGCCATCCAAAGAGATCTCAAAGAATTTACTGGGTAGCTAAAGGTGCCCGTTACAAAGACAAATGCAAGAGAACAACGGATGGCCTTCGTGGAGATTGGTGCTCGAGAAGCACAATGCTTCTTAAGATCAGCCGGATAAAAATAGGACGGTTATACTGCAGGGTAGTGTGCAAAGCTATAGTTACAAGGTGTTATGCTTGCTTTGGCTTAATTCATCAACGACTGTCGCAAAAACTGCCAGAAAAATTACATTTCATTGTGTAATAGAATATATTACTTCTAAAAAAGGAAATACATACATACATTCATCTTTGGTATTACGCAAACAAAAACTTTTATCGAATTAAAAAAAATCTCACTAATAAACCTATTTTTAGTATACCAACCAAACAGGTTCACAGAGCTACATGCAGATGCATCAAGACTAGGATACGGTGCCATATTACTTCAAAAGAGTCTAGAAGATCGATATTTCCGCACCTGGTGGACTTTTACAGCAGAAAGTCATCACCGGCAAAGGAAAAATACTCCAGTTATGAGCTCGAAGTACTGGCTATTGAGCTAAAAAAAAATTGAATTTGTTAGGCATCCTTTTTAAAATAATAACCGACCATGCAGCAATCCAGATGAAGATGAATAAGAAAGAAATAGCTCCGGGGATCCCGGGGTGGGCTCTAACTTTGGAGGAATTTAGATATTCATTAGAACATCGACCAAGCAAAAAGATGCAACAAGTAGACGCTCTGAGCAGAAATCCCATTAGTATGTTAGTCGAAGATTAATTTCTGTTGCAGCTGCTCAAACAAAAGACTTTAAATTATCGCTCTTAATAAAGCTATTAGAACAACGAGATATTTTGTTTAGGGTGGATGATCTACTTAGCTACAATCTGAAATGCATCTAAGAGTTATGATTCTAAATAAGTTCGGATGGTTACTTTTCTTATTCAGGGGTCAATCTATTCTTTTTTGTAAAATTGTATTTTAATACAGAATTCAACACAACCTAAAATTGGAAATATTCCTTACCTACCAGTAATTCGTTTGCATACCCCGCACCTTTCTATTTATACCGTACGGCTAAACAATTTTCCTGCAATTATCGTGCTAACTTTACAAAGGAACTTTTATAAAAATATACTTGATGAGCTTTTGTCTGATTCTCCGCAATAAATAAATAATCAAATCAATAAATTCTATTTCCTTTTTTACAAAATCAAAACTAATTGGATTTAATTAAAGCAATTGAAATGTTTTCTGTACACGTATATTTCTATTGTATGTATACACTCACCTAGTTTTCAGCACATGCAGTAAATTTAATGTAAAAATGTTCAAGTACTTGAATGCACGTAACAAAACCGTTGAGATAATGTTGTGAACAACTACAATATCAAAACTTCACATATCCCGTGTATAATACACGGAATACCTATCTAATTATAGTACGGTCTGTATAATGGGTGTATTTTATATCGCTTTTTCAGTTTAAGAATGTGGGAAATAGAAAAACCTCTAATATTTATTTTATTGTTTTTCTTTGGGAAATTAATATCGTATATAGATTAGATGAAATACAATATTTGTATGTATACGTATACACCAGTCCAATAAAATTTCATATAAATAAGGATCATAAATCCTTTGACCGCAAATACATAATATTACGAAGAAGGGGGTGTTTGGAGTACACAATGATACGTATTGCTTATGTATTATATTGTGGCAAAATAAGATTGGGTGGTCGTGTTTCGCTATATCTAAAACATAAGCTAAAAATTATGTTGGGATATAATAAACTACATAAAATGATTTAGGGGAGCACGAAATTGATGTCGAAAATGTTTTGATTTTATATGGTAGAAAATTAAATCTATAAATCTCCGTATGTCTGCATTTATCGTTTATCTTATAGGTGACGTGACTGTGACCATTAAAAGTGAATTAAAATGAAATATGGGTGATTTGTGTTATTGATCAATATTGATTGGATGATCTGATCTAATATCGGACTATAGCATATTAGCGGCTTTATTTTTATAACGTTATGTACAAAAATAAACACGTTTGCAACTAAACCATTTATTTTGGTGTAAAAGAGGAAACTCATGTGTTAAATTAAAATTTATCACAATAGTGATACAAATATCTTGTGTGAATTTATCTAATAATGGGTGAACGAGTTCGAAAATAGCAAGGGAATTACTATCAAAAACGCAAGAATACCAATTAGAAAGGTTTCCCGGTCAAAAACCCAAGTCTATCACTTTTCACTCAGCAACCATTGGAAAGAAGATTAATGTAAAGAACTAAAAAAATTGGGCATGCAACCGTTTTCAAAATATAATTGGACATACAATCAAATCAGGGGGTGCAACGATGGTTGACGGATATCTTCTTGCGAACGAGAGTGGAATTTTTTATTACATGTGACAAATTTCGAGCCATAAAAGCGTGCAGTGAAAATAAAAACGGAGAGTCTAAAAAAGGGGCTGATAAACATAAATGGGTTGCCAAATCATTTAAACATTTTAAAATATGCACAGCTAAGCGGCAAAACGGGTCTATTTTTTGAATCCACGATCAATGATTCATACGATCGATTGTTTCTACGATCAATTGTATCTATGATCAACTATTCACGCTCAATTATAACACGACCAATTGTTTACGATGCGACTTATAAAATAAACCAAACAAAAGGTATTCCAGTCCAAAAATTTGTGACTAAAACACCTTTCAAGAAGGTTATTCAGACCAAATGCACAAAGGGCATTTCAGTCAAACTGTTTTCTGACCGAAATACCTTTTTTCGATTGAAGTTCCTCTTAAAAAGAAGTTTTAGTTATAATATTTGTATGGGAAATTGTATGACTGAAATGCCTTTTGTTTTTTGACTGAATTGTTTTTGACTGAATTTCCCAAGAACAATTTTGTCTGAAATTCCTTTTTAATTATTTGACTGAATTACCTTTTCAAAAGGTATTTCAGTCACCAATGCAAAAGGAATTTCAGTCAAAAAAGTTTTGACTTGAATGAATTTTTAGTTTTTTGATTGAAATTCCTTCTGAAGAGGCATTTCAGTCAAAAATTATTTTGACTGAGCTGCCTTTTAATTTTTGACTGAAACTCCTTTCTGTTTTTGACTGAAATGTTTTTGACTGAAATACCCGGAGCCGATGATAATGATATGATAGATACTGTTGGTGTTATTGCTGACGGTAACGCACAGTCGATAGTTCTAAAAAAAAAAATGTTTTCTCTTCAGGAGATGACACATGTGATTCATTCACTACATTTCCTATAACTGCTTTGCCTTTGAACATTTTGGCGTAATGGTTTAACCGATTACAACTATAACATTTAACACCGTAAGCTGGACACTTGTTTTTGTGATGCTGACCACATTATCGATATCCTCGTTAAAAGTATTAAATATATGGTGAAGGGATCTGAACCCATGTGGTGTAACATTAATGCGACTTTACGTTTATCTGTTTGTTCTTCCAGATTTAACAATTTAAATTCGGCCAACCAATTTTTCTATGACACTGCAAGGTTTGATGCTTTTGTATTAAATGCCGCTATTGATGAGACATTTTGTAAATTTAGACCACCTTTTTGGCTTTTTGCATTTTCCCACTTATCGGTATTTTCACCGTCCAGCCCTTTTCCTGTATATCCATATACAGTTATAAGAGAACGATATTTTAAGCAATTTCTATTGCGGGCGGCATTGTAATAAAAAATGCTTTGAATTCTTTAAGTATGGAATGTAGATTTATTGGTAAAAATCATAAGATTCGGTAGAATCCTCAGCCTGAAACACAATATCATATAAATCAACAACATTTTCCGTTTTTTTATCGTACACTTCAATTTTATTCTGTTCGCTATTAATTCTAAATAGGTATTGTTTAAGCAACATTTTGAACGAATGCTTATCAAAGACTGTCGCACTTTTATATACGGTGATATTAAATGCAATGAAATCACTGCCAAACTCTAATTCGTTGCACTCACGTGTCTGAAGCATATATTCAATAAATCTAAATATAGTTTCGAAAGTATTTTCGTCCTGAACGATGTCCAATTCCTGTGTCAATTCATTTTTTTTAGAAATATTTAGTGCATAAATCTAACCGTTAAATACAATTTACTTACTTGAACCATTGAAAATGCTTGTATCATTTTCAACACATCATCATTTTTGGCAAGCGTGGCTTTCTTCCATTTATACTGAATTGATATTGTCTCTTCAATTTGACTCAGTTCAGAAATATTATTTGTATTTATTTCACATCCTTCAAATTCTATTTGGCTCACATTTAGACTGTTAAAAATTGTGTAATCAGGGATCATGCATATGATCTGTATACTGATTTGACGGCTGCTTTTAAGCGTCTTGATCCATGTGATATAGTTTGTAAGATAATTGTTTTCACTAGCGCCTCTAAATGTTAGTCCTATCGGGTTATCAATTTGTAGCCTATCAGCAAGAATGCTCGGGTCAAACTCCACCACTGGAAAATCCACTTCAATACATATGCCAGACACATTTTTCAAATCTAGCAATTTTCCAAGGAGATTAGGAGTTATGGCTCGACCAAGGCGAAGGACAATAACATCTAAGAATGGCCGTTTTCGTATAAAATCTATTATAAAATCTTCGTACAACTCATCGCCGTATAGGCGTATAAATTGGTCTGCGTGAAGTAGATATGAAGAATTCGTCAAATTAAAAGCATTTATTGTAACCGAGTTACAATAGTCATAGGCATAAGATGTAAAAAATTCGGCTACTATGGGTGGCACAGATTCAATACCTTGCTCTACAAAATATTTGATGGCATTAAATTGATACTTTGAATTTAATTTTTTGCCACACTCAACTATATGGCAAAACTCGCTGTGGATCAAATTGGGTAATTCACACTGATCGAATTGGTAGTAGCGCGGATCAAACATGGCCAATCGTAAAGAGCATAAATCAAATAAATTGAGAACGCGAATATTTCGACGACGCCGCCATTTACGAAAGTAATCGAGGAGTAAATAAATAACAACATGGGTATATCGATAGCGGATTTTTTTCTTAAAATGATTGAGTCCCAATGGAGTCAACCACCCATATGCCTTGGCCATAACTAAACTTCTAAGATCCCCTTGTAAAGTCCTATGTTTATCAAATGACGCTAACAACTTGTCCGCTTGTGTATTTCTATATTTATGGAATGACGCTAATACATTCCTCAACAATATTTTTGGATTAAAGGTAACCACTTTTTCTTTTATATCTAACAGTGACAGTCTACTAACGGTTTGAATTTTTTCTATAAAATGCCAAAGTTTATTTTTGTTGATAAAATCCTAAAATTAAATTATTAATTTACATCTCCAAACTATGCAAAAATATTTATAGCAAATTACCTCCAAGAATTTTAAGTCGGCCACTTGTACTGTTAAAGAGAGCGAGTTTCCCCAGAAATCAAAATAATGCGAGGTTTCGATCAATTCATCCATAAATTTGATAAAATTTCGATCATCACCTTTCACCCAAATCAGTTTCATATCAAAAACAACTTTACGCGTATCCAGACAAATGTTCCATGTATTAACAATATAATTTCGGTATCCGTGTCGCTTGATATACTGCGGAATAAAGAAAATTGTTATGAAACCCTATATAGATAAAATTTTAATGCATTTACCTTTTTTATCCGTCGATAAACTGGATTATAGATCAAGTAGCTTTCAATTTCTATAGACGACATTTTTTTTTATTGCTATATAAACAAACTTCGTCGATCAAAATTTTTTTGTGACTAACATTTTTAACCTTTACGTTTTGATCGTGAATTAATTAAAATGTGCGCGGTACTCTCTTCTCGCTTTACTATTTTTAGAATTCGCCGTCTTTCGTTTTGTTAATATCTTTATTATTTCATCTCACAATCTTCCACATTTAAGTGTTGTTCTATATACAAGCATGCCTAGATACTTTAACAAATAAATTAAAATACAAATTGATTCAAGCTGGTAAATTTGTTTAAAACCAAAATTGAAGAGAAAATGGAATATTTTTGTAGAGTAATCAGTGGAAATTGTATAACCAATATTAGTATACAGTACACAGGTAAAATTATACTGTGGTTGTTAATACGTATTTGGGGAATTACCGATGAATTCGAAACATTTTAAGAACTGGCGAAAATAGAAATTTAATGTAACCGATTGGTGGGCCGAAAGCATGTGTAAAATATGCGTATGGGTTTTGTGTTTTATGTGGAATATACTTGAGAATATTTACGGCGATTTACGCCAATTTGGCATCTAAATTTTGCATCTAACACTTTAATACGCTAACTCCGTGACAGGGTACAGTGAGGCGAGTATTTTTTATTTTTTTATTAACCAGACTGATATTTAAACCAAAATTTTTTGCCCAACATCCACGTTTGAATACACTAAATTTTTCGGAAAGCTTCGTATTCACAAGTCTGTAACTTTTGTCGCTTAACTCCAAACGGCACCTACTTTTGGGATGGGAGGCAGCTCTGTGTTTTTTCCTCCCAACACCCCATAAGGGTTTTATACCGAAGTAGACACCGAAAACGGGATTTTAGGAACCCAAAGCATTTTTCAATAATGTTTCCTCGCACGAGTTAATTTTTCATTAAATCGAAATTCGATGGTCCCATTTTCCGTGTCGGTGAAATTGGTAAGAAGCCACGGTTCGAGTAGAAATCCGAAATCTCCAAGTAAAAAACTGTTTTGTCTTTCCACTGAATTTTTCCAATAAATGTGCTCGTAATTTAGATGTCATCCAAATGGCTGAATCATGGACAGACCCGGGAAAGCGAGCATTAGCATACAAAATATTGTCGGCGTATGGAAGCTAGTTAAGTTTACAGGCGTTCATATTATTTTAATAATTTCTGAGTCTCTATTGGGTTTATTAATATTTGTTGTCAAAAGCAATTATTTTGCCTTTCTACACAATCGGCTTTTCGACATTCGGCCTTTCGACACATTCGGCCTTTCGACACATTCGGCCTTTCGACATATTCAGCCTTTCGACATTCGGCCTTTCGACACTTTCGGCCTTTCGACTTTTCGACATTCGGCCTTTCGACACATTCGGCCTTTCGACACATTCGGCCTTTCGACACATTCGGCGTGTCGATTTTCAGCCTTTCGATACATTCGACCTTTCGACATTCGGCCCTTCGACACATTCGGCCTTTCGACACATTCGGCTTTTCGACATTCGGCCTTCCGACCCATTCGGCCTTTCGACATTCGGCCTTTCGACATTCGGCCTTCCGACCCATTCGGCCTTTCGACATTCGGCCTTTCGACACATTCGGCCTTTCGACATTCGGCCTTTCGTACCTATTCCTAACCTTCAATTAATAATTCTTCGTAATTAACTTACACTGGAAATCATGGCGGCTCAAGTATATAATAATTTTTAGAGTTAACCAACAAATTACGAGTTATCCAACAAATTACGTAATATGAAAATAAAAACAGTTACTTGTGCGCGATCTTTTTTAAACCTAATGAAATACTTTGCGACAATAGTTTTTGAACGTCGCATTGTTCTTATCACCTATTGATAAAAAATCACGTCTCAATAAATAAAATTATGAACCAAGTACGCCGAAGAGGAAGAAAAGCAAATAAGAAAACTCTTCTTATAGGTATACGTGATATGAATATTTTTCTTATCTAGTGTGATAATATTTTTTTTTTTTTTTTTTTGTAAAATGTTGAACACTTCCAGTACATAATACAAATACCATCTCATCCTTAGTTAGTAATAGAAAGATAGAATATAAGCACTTTGTATCATTTATTTAAACATGGGTAAAGGGTGGCAGAAGAAAATTCGGTTGTTATAATTTATGGTCCATAAATCATTCGATAAGATGTTTTTTGCCGCGCAATACAAATTGCATACGTATACCGTACCAAAATATTCATAATTATCTGACAACATTTCTTTTACCAAACATAAAGCGAAAAGCATTTTTCCACATACAAACTACAAATTTTTTTGTTTCTTAATTAATTCTCATAAAAAACATGCAAAACATACCTAAATAATCCCCTCTCATCGTGAATATATTCACTACAAATACTTTATGTTAACATTATCATAAATAGCAAATACGAATTCTCCTTTGAAATACATGTTTACATAATATCGTCTTGTGTTGTTGTTGAGTTGGAAAATGAAGATTTTTTGCTTTTTTGTTTTTGTGTTAAAAGATTATAATATGAAAGATAAACAGTACAACAGAGTATATACAAATAAGATATCTCGTAAATATTTTTCGAATAATACGGAAACGGAAAAAACGAAAATGTTGATAAAACATGTGGAGAATTTGAAACGTTTAAATGGCTTTTCTGATTCGGCGGAAGGAAAAATGCCAACCCCTTAAAATTAAAGTGAACGTCAGAGAACAATTAGAACCGTAATTGGGGGGACCAAACATGAGTATATTAATCTACCAGCTCGGTAACCTTCCAGTAGGGTGTGTATCACGTGAGCTGTTCTGGTCATGTATTAGGCAGCTGCGTGATGGGTACAATTGTGTAAGGGCTAACCTTGTTAGACTAAACAGACTAAAGTACGGCGCTAAAGGAGATACGTACTATTAACGTAGGACAACGTACTATTAAGAAAACTTTATTTATTTAATTATTTCAATTTATTTCTACAGTATAATTTTAATAGTACATAAAAAAAGGACATTAAAAAAAATAAATCAATTTAGGCAAGCATCGCCGAAGTATGGCAGTGTCGGTCAACCTGGATGCATCCATTTAAGGATGACGGAGCGGTAACTAGAAAATATTTCCTCAAAAATTCGAAATAGAAAACCGGAACATCGAAAATGAAGTTTGTTAAGTTCAATGTGTCATCGTCCAATAATTATTTAACTTATTTATGTTTAGTTAAAATTATTTTTGAGTTTGTTAAATTTAATTTATATTACTTATCTAATTGTTCTAGATTTTTAATTTTCATTGTTATGCAAATTATCTAGGCCTATCGGGTTTTTTACGCAGTCACAAATATAATTGCGTTACATATTTTTGGTTGCTTTTTTCCGGCTGTGCATGTAAATTACAAGTTGTTTACATGTAGAAAACTGTGTAAATTACATAGTGAAATTTACTCGCCCGATTGTGTTCCTTCCACCCCAAGTTCAACGTTCTATGGTCGTAACAACTCACTCCAAATAAATCCCTTAATGAATATTTCACTTAATCCCAACCCAACTCTCTACACAACCGTCAACGCAATTCCAACCTCAGTGTTCAACATAAACTCTAAATCAACAAGGTCCGAAAACTGCTTGTTCAACTCAGTCCTAACTCAACCTTTAACTCGAACATCAATTTAAACCTTAACTACCCAATCTCAATGCCAAACTCAATCGCAATACAAAATAACTCAAGCTAACTAATAACTCAATCCTCAATACAACGCCAAATAAATCCCCAACTGAAAAACTAACTGAACCTCGTCTCAATCCCAACGATACTCCAGCTCAACCCTAAATCAGCAATTACATAACACAAAATCAACCTCAAAACTTACCCCGACTGAGCCCTTACCTTAACACAAATTAAAACGCCCAACTCAAGTCCAAAATCAACATAGTCTACTCTAATTTTACTTTCAATTAACTCAACATGAATTTTCAACTGAACGACTCATTCAATCTTAACCCAACTCAAATAAATGCCACTACTCAACCCTCTCGCGCCAACTCAACCCTCAATTGAACCCTACACTTAAAGCGCAACTTTTAACCAGCATATACAAAAAAATTGATCAACGTGGATTAAAACCCACATGGTAATATCTCGACGTAAGCAACTAGGTTTTCAGTCAATTAGTGTGGAAGGTACCCGATCCTTTTGACGTACAAATTCCAAAAGATTTTCATTCCTTCGCGTGGACCACCATAGAAACGAACGGATTATCATAGAACATTGCAAATCAGAATAGCCATTTTCTAGATACCGTGGATTCCGTCATCTAGATCCTTTCGAAACCTTCATAGCACACATTGTTATAAAAAATGCACATACGGGTACACTACAGCGCTACGAAATAAGTCTGGCATGTCCATCATCCGAACACCAGTTAAACCAAATTCCAAGGCCCACCGTCAATTCGTAACGCAGGTACCCGATCCGCTTGATGATAAAGTTCGAAAAGCTTTTCAACAGAGGGGTTATTTGTAAATTCGTTTCAAGCACATTTTCTCCGAATATGAAAAATTTCAATATTTAGTTGGGGTTTAACCGCGTATTTTTAAAATCACCAGAAATTCTTACTGATCCATTTACTTCTGGAAATATCACAATTATATGTATAGTATAATTCGTACTTTACAGAATTTCGGATAAGCTAATTTCTTCAAACGTAAGCTAGCTTTAAATTGACTACAACATCTTAAATTATTTTTAAATATTCCTGGATATTTTTCACATATAATATTTCTAGCTTACGTTTTGATGTCATCAGTGCCTAATTTGGCACACACTACTTTTAAAAAATCTTAAATACATTTGTCACCAATAATTGTAACGCTTTACTGTTTCGTTTAATTCTCGCATTAACCTCCAGCACACCTTTCATGTATACTTCAATATCGGCAATCAATCAATGAAGACAACTCAGAGTTAAATTTAAACGAAATTTACACTAGAGATAACGAAAAATTGCATAAACGTTGAGCGAGGCCAACACAACTTATGCGGAAGCTTTAAAAAACGATAGGAGGAGAAAAAATAAGAAACATCCATAAATATTTGATAACAATTACATTTTTATTAAATTTGATTAAACTGCAACGGCTTGAGGTTAATATCTTGGTTATACCATTTTGGAGTAATTCCAAAATCTATCGGAAATTCGCATATTTTTAATTCGATTGCTTTAAAATCACCCTCACCCCGAAATTTTGACAATTTAAAAGTACAGTCATGCACAAATGCTCTTAACTCACCGGTTTTAATCTCTTGTCCACAAATTGGCCAATCCCATAAAAGACATCCCGTTATTGTATCTAATAACGGTTTTGCAACAGCAAGCGCTACAAATTAATTTTATTTGTTTCAATCAACTGAACATGTTTAGGTAATTAAAAATTAAAATTTACTTACATGTAAGTAAATTTTAATTTTTTAATTAGCTAAATATATAGAATAAAAACTGTGAATATAAAAGTACAGCGTACAAAATGAGTATAACCTGTATAAATAAGCGCATTTTTTACACTTTCTGCCGTAGGCACTGTCTTGGCGAAACACGCTTAATACACCACATATTTTTAAATTTTTTAAAAACACTCTTGTTAGGTAAATATTTCGTAAAATTAGATTTAATTTTGAAAAATATTTAACAAGTAAATATTTAACAATTAATTTTGCGAAAACAAGTTGTTTATTTAACAAGTGTTTTTAAAAAATTTAAAAATGTGTGTAATAAATAAGCGCAGTGACGAGTATGGAAGGAACAAAAATATTTACTTAAGAGTTCTTTTTTTTTTTTGTTGAATAGGAGTATTTAAGAACTGAAAAAATTATTTTTATCTTAAATACTTTACGGTTATCGCTTATAAAAGACCCAATTTTCTTGTGATAAAATCAAATAAAATCAAAATTTTGATTTTATTTGATTTTATCACAAGAAAATTGCGTCTTTTATAAGCGATAACCGTAAAGTATTTAAGATAAAAATGATTTTTTCGGTTCTTAAATACTCCTATTCAACAAAAAAAAAAAAAAAAAAAAACTCTTAAGTAAATATTTTTGTTCCAATTTTTAATTTTTTTAAAAACACTTGGTTAATATTTAAATATTTTGCAAATTAAAACTAATTTTACGAAATATGTATTAACAAGTGTTATTAAAAAATTTAAAAATGCGTGTATTTAGTGTGTTTCGCCGAAAGTATAAAAAATGCGCTTATTTATACAGGTTACACTCATTATGTACGCTGTACTTTTATATACACCGTTTTTATTAGTTTCTACATAATACTAAATGGAATTTGATTAGTTACATCAATATTTTATTAGGTGGATGATTTATTTGATATTAAATGACATGGGAAAGGTGCCGGAATTTCTAATTTTCATTTTTATTAAAGCTGTCAACATAAATTAAGTAAGTAGACTAATACCACGTTTACTTCGAGTATAATAATTTATGTAGCAAACAAGTAAGTAACATGATGTAAACACAAAGTACAACAATTTAAATTTCAATTCTTTATAGAATACGTGTTTCTACTTCATTATTGCGTGCATAGATAAAAATGATGTAGTTTATGTTGCGGAGAAAACGCTTGTTTTTTAACAACGAAACTATGAAATCAAAATTAAAAAGTAAAAAAAAATTCACTTAGATACCTCTGTCCGAAAAAGCACGAAAAAAATATCCGTCCGTCTGTCTGGATTTTTAGATTTCTGAATGACTGCACCTGTTTCATCTAGAGACCGGCCTGCCCGCTTTAGACTTTTTTCGTCAGCATATTTTATGTCAAGGCGGAGAATTATAAATCTTTTGGAACCTGTGCATCACGAGAGGACTTGCCTTACGAATTGACCCAAAGTCACGTGGGAATATTACCGCGTTGACCAATTTTTTATAATACAGTGGTACCTCGCTTAACAAGCATAATTCGTTCCAAGATCTTATTGTATGCTGGTTTGAGAATTGAGTCGGGCTTTGAGTTTGCGTTTGAGGGAGGTGGGGGGGAGGGGGATGAGTTGGGGTTAGTTTAGGGTTTAGTGTGCAGTTTAGCAATTGTTTATAGACGCCGGTTTGAGGTTAAATGGGGCGTTGATTTCGCAGTTGAATTGATGGTTGAATTGGGGTGTAGTTGAAGTTCAGTTTGGGTACGGTTAGTGTTGCGTGAGCAATTGGAAATTTATTTGTGGATTGAACTGAGTGCTAATTTGCATTAGATAATTACAGTTAGCTTGTGTTGAGTTCATGTATGCATGTAACTATTACATGCATACATATAAACGCAACTCAAGCTAACTCTAATTAACCCTCAATTCAAGCCAAAAATACATCTCCAGCTAAACTGCTTACTAAACCCTAATCGAACCCCAACCGAACTTCAATCCAACACCACTTAACCGCAAACTCAAGACTATAGGGTTTAGAACCTTAGATAAGGTTCAGTTAGCGGTACATTTGGGAATTTATTTTGGGGTTGAGTTGAAAATTAGCTTATAACATGTTTCGAGTATAGGTTTCATGTACGAATGTAGTTTCCGAACCGCGTTGATTTGAGGTTTGACTTGAGTTGATTTTCGGGCTAAGTTGAGAATTTAGTTGCAGGTCAAGTTAGAGATTGAGCTAGGATTGAGTTGAGTTCATCAATGCATGCATTTTTCAGACCGTAGGGATTGAGTTACATAAGTGAAGTTTTACTGATTTATTCGCAGCAATAAACGAAAATTATAAATTATGTTTTTCATGTTTAAGAAAAATATCAGGAAATGAAAATGCAAGTGTGAACATGAACGAAATTCAGCTTGTACGCACTGAGTTTTGTTCATATCGATTTTCGCTATGATTGAAACAAACTAGTTAATTCAACATGATTCCACGTTCATGTTCACAAGAGATTTAAACTAGGCTTAACATTCAACTGATATTTGTAATTTGATATTTTACACTGAAGTTTTTTGTACATCCATACTTAAAATTCGTTTTTAACATTCGTACTATAGGACAAAATACAAGATAGTTTGAAATACATAATATTAAAATATTTATATTCTGATTGAACAATAAAGATAAGTTATCTCAATCATCACAAATCCTAAAAATTCGAAAAAATTCATAATTTCAACAATTTCACCAATATGTAATCTGTATTTGTCAAATTTATAAAATGCGATATTAGGAATTTCATAAAATTTAAAATGTTCTATATACATAAGTAGAAGTACATAGCTACATATGGTTAAGTTAGTAATATATGGTTTCAAGTTGTAAGTATTTTTGAATTTACGAATTTTCTTTATTTTGGAAGATTTAGAATGTGAAGAATCTTCAAATATCGATCATATTCTAATTGTGTGAAGCGGCATTCTAAAATCGTTAAAACGACATTTTAGTTTCATGTTTGGTAAAACTCTTAAATTTAATTTACTACTCCTATATCGAAATTCGAATGTTTAAATGCAGTTGCTTCGAAAAACTATTTGTATATGACATAATTTTGAAAACCTAGATTCAATAAGATATTCTAAATTTACAGATTTTTAAAATAGGAGTAGAAATCAGGTGCTTGAATTAAGAATTAAAGAAGCTTAGGGAATTATAAAACTTGGAAATTAAGACTGACAAGGGATAGCTATTTTGGAAATATAGGAATTAAGTCGATTTTAACATTCAATAAATTTACAATAAGAAATTTGAGGCTTATTTATGAAGATATTTTGAAACTAAAACCATTGTATGTACAATAATGTGAATTAAAAAATTTCAAAAATATAAATTTGAAATACTTTGGGATTTTGGAAAATGAACAAAAGTTCTTTCCGTTTTTCAATATTTTCATTAAAAAATCTACCAAGTTTGCTTTGCTCTTATATACTACAAATAGTTGAAGTACGATCAACCACAACCCTTTGCGATTTGGGACACGACTTTTGGTTTATCGGTATATCGATACATTAATACACATTTTATTGATTTTCTCACCACCAAAATACTCAATGAATAAATACTGTTAGGAATTAGGAATATACCGATAGTGCCACAATAGCAGAATCCATTAGGTTGCAAAATGCTAACAACGAAAATCAAATTACTTTGATAAACCTTTTAAAATATATTGCTGAAAACTAAGAAACATTCATTGAATTAATGGGGAGCAGTATTTAACTGTCCTGAACATTTTCAAACAAAACTGTTTTTAGATATTTTTAAATGTATTTCGTGTTCATTCATTCACTGTTAAAAAAATTATTTGGAATATTTCGAGAAAATAAAAATAATTCAATTTAATATAAAAAAAAATAAATTGGTGTTAATAAAAAACAGTTATAAATCAAATAATTTAAATTTAATTTTGAAGACCCTCTATTAGCCAGTTTCTATTTCTTGAGCCTTGAGCGAAATAACTGTTGTTGCCACTACTGGTATCTGAAAAAAATCAAACGGCTAAGTTAATAACTGAATAAATTTGGATTTACAATAAATATGCCTTGATTATGGTCCCTTTCCGAAGTTGATGCACTAATTGGATCGTCGATAAAGTAAACGTTATTTTTCACTAAAATACTGTGCAACACGATGCAGGATATGATGATGAGTGCTACACTCTCCGGGTCATAACGCAATACCCGTTCGCCCAAAATACACCTGTGGATCATATTTATTGTAAAAGTAAAAATGTATTATTTATTTTCGTAATTTTATAAAAAAAAGTACCGGAAACGGTTTTTTAATAAACCAATGCATCTCTCAATTTTACTCTTTATTTTTCTGTGCACGTAGTTATAATTTTGTTCCCCTGCTGTTGTTGGATTGTAAATTGGAGTAAATAAAAATGGCTGTAGCGAATAACCACTGTCACCTAAAAAATTCAATGTGCTTCATTTGTTGTTAGTTTTTGATATTTGTAATTATGGTTTACCTAAAAGCCACAGCAGTGTTCCTTCTTCCTCCAAACCGGGTTCCAGTAATGTAAAAATGTTGCTGTTGCTCTATATGAATCTATCGTGTGTTGTCAATTAACGATATTGAATTAAAATTAATTAATCGTTACTTACCCTGGGTACCGAGGATTACAATTTAAAATTAACAAATTATTATCACAAACCTAAAATAAAAAATTATCTCAAATAAATTTAATTTTTATATTTAAAAATCTATATTTATTTACCAACTGGTCGTTAATAGAATGGAATCCTTTTCGGTTCACATAGGCATTTCCAATGCGTCTTTTCCAGTAATTGCAATATGCGTTCCATCAGTAAGCCCAATTATATTTGGGAAACTATTTTCTCGATAAAAACTAAAATCATATTTTAGTGTCACATAAATAGTACTTCTAAATCGATTTTTCTCTAAACTGTTACGTACCTTAATTTAGTTGAATCAACTTCACCTTGCTATTGGGGAAATTAGACATAAATATTTCCCAGCTGGGTGGATATAATTCGGGTGAATTTTTTGACGTATCTGCAAACCATTGTTTGACTCAATGAAACAAGCGCATCAGACCCAACCCTTCTTTGATAACTGCCACTACACTAAAATTTGGTACCCATAATATCTACAAATTAAAATTAAATATAATTAATTTATATGTGAACATTATTAATCAAAATCCAAATAAATAAATACCTCTAGACGAATAAGAATTTTCTTCTCGTGATCATAATCTGTCATAGCAATGGAACCTGAAGCTTTAATTTCTTCTATGAAACTTACGCAAATACATAGATGGAAGTAACCGATACATTTCTATGAACCTGTTGTAATTTTTTTTGTTCATATGTCATTTGTAATAGTAATTATTATTTATTATTCTAATTTTTACCTAGCTACCGAAATGTCAAATGGATTCATAGTGTCTCGTAAATATTTACGAAAAATAATCAAATTATTTCGTCTTCGACGACAAGACACAAACAATACAGCTAACGGAACCCATTTCAAAATTTAAACTAATGTGGTTTTCGATTCACCAAAAAAGAGCAAGCCGACTTGGTCTTTCTGCTGTCAAACTGTTCGATTCATCAAAAAAACTCGCTCGGTCGAGCAAAATTGTTGTTGTTTTACGAATCTCGATTTTTTGGCAGATTTACAAACACAAACACAAATAGAACTGTCAGTTTGAATGACATTTCATTCGATTTGAGTTTATTGAAAGTGTCATTTGTGTTTTTTTTTTGTGTTTCTATTTATTTTTATATAAATATTTTATATTAAAAAATTAATTTGTGTTTAATTAATAACCAAATATGGATAAGGAAATTTTAAGTGCACTTCTATCATCAACATCGTCTTCTTCAGATGACGAAGAATTTTTTGAATTGCAAAAAATTTTATTTGCTCGTGCTCAAATCGAGTAAAAAATTTCGTTACAAATGTTGTTTCCCAATATGTAGCTATTCAGATATTGAAGTGAGTTATAAATTAAATTTCTTTGTATAAAAGCTATACATACATAACCTATATTTTATTGTTACAGTTCCGTCAACATTTTCGAGTTTCCAGGGATACAGCCGATAAATTAGCAGCAAAATTTGCAAATTCGGAATATTTTAAAAAAGCGCTTAGGGGGGAGGGGGGGGGAGACCGGAAATATCAGCCAAAGTACAATGTTTGGCGTTCTTATGGTAATAAAGTTTATTTTAATTTTTTGATTTGTACTTAATAAATTTATTTTTAGGTTTGCTGGTAAGAAAGAATCCTACCGTGAAGTCGCCAATCTATTCGACATGTCGATTTCGACTATTCACAGGCACCTGAGTGTAGTTTTCTCGCATTTTTATACAATATTTCGAAGGATTATATAAAATTTCCGAAGACGGAGAAGAAAAACAACAAAAAGCCGATGAGTTTGCACAGGTATTTTAACACAAATAACAATTGTTAATAAGTTCAATAATTTAAGTTAATTTTTTTATTGCAGATAGGAGGTATTCCAAACACAATTGGATGTATTGATGGATGCTATATTTATATAAGGAATCCAGCCCACAAAATTCCGTCATGGGCTTATCTCTTTACTATGCAAGCCATATGCGATTTCAACAAAAAATTTATGAATGTGTTTCTTGGAGCGCCAAGTAAAAATCACTTCCAGCGATATGTGGTGATCAATACCACATTTTAGGCGACGCAGCATATCCTATAAGGGAATATTTCATGACACCCTACAAAAATTATGGAGACATACTGGAACAGCACAAAAAATACAACAAAAAGCACTGCCAGACACGCGTCGTTATAGAAAACGCATTTGGACTGCTGAAAAAAGAATTAGACAGTTAGTCTGGTTGGATTTCTTTTCCGTCGAAAAGATGTGAAAATTTGTTTTGGGGTGCTGTGCAATACACAATCTATGTATCGGCGAGTTGGATTTGTGGGATAACCTTGAACGCCCTACATCTGGAGAAAGTTCGCCGCCGCAATTCTCATCAGCTGGAACTTCTGAAGTGGAAACGGTTTCAGTTCTTAAATATTTGGGGGTAATAAAACGAAATAGAATAGCCGAAACAATTTAGTTAGTCGCTATATAGCTTGATGAGATAATTTAAATAAATAAATTTGTCCATCTCTTCCGATCGAAACTGAATTGGAATTTTTAATAATTTCACCTCTTTAATATTTAAAAACAAAAAACCAAACAATTTAGTTTTTTAAATATAAAATTTTTTTATTGTATGATAAATAAAATTAATAATGAATAATTATTTCTTTTGAAAACTCAAAAATTCTTTTAATAATTTCATTTTTTCTTGACTTTTTCTTTTTTGTTCGTCTTTTACCTCTTGCCGTTGTCTGCGGAGCTCGAAAAATTGTTCCACAGCCATCTCCAACTTAGTTTTTCTTTTTCTTCTCCTACTTGAGCTCTGATTTACTTCATTCTCCTCTGTGAATGTCGAGCTCGAGCTTTCGGTCATAAACGTCGAGGAAGTATCGAGCGTTGAAGTGCTTGTTGAGGGTGGGGTGTCTGGTGTTATGCTTGTATTTTTTTCCTTTCAATTGCCACTTGGCTCATAATAATATCTGGCTGGAGTGAATCGTCCAGAGCGACGATACGTTCGAGTTCCTCCTCGAACTCAGGTTCAATATGGGTATTCCCGCTGGTGTTGTTACTGCCCATAGTTTTCTTTTTTCTTTCTATTACGGTTTTATAACGAGATTCTACTTGGGTTCCGTATACATTTATTCCGAACTTCTTTGAAATTTTTTCCGCGAGAAATTCCCACAAGTCTTTTTTCGTCCTGAAACGTTTTAATGGACCCACTTTGCAAAGAAGTTCGGAATAAATAAACTTAACATTATTATAAAAATAAAATATTTGTGTCTGGCCACAACTGTTTTGTGGTACTTCATTATTGAAGCTAGGTTCGGTTGACTCCTCTCTTGTATGATGCGCTGCAACGCTGCAACCGAACCTAGTTTCTTCGGTCGCCGGAGGTGCTTCAACATTAGAATCATCAAGTGCATCTACGCCAACACTTGTTTCATTATTTGAAACAGTATAGGTTACTGCTAAATTGTAAAATGAAGCCACATCCGAAAAATCCGCTAACACCTGTTCATTGCCTGCAATATAAAATGGTTGGAAAGTGTTAAATAAAAATTATCATAATCACAATTTATATAAATATTTATCGGATTTTTAACACGTAATAATCATGATTTTTATAAATCGTGCGACAGAAAGGCAAAAATCCTTTATTATTATCCTTAACCTTTATCCACTTTGCCTGCCTACGATATATTTTTTAATTAGTGAGTATTCTACTTACTTTCTAAATTTTCCAACACCACCATACCATCATTCATTACAACACTTCCAGTGTCGTCAATTACGACACGAAATTCATGTAAATTAATTGATAGATTCATTATATTTATTATGTTTTTCTAATTTTGTTTTCGAGTATAGCCGAATGTTTAATAAAAATTATAGGTTATGTTTATATAAACGTCTTAAACGTCAAACACACACACACACACACACACACACACACACACACACACACACACACACACACACACACACACACACACACACACACACACACACACACACACACACACACACACACACACACACACACACACACACACACACACACACACACACACACACACACACACACACACACACACACACACACACACACATACACACACACACACACACACACACACACACACACACACACACACACACACACACACACACACACACATATATATATTACGGAGTCGATTCACCAGCAGTACACCGAAAAAAAAAATGTGATAAATCAACCGTAAAATTGATATTTTTACTTTATAATATTCAGCCATAAGGTATTAATATCAAAATTGATATGTCTTAATTATAATTTTCAAAGAGTCGTAATTTTGAAAAATTTCATATCAAAAAGAAACAAATCATTTAGTGTTTATGTTACAACTTATCAAATCATGATTGGTAATTGAAAAAAATATTATCCTTTTTGATAGTAAGAATGTCAAATTGAAATCAAATACTATTATAAAATTTAAATGAGTATTATCAGATTCATAAGAATAATTTTTAAAATGATAATACAGCCTTTTAAATTAAAAACATATATGTATAAATACATATATAAAAATATTTCAATTTTTATTAAATTAATTATTGTTACATAGATCATAAAATTGATTATTATACATTTGTAAAATTCATATTCACCTTTAATCTTATTAGTTATTATATCTAAACATTAGAATATTTTATTTCTAATTACAGTTAATCCATTATTTAAATTATATAAATGAATTGGCGGACTTGTAAATTCAAATATTGATAAAATTTTACAAATATTTAAGTTACAGCCGACAATAAATGACTGAAAATGTTCAGAAAATTGTTTAATTTCATACTGTTCAACTATAAAATATACTTTATTTAAGACTAAAATTATTTCTTTTATTTCATAAATTTGTAAATCTAAAGGAGAAGTTATTGTCCAAAAATAGCCCTTTCTATAAAGAATACCTTTGAAAGTTACTGTTTAAACTAAATGGATAAATCCCATGTCTTGTCGCGCATGATAAACAACATAATACCAGGCCGTCAACAGGTTGATAATCGTCATCGAATTATTATTATTATATAACCTTTATGTATTATTATTATATATATCTATCTTTATGTATTATTATAATTTGTTCATTACCCAAATTATTGTACATAACGCGCATAGAAGATACTAGACTAGCTATTAATTTATTTATGTATTATATAACTTTATTATTATCTATTTATTATTCTATGTATAATTCCCTACCCATTAATTGTATGTACTATTGCATTCTTGCATTACCCTTACCATTTTTCCCCTTATGTACCTATTATATACCATCAAGAAGAATTTTGCTTCGTGATGGTCAATTGTAAAATTTATTCAGTACTCTGTATCCAAACGCCAAACAAACAACTCTAATAAATGCAATTATGTATTGTTATACCGTGTAAAATTAAATTACATATTTTTATAATGTTGTTAAAATAAAATAATAAATTAAATAAAATAATTGGCATTTTTGGATACTGGTGGGATGTATAAATCACCTTATATTTATACATTTTTTGGTCCTTCGAGCCGGATGCGGTCCAACGCATCCAGTTTATTGTATTAACTGTATACCGATTCACAAGCCTGTGTGTCATCATAATTTACAAGTGATCAGCTGTTATCAACCGAATGCGGTCCAACGCATCAAGTTTATTGTATTAACTGTACACCGATTCACAAGCCTGTGTGTCATCATAATTTACTAGCAATCAGTCGAAACTAACCGAATGCGGTCCAACGCATCAATTTATTGTGGATTTTTGTATACCGACTCGCCAGCCTGTGTGGTGCGTCATCATTTGTTAAATCCAGTTATTTGCTAGCAATCATTCGACATTAACCGTATGCGGTCCAACGCATCAATATTATTCTAGAGTTTTGTATACCGATTCACCAGCATGTGTGGTGTGTCATCATTATTGTTACCAATTTTTATTGAAAGCATCCATTGGTAATCGGTAATCCGTTTTTTGTTCTAGTTATATTTATATTATCAGTTAAATAATTTTTAGTTGAATATTTGTGCTTCATATTTATTATTCCGATATCCGTAAGTGAAGTGAAATTCAGTCGGTTAAGTATTCATATGCATATTTAGCGTGTTCTCATGTGAATATATTTTCCGTTATTACCAAGTACAGTGAACTCCAGTCGTTTAATTAATCACATTCACCTGCACATATTTTGTTCCGTTATTACCAAGTGTGAAATCCAGCCGAGTTATTTAATCGTGTCACATCCACATATTTTGTTCCGTTATTACCAAGTACAGTGAAATCCGGTCGGTTAGTTAATCGCGTCACATGTACACAAGTTATTCCATTGTTACCAAGTGCAGTGAAACCCAGTCGATTATTTAATCGCGTCACATGTACGAATTTTATTCCGTTACTACCAAGTGCAGTGAATTTCAGTCTATTATTTAATCGTACGCATATTGTATCTTGTTCATGCCTTACGTAATTATAGTCCTCACCAAGTGCAGTGAAATCTATAGTCTATTATTTAGTCGTATTCACGCTTGCATAATTTTATACCGCTAAAACCAAGTGCAGTGAATTCCAGGTTGTCGTTTAACCGTTCAATATTTTTGCACATTCTTTTCTACCTCTATCTACAAGCAAGTTTAAATTTAAAATGGAAGCCTTAATTAAACGAAAGAGTGTGATTAAAGGTCAAATGACCAGAATTGCCAGTTATATCAGCACCAAAGGAGACATCGCTACTTATGATGACCTGTCCATTCGATTAGCTACAACTCATGATTGTTATAAGACATTTGCAACAATTGAAGATCGAATGTTCGAATTGGATAATACAGTTATATCGGATAGAGACAAAATCGACGCTCAATATTCATTTATTGTAACAAGGACACAGGTTCTCATTCGAAGAAAGTCAATTGATGCCACCACAAGATGTAACTTTATAACGAATCCATCACCACATGAAAGAGTTTTGTATGCAACTGGTCAACAATATACTTGTCCACTCTGTAAGCGTGAACCCCACAAGTTGTACCTCTGCACCAAATTTCAAGCAATGAATGTTAATTTAAGAAGAGATTTCATCACAAATTCAAATCGTTGCTTTAATTGTCTCAGTGATGAACATTCCATGGACCAATGCAGAAATCGATGGCATTGTCAAAAGTGTCCAAGACGACATAACACGCTGCTCCATTATGTGCCAGACACACTTAGCAACCAGGAAAGCTCCCATTTCTCCATGAGCGAGGCACCACCAAATAATATTACGCATGCGAACTTCGTAGTAGCTGCTAACAATATAACAACCGCAGCCAATAGCACCGAGCCAGCTGTGGTCCTATACCAGTTGCAGAACGAAGTTTCCTCGCTTCAACCATCTGGGTCAGATAACAATTCTATGAATTCCATTATACCAATTTTACCAGATACACGTAGTAACCAGGCAAGCTCTCAGCCCTGCATGAGCAAAGAAGCACCCGATAAAACTACTCATATGAACCTCGTAGTTGCTTCGACCAATCCAACAGCTGCAGCCGATATCCACGAGTCTTCGATAACCCTATCCCAGTTTCAGGCCGAAGTTACCTCGAATCAGCCATCTGGCTCGGATCACAAATCGAGTAAGTTCAGTATACGGAAGTTCAGGAGAAGGCGCCTGAAGGTTCCTCGTATTAAAACCAGCATTACTATTAACACACTCAACCAAATGCAAGCCTGTATGTCGAGAAGAAAGTCGCTATTTAAACTCAGATCACCCATCGATCACAATTTTCAGATGGATTTAGAAGTTATTATATCCCCAACTATAACATCAAAATTACCAATAAAAAACACCGAAAAATCATTAATGAAGATATTTAGGCAGACTGCAATTTCCGGGCCAGAAAAAGATTATAATCGTATCCTATGGATGGAAAAGCCAACCACTAAACTGGAACATTACCATTCGGATTATTTTCATTTTAGGGTATCATTACCATCACCACCAGCTAAGGTTACCAAGCGAACATACCTGTCCAAGACGTCACGCATCTTCAATCCGTTGGGACTATTATCCCCGGCTAAGATTGGACTGAAAATTATGTGCCAGCCATTATGGCTAAAAGACATCAATTTGGATGATGGACAACCACCGAACATTTTAAATACCGACTCGACAATCGTATTGCAATCGATGTCAAAACCAGCAAAGATGCTCAACCTATTTCAAGCATACCGTGATCTTCAATCAAGGAAGATAAAGCGTAGATTAGGGCTAAATCTATTAGTAAATGATGTATTAGTCCCTGAATATTACCTATTTCGATTCGTTCAGTACGAAACATATACACCAGAAATTAACCTATTATTAATGATATTAATCAATGCCAAAACATTAAAATTTTTTTTCTCTTTTTCCATGTGTCGACAACCATGCTGTGATGCAAATGAGAGAACGTTCTGAGAACGCAATCATTGCCCATGATGCCAACCATCCCATTACATTACTACAAAACCATATCATTATCGAGAGAATAGCCCGTGAATCACATCCAAAAAATCTGCATCCGTATCAGTCGTATTGATCCATCCGTGTCACCTGACCAGATTGTTAATTACATCTGTGAAAAATTGCAAAACTGCTCACCGGAGGAAATAAATTGTAAACTGTTACTCTCCAAAGATCGGGTAATGGACAATTCACTGACGTTCATTTCCTTCAAAATTGGATTGAAGGAGTCCTATTTCGACTTACTCAATAACTCCGACGTTTGGCCTCCTGGTGTATTATTCCGGCCATTTACAAATTATCCACGCTTACCAAAAAACCGGACTGGGATCACTTTTCAACATCAAAAGTAACTTCTCCGGCACTCAATACTCCATCATCACTTATCCGTCGTAGCAGTGAAGCGGTTCTCGAGCCACTATCATTTTTAAATATCTACTACCACAATTCAAATAGTATCCGAGCTAAATCAAAATCTTTGTATATGTCAATTTTAGAGGAAGATTATGATGTCATTTGCATCGTTGAGTCGTGGTTAACAGTCCATTTCAAAACTGAGGAATATTTTCCGTCGTCGTATGCTGTTTTTCGGAGAGATAGATATCTGCAAATGGACACTTATAACAAGGGTGGTGGTATTGTAGTGGCAGTTTCTGATAAATATCCATCCAGTCGGATAACGTTGGCTAATTGCGATGACGAAATTGTTGCTGTTCGTGTACGATTCCATTCATATTCGTTGATAATCTGTGTCACATATATACCCTGTCATTCAAGCATGGCAGTATATCACAGGTTTGCGGACACTGTGAAATCTAATATTGTTCCATTGCTTCAGCCGGAGGATCGGCTTTTTATTTTTGGAGATTTTAACATACCAGATATTGTATGGGAGATTGTTGATAACAATTTGACCCCTATTAACATGAACGACGAGATGGAAAACTTCATCTCTGAAATTTTTTCATTGGGTTTAAAACAATGTAACAATGTTAGGAATAATAGTGGCAACGTATTGGATCTGGCTTTTGTACCGTTTGATCATGAGGTGACAGTTGCTGCTTGTGAGGATTTAACTGGATCGTCTAGTATTTTCCACTCCCCGCTGAATATTTCAGTTTTATTTGAATGCTGCGAGTTGGCCGAAGAAAATGTGAACTCATGGAATTTTAATTTTAAAATGGGCGATTACAGTTCCTTAAATGCATTTCTGGATGAGTATGATTGGTCGTTTTTTTATGCCTGTGATAATATCGACGATATGTTGAGCGAATTTTATCGGATCATTAACCTAGGTATTGAGAGATTTATCCCTAAGGTGAAAGCTTCATGTGCAAAGAAGGAACCGTGGTATAATAATGAGCTGATAAATTTAAAAAATAGAAAAGACAAGGCTCACAAAAAATATAAATTACGTCCTAATGTTGTTAATTACAACTCGCTCGTTGTATTGCGTAAGAAGTATATATATCTAAATCGATTTCTTTATAGCAGTTATATTCTGGAAGTTGAATCAACGATTAAATCTAAGCCAAATAAATTTTGGCACTTTGTTAATTACAAAAGAAAATCGAATGGGTACCCTTCTACAATGTTTTTAAATGATCGTTCGTGCGATAACGTGCGTGATACTTGTGATTTGTTTGCCGATTTCTTTGAGAGTGTATATAATTCAAAAACTAATATTTCTAATTTTAATAATTTTGCATGTAAGTCAACATTTTCAATGTTTCGTCTGGAAGTAGATACTATTTTATCCGAATTATCAAATCTTGATATTAATCAAAGTGCCGGATTCGATTCCATTCCACCCATTTTTCTGAAATTAACGAGTAATGCAATTTGTGGCCATATTTCCTTCCTGTTTAATCGAAGTCTTGCTGAAGGTTACTTCCCTATCCTATGGAAACGCTCTCTTATTAAGCCGATCTTCAAATCTGGGTCTCGTAGCGATGTGGAGAACTATAGAGGTATTTGCATTATTTCAGTTTTGCCAAAACTATTTGAGAAACTAGTTAAAGAACATTTGTGGTTTCATGTTAAGACTTTTATTTCTCCCAGACAGCATGGATTTTTTCCTGGTAGGTCAACCGTTACTAACTTAGTTTTATTTACAAACTGTATTTCAAATGCACTATTAAGTGGTAATATTCTACAGGTCGTTTACACTGATTTCTGCAAGGCTTTTGACAAGATCGATCATGAATTGCTGCTCCAGAAACTTGACTCTTTGGATTGTAATTTTTTGCCAATTAATTGGATTAGGTCTTATCTGGAATTTAGAACTCAAATTGTTAAAATTGGTAGTTTCACTTCAAGAGTGATTGATGTTTCTTCAGGAGTACCTCAGGGTAGTCATTTGGGCCCCATGCTCTTTATTCTTTTTATAAATGATGTGGTAAATTGTCTGAGTCACTCCGATATTCTTATCTATGCGGACGACATAAAAATTTTCAAAACTATTTCTTGCTCCAATGACGCAATTGACTTTCAATCTGATCTGACAAACTTTAAAGCTTGGTGTACATCTCATAATTTAATGCTAAACATCTCTAAATGCAAAACAATGGGTTTTACCCGATTACGCTTACCCGCTAGTTATGTTTACTTTTTTGACGATTGTATTATTGAAAGTGTCAATATGTTTAAGGATTTAGGTATAACTTTTACTCCGAATCTATCGTTTCATAAGCATATTGAGGGTTGCATTTCTAAAGCGAATTCTATGCTTGGGTTTATTAAAAGGTTTTCCAAAGATTTTCAGGATCCCTACGTGATTAAAACTTTATATGTCTCGTTTGTTCGTTCATTGTTGGAATATGGTGTTGCCGTATGGAGTCCGTATTATATTAAATACTCAGATCGCATAGAGAGAGTACAAAAGCGCTTTTTAATGTATGCTCTACGAAGGCTACCTAGAGATACAAGCGTACCTGCTTTCATACTTCCAGCGTATCGAGGTAGGTGTAAATTAATAAACATTGAGCCTCTTTTTATTCGTAGGATTGAGATTAGCGCAAACTTTGTTCGTGACTTACTAGTATCAAAAATCGATTGTTCAGAAATATTGTGTTTGCTCGATATATATACTCCTTTGCGTGTGCTGCGCGATAAAGATTTCCAAATTAAGCTTCCACTTTGCAAGAAAAACTACGGTAAATGTGAGCCGATTTATCATTCATCAGCAGCTTTTAATATAGTACGGTCGGCTTTTGACTTTAATCAGTCTAGAGATGCATTTAAGAAATTGATGTCGAAGCAACTTTTAGATCTTTGGTAAATTTTAATTTTTTATGTTAATTTATATTTATACTTGAATTATTTTATGTATGTATATAATTTTATTAAATTTTGATAAATGTAACCAGTATATAATAAATTGGTGATAATAATAAATAAATAAATAAATACAAGTTCTAGTAACAAAAAGAAAACAACGACATGCAATTCACAG
>OY744481.1:317841397-317886864 GCA_963556165.1 Tipula helvola
TGGTTGCGGTTATAATTGTAGTTGTTTTTGTGGTTGTGGTTTGATTTTTACTGTTCTAAAGTATATTTTGTCCATTCGCCCAACGGGCGAACAAGTTTGAACTCTGAATGTTTGTTACCGGTCTAATTGCTACAAAATTTAAATTTAGATTCAGCGGCACCTTAATTGTAATTGGGATATTTTGAAGAAAATAATATTTTACTTTATTAATATTTCACTACGAAGTCATAAGTATATTTGAGTCTGCCTGTAAATCACATATAAATCGTGTTTTACAGAAATGATTTACCGATTTCTGGTTATCTAAAAGGCAGAAAATTTGCAAACTCATTAATTAACTGAGTGGATTCAATTTTACAAAAAATATGTTCGTTGTTTTACTTCTGTTTTATGGGTGTTAATAGACATGCTAAGATCTGTATACATATGTATGCACATGAGTTTCTAGAATTTAAGAATAAAAAGAATAAAGTATATTAAATAAAATCATTAATAATATAAGCGCCTCTTATCCAAATGTAATATAAAAATACACAACTTGTAATCATTCATACATTATAAAGTATCCACTTTCAGGATTTGTTAACAATTCAAAACCTTTTTTCTCAAGCCTGTCATATTTGAACAATATGTTTTCAGAATATACTTCGTGTGCCTTTGTGTGTGTACAAATTTTGTTTATTTGAAGTTTAATCAAAATCAATAATACGAGTATGTTAGTGATACAAAAACTCGTTGAGATAAAAATTCTGAAAGTACCTACACAAGATCTCCACAAAAATATTTTTTGGTCCCAATCCAAAATTTAGGGTACAATTATGTATACATAAAAAGTTGAATAAAATGAGGTTTGTTGGTAGGTTACAATAATATTCTCCCCAAACTGGGACTAATCATTTTTTTTCTTCAAAAAGATCTGTGAATTTAATTTTTTTATTTTTTCTATTACAGAGTATGTCCAAAGCAATGTTTTAATAAATTCTTGGATGACCTTGATTCTACCAATCCGAGATGCAAATGTGTGGGGGTGTTTCAAAATATAAAACGAAAATGGATCAAATATTTTAGAAATTTTATCCATCTAGCTATATTCGTTTGTATAACGAGATTGATTTCTTGTCTGGAGCAACACAAATTTTAAGCTTTGATAACATCGTTGCCTAGTAAAAAATTACAAAGCAGAACAAAATAATGAAATCTGATTAAATTCGATATTTTATGTTGTCTAGCAGATTCTACCCTTGGATAATGATCTAAATTATGTTAATAAAGCTATTCGATGAATTTCTATTATTTTTTAAATTTAATTACATTTTGACTATTAGAAATGCTGGAAATTTTAAAGGCCGTATTTTTCAACGGTAAACATAAATCACATGATTATAACTGCGTTAACAATTCAACAATAGATTCATATTGTTGGTACAGTTCAGACTATTTAGTTTGAAGTTAGTGCACCATTGGTATTGCAGTGGTCATCTTTTCAAGTTATCATTCAGTATAATATGTGGTTTAAGCTTAACTTTTAATACACTATGGCTTAGGTAGCCGTAAACTGGTTGTCTTTAAATAAATATATAAAACTGGTACCAGGGGGATTTCAGTGGTGTGGGTCTGTTTGTTATAGAGCAATAGTTTTAGTATATATTAAAATAACTCCAACTCTCATAAACAGGCAAGGAGGAGTTTGGTATTTTTACACATTGCAAATTGTTTCTTATAAATTAGTTTCTATTGTGCAGTGGCGGCTGGTGGAACCAAACAGTCAAGTTGTAATTAAACTTACCAAAATTAGCTCTGTTTAATAAGAGCTCACAATTGTGTGAGCAACAAGAAAAACCTAACGATGTTTCGGACTGATTTATTAAGCAAATTGTATTGCGTACCTGTTATTTTTATAATGTCATGTTAAATGGTTATAGGCAAGTAGGTTAAACTGTTTTATCATTATGTGGCAGAAACCAAATAATTCAATGTGAATCGTTACATCTACATATTTTATCGGTGTCTCGAGTGCATCGAGGCACTAAACTTATCCGGCATACTCAAATATAAAAATCACCATAACTTTAAAGCCTTTGAAACATTTAAAATCCTCCATAACACCTTACATCTTATATTACATCATTTCTACAGTACTCTTACTTACATAACTCAATAACTCAACAATAATCGCAAAAATCATAAAGAAGGACTTTTATGCAGTCGACTTGCTTTCTGCCTGCGGCAACTCTAGTATCCCAATCAAATATGTTGAAATGCTTCGTCAGGTTTTTGAAGGGAGCAGGGTTCTGCTTTAAGAAATGAAAGTTCAGTGTATCGAAGATATTGGCCAAAATTCCTAACGCACTAAAAGAGCCATATTCGACGAAAATACTGCAACAATAAAAGCTGTCGGTATCCAATGGAATTCTGTCTGAGACGCGTTTTCAATTGTTATCATCATGGGATTCAAAAACATCAAGTCATCGAGTTATTTCGCATTAAGGCTCTTTACCAGAATACCCCCTTAAGAAACCCATTTTCAAAGCTCATGTCACACTTCATCATAATCGGTTAAGAAATAGACAAATTCCATCGTACTTGGCCATATTTCCAGAAGCTTATCCAATAATCTTTTTATTTAACAAAAATGTTCGTTTGTTATGTTGGCAATTCATAAAAACCTGTAAAATTTTTTGAACCGTGAATAAGTTTTAAATAAGTAATCACTGCTTCTTGTTTTATTATCCACTTAGATACTATTAATAAACTGAAAAATAAAAATGTGGCAAAATTTAAAAGACACAATTAAAAGAAAAAGTATTTTCAACTGTGCAGTGCCACGTTGTAAGACTAAGTTAAAGAACAAAGATTCTAAGATAACAGTATTTTCGTATTAATTAGTCCTTTACATAAAAAGTTACATTTTTAACGATGCACTTATGTATGTATTAAGATTTCCAAAAGATTCAGTTTTAAAAAAAAAAATATGGTGTGATAATTTGGGTATGTGGGTATGACCATTGGATGATATAGCTAAATATGATAAATTACGTGTATGTTCTTTATATCTATTTTCCATCAGATTCGTTGAATTGGGCTGGAAACAGATTCATTTTGGCTTCTAAAGATGCAGTTCCTAATAATATATCTGTAAATGTAAAATAAAAAAAATTTTGTGTAGTTTTCAAATTAAACAATAAATTATAAACTTAAATTTTCAGTTAGAGCCGGAAGATTTAAATCCACAAATTACGATTAGAATGATGCCATTCACATCTGTTAATCCTGACAGCGCGACTTGGAATTATCCATCCACATCTTTTGAAGAAACCCAGGAGCACCGAGAATTGAGTTTTAATATTGATGAAAACTTCGAACTCCTTGAGTTAATTCCGATAACAGTAGGCCAAGCACGGATTTTGATAAAAGTTGGCCAATCACGGTAGTATCTGTTGCTCCAATTACTGAAAGGCCGTCAACAGCAATCGGATTTTGCAGTACTAACTCTTGTACACATGTTATGTATAATAATAAATTGGATATCAATATTTGGTATTTAGTAAACCGAGTTGTACCACATATACCATTCTTTAACAAAACAACAACAAGGGATTGGACAGTCAGACAGTGATCGAGTTTGAAGAAAGACACGAAATTAATATTTAAGTGGAAGACACCATTACTAGCTAAAAACTAAAATAAATAAATATTAGTAAAAATTATTTATGCACTCTCAATAAGACCAAATTTAATTTAAAATTTAAAATAGAACAAAATAAAATATGTATATTAGATACTTACTAGAAATATCTATAATATTCTATATTCATACTGTAATCTGAAAATGCTTTAATCAATTATTAATTACTTTAAATTAATGTCAGAACAATAAATATAATAAAAATGAATAATTATAACAATAGAAGTGATATTTCGATATAATATAAACATAATACATACATAATAGAGTATGTTTATTGATAGAGTACAATAGACTAGACGCATATATGACTAGTAAATGGTTTGGGTGTAGTATTCTATTGCAGGCACTTTTTCAATAAGTATAGATAAATTTACCAGATTAGTTTTCATTATTTTTGCTTTTTAATTAAGAAACGAAATATAAATCGATAAATTAAATTATTGAAAGATGGTATATTTAGCCATTAATAATACAATACCTTGATTAATTATGTATCACAGTAATTTAGTTTTTTCTGAAGAATATTATAATAGTCAAAATTGTAATCTTGAGTTATTAAATTTTTTTAATGAACAAGAGAACAGTGTCTGAGTACAGCCGTAAACAATAAAAAGTTGTATGCTTTTTATTCTGATTGAATCGAATAGAAAGACGTATCCCGAAACTTTTATTTTATAATAATTTCAAAATATTTACAATTTTTTTTGATTGTGATTTAGTTTTATTATTTATTGTTGACTATTTCAAATATAACGTAAGAGTGACTTGAGAAAGAAAATCTTAATCTAATTAAAATGTTCATTTCGAAAAACCATTAATCAGAAGCCTTAATCAAATAAATTTTGATTTAAAATGCCGATTGTGAATGCCATTATTGTTAATATGTTTTATCTATAAAAATCCGAAATAATCTTATTAATTTTAATACACAGACAAACTTCTCTTTCTATTATTTGGGTGAGCAAAAAACACACAGAAATGAGGGGGTTTTCCTTGAATTTTTTGATTTAGTGAATATAATTCGCTAGATCAGTAGGTTCTTGCCTCATACTTAATGTATGAAGTGAGAATTATGTTTTTAGTTTGTTCGTAGCTACCTGAGGAGTAGATCGAACTTTTTAGTACGAAACCCTACTACCACAAAGAGAACTCAATGTAGGTGCTCATTTGGTTGTTCAGAGTCGATACTGTTTGTATGACTCTTGGGTTAAAGTACGGGGGATATTTAGATATCTCTACTTTTTTGGTAGATATATTATAAATTATTGGCCTCTTCATTTTTTCTGAATAACAAGTCGAAAAATGTTCTGAATTCAATATATTTTGTCTATTAAAAGCTGAAGATTCTTATTGATTTTAATATCTAGACAAACTTCTCTTTCTGTGACTATTATCTTGTAAAGATAGCTTATGTAACTAGACAATTAAAGTATAATGTACCAATTAAAGAATTTGATGGGAATCCTCTACTGTACACTAACATAAACAATAACAACAATAATTGAAATAACATTTAATAAAAATTAATTTTTATTTAGCATGGTGGTGGATTATTGTTTGTTAATTGTTATTATTAATTAAATTAAATAATATAAAAATTGTGATAAAAATTATAAGTATAGAAAAGGTAAGAATGCCAATGAATCTATGGATTAATGATTACGCAGGACTGCAAAAAAATTACTGGAGGGTTCCTTAAATCAGACCAAGTGGATTATATGTTTTTGGGTCGCTGAAACCGTATCCAACACCTGTTTTGCTCAAAAAATAGCTTGCAACTATAAAACCTAACAATATCAACCCTTAAACCTTATAACCCTCATATGTTTGGTTAGGGTACTAAGCAATACAATAATATCCTTAATGGAAATGGGAGACTGCTAGATTTGATGTTCTGCTCAATGGATATGGACATACAAGTTTCAGCATGCGATGATACCAGTAATTCTGCTAGTATTTATCACACTCCCCTTAAATTGAATATAATTTTTGTAATTGTTTTAACGATTCCTTTAACTCTAACAATTTTAATAGTTTATTGTCTTCATATTTCTAGATTTTAGAACATCATCGATTGTTGTGTCGATAATTTTTATTGTATCTTAAATGCCGCATTTGATCAATTCATTCCACGTAAAACGACCGGGAAAATTATTTTTAATTATTTTCGGTTCCGTTGGCAAAAATGTTTAATCGTAGTCTCCGGTCTGGAATTTTCCCTAAAGTATGGAAAATATCATCGATTATTCCAATTTTTAAGTCTGGTTCACGTAACGATATCCTTGATGAAGCGTACGAATTCGGGTATAGCGATGACATCGATGTTGAAAGCGCCCCAGAGCACCAATAGGTATATCGGAGTCCACACTGATATATGGCATGTACTGGCTACGAGAGAATACCTCATCTGCTCCTATCAGATGAGGCATTCTCCCTTTACAGTGCTCTCTAGCATTGTAAATCATTACTTTCTACATCAAAATTTTAATTAAAATTTGTATGAAAATTAAATATTTTAATTTACAATAAATTATCTGCCACAGATTCTTTACGCACAATTTGACACTAGAACATTTCTGATCAGATGAGGCGTTCTCTCGCTACAGTGCTTTCAAGCACTTTTAATCGCTATTTTTAGTTTGTAATTTTAATTAAAATTCTTGTGGAGATTAATTATTTTAATTTAAAATAAATTAACCACCACTGGTGTTTTACGCAAAAATTGACACCATCTGATCTCCGATCGGATGATCTATTCTCTCGCTACACTGGTTCAAGTATTTAAATCGATCCAAATCAGAATTTCGTGGCGCGGGTAGCTTTGCGCCTGATGATATTATTGCGATAATATTATGCGTGACACATAAAGCCGAAGGACCAATCTAAGCAATAATATCTTTAAATTAAAGGTAATGCGTATAATTGATGAGTAATTGCTTACGGCCAAGGGGTAAATTTCGGGTCAGTTTTCTGAACATACGGTGTAAAACGTTATCACGTCAAAAAATTTAAATTGCTATTTGATCAAATGCCATATAGGTGAAGTTGAATTACTTCAATTTTTACTTTCGTCCCTCTGCTGATCGAGTGCACTGAGAAAAATGATTTGTTGGCGTACAGTTGAATTAACTATAATTCCTTCACCGAGATGTAATCGTAATCATTATAAATAACATACTTTAACTATAACATTCGCAAACTCATGAGTACAAACTTTCTATCGCAACAACCAAAACACCTTTTATAAATTTTAATCGTTTGCATAATTTTCTTATAATACCGTAATTGCAACAACCATCGGCAAATACTAATCCAAAGAAAATATTAATCCCCGCAAAAAACATCAGTTGCTACAACAAAACTAAACCTGTTTATTTTCCGGCAACAGATATTCGTTTGTACCAACTGAATTAAACAACATTTGTTTACTACAACGTTAATTCGGTGTCCGCAATACACTTTCGTTCTTGCACTCCCATAACAAGCTAACGGAATTTGTTAATCAAATATGAACAGAACGCTTTTAAAGGTGGTTAGATGTGCATACAAATAAACGGGAAGTGAATTAATAAACATATTTAAATAAAAAATTGTTAAAGTGAATTCATTGATCAGCTGCAATTTTGTTAAATACATCTACATAATGTAAGTAATCGTGTTATACATAATAATAGAACGACATGTACTTTGTGATTTGTGTTTTATAGTGAAAATATAAAATCTCGTAGTATTAACGCTAGATTTTTCATTTCGAATCATTTTACTAATACCTTATGTTGCATTAATGTTGATAGCTATTTAAATATGTACTTACTTAGTTATTTAAATTGGAATTGATGTATGGAAGCAAAATTTTGTTTGATGAATTTAGTGGTGTTAATTATTGTGATTATTATTATTGATTTATAACAGAATATACCGGTACAAAAATGGCCGTTTTCGTAAGTGTAATTTTTAATAATACGAGTAGTATAGTAGCAGTAACTCCAAGAGGCACAAGTTTAATAGCGGATGATTATTATGCGGCTGGTACTTGTTAAATATTTGTTAATTTTTACGACAAAAGTTAGTTTATTGTGTTCTTTTTTTTCAATATATTTAATAATATAAAACTTCTCGGCAATAAAACATCGTGTGTGATTCCAGGAGACATTTTGGTTGATTATGTTAAACAATACCTTTTCTCTCCTGGCTGGACTTTAGTAGCTGCTATTGATGAAACAGGTTTTCTATAAAACTTTTAATTATAAATGCATATGATTTATTTTATTAATGTACGCATAGTTAAATTTTTAGAGGCGAATTGATAGGCCGAGAACTTGTTATTACTCAAGAACCTGAAAGTGATTCCATATAGTTAGTAATTTTACAGTTGAGTCATCCGAGGAGAATACCACTCAAATAATCGACATCAGCGAGTTTGTACAGACCACTGCACCGTACCATACGTTGTCTTGCCAGGGGCTTCATGAATTCGAGCACCACGATAATTTAAGCAGCATTATGACGGCTAATGTAAGTTAAAGTCTAATTTAAGTTGACAACTTAATATTAATATTTTCAGAAACTTATCGAATTTAAAGACATTGACTTCAAAATAATCTACGGAATTTATAAAGAAAATAACCAAACTTTATCTAATATTCACCAAATTAAGCTATATAAAGTTATAATGAAACACATTTTAAATTGATATTGAGAAGCTGTTATACTAATTTTTTAGAGCGGGGGCCGTATAGTAAGAAAATCACACAACTGAATTTCGGATTTTCAAAATTAACATAATATGTATCAGCCTGATTCCGAATATCGAAACTGAAAGGTTATTAATTACAGGTATCTTCAAGATTAGACCAAAAATGGTTTTTAAAGGGTCAAGACAAAATACACATTTTGTTTCACTTGTCAGTTTCGAAATAGACTAATTACAAAAACTTTCAGTGAAAAATCTGTTAAAGAAAAACTTAATTTTTTTTAAAGTTTTTCGGTTTTAATAAGAGAAATGTGTTTGTTATACACTGAATCTAACAAAACAAAATAAAAGCGTACTCCCATTCGTTTTTTATAAACGATATTTTGGTCTAATCTGTAAGAATACAGCTTGAAGTGGACCTGTAACAATTTTTTAATTTCATTTGATAGATTTTCTTACTCTGTAGCGGCGCACTCATTTAAAATATTATTCAACAGCATTCAAAATATTCTTACATTCGTGCTCCACTACAGATATATGAACAACATATATCAGCGCTCTCAAATACGCATGACAACTACATACAACGCAACCGCAACTGCTCGACCAACGAGCATATTAATTGTTAAGTATAAAAATAATTCACTGCTCCGGTTTTACAACACACCAGAAAAACCAATAAGCAAAACGAACAAATTCATTTTGACGTTTTTTATTCATCCGCTCCAATTACTTCGTTTCTACTTTGTAACACATTCGCTCGTTTACATTCGTTCAAACAAGACGCTCAATTTTGTTTTTCAACTTAACAGTCAGTGAAAATTGTTTGCTTACACTATCAATTGTTTAACGATAATAAATTACAATTTATTCCGCGACCGTAATTTATGGTGGTGATAAATAATTAATTAAAAACAAATTTATAATATTAAACATAATTGTGAAAATAAATATTTTGATACCAAGTTTTGGTTGATACAAAGGTTAAATTTGTGTACATTATTTATTTTCTACGATTATACAATTTGCAAAAGTTACGGCATATATATGCCCACCACGTAACTATAACTCTATGGCTCCCGGTCTAGAAAGTTTACTTTAACCCTTTGAGACCTGACTTCTTTCTAGAAACGTTAAAAATTTCTAGAGGTGTTTTTCTAAAAGATAATGAGCTCTGAAAAGTATACATTGAGAGAAAATTTAAATCGGCCATATTTCTCTAGGCCTACTAGACTTGTCCATCCATATGGACATTCAGACTCAAGTGTTGCAAAAAAAAAAAAGGAAAACTGTTTAATGTAGTTTATCTTAAATGTATTTCAAAATAGAAAAATAAAATAAGTACTTCAGTCTTACAAAATAAATAATAATAGTTAATAGAAAAATAAAAATCACATTAAATAAAATTAAATAAATTTAGGAACTATTCCAATTCAGGTAATCACAATTCAATTAAATATTTCCTTTTTGATAACTTGTTTGTTATTATTGCGTGTGAAATTTGAGAAAACAGTTTCTTTCATTTATGCAACATAAATGTACTTTGCATTTACCGCACATAACATGTGTTTTTTTTGTACATTTTTCTAGCTTACAACGAGACGCTTCTTTCTTGCTGTCAAATATTGGCCAGTGATTTTCACAGTCATACCGAAAGTCGACGTATGGTCTTACTTCGACTTGACTCCTCTTCGGGGACGGATATGACGGTGTTTCCGATAATTCTTCGGCTCTTGGACGGCCTCGTTTTCTCAAATTGTTTGTTTGATTACTCATCATCATCAAGGATTTAGCTAAGCTTAATTGGAATTCTAATAATGACTTTATTTTATTACTGGGAAGCCCTCTTTTGGCGGCACTAGTTTTATACTCGATCCAACTGGCCGAACATGCAAAATTAAGAAAATGCGTTGTAATTCTTAACGGCCATTTCTTTGACTTTATAAACACTCGGTAGTAGCCAATTAGCTGGTCAAGAAGATCGACCCCTCCCATCGACTCGTTGTACAACTTAATTACTTCAGGTTGAGGCACTTCCACATGTTTTTTTTTGTTTTTGTCCCATCGTATGCAAGTAAACAGTGATCCAACTCCAACAAAATTAGAAGCGATATGGACCGGTTTGTTATCCAACCACTTTACAATTGCAATTTGTTTATTTCTTGAACATAATTCCTCGTAATACCCTCTATTGTTTTTTTTAAAAACTTTATCCTCTGTAAATTGAGGATTGAAAAATCGGTTTATTCTTACCGTTCCAGCAGCGTTGATACCCATTTCCTGTAGTATTTCGAACAGGTAGAAACTACTAAAATAGTTATCGAAATATAATTTGTGGCCTTTAGATTCTAATCTTGCTGCAAGGTGAAGCACAACTGAGGGCCCAAAACCAAACTTTTTTAAATTATATTCCGATAAACCAGTATTAGAACCCTGGTACAAAATGAAGTCATATGGTTGTCCCGACTTTCCACACAATACAAACATTTTTATACCCCAAGGCTTTGGCTTATTTTTAACATACTGTTTGGCTGACAGTCGTCCTTTAAATGGGATCATTTGTTCATCCACACAGAGATTTTCTTCTAAAGTGAGTTGATTGCACCGATATTTTACGGTGTCTATCAAAGGCCGAAGTTTATAATAAAGATCGCTATTATTCGCTGGTGTATCTAACACGTTTACATAGTGCAGGTTGGTCCTTAGTTGGAAAAAGCGATCTCGTGTCATGGCGTTTGACACTAAATCCATCCCCATCTCTCGATTCCAATATATTCTAAGTTGGGGCATCTTTGTTGCACCAATAAATAAATGGATTCCCATAAGTCTCATGATTTCAATTTCATCTGTTGTTTTAAAACCAATATTATTTTGCATGGCATATAAATTAGTATTGGATGCCATAATGCTAAAAAGCTCATTCGTAAAATATTTTTGAAAATATGATATTGGTGAGTGTTCACCAATCATCTCGGCACTGTCATCTTCAACTTGTGGTTTTGGTTCATAAGGGATTTGAACACACTCCGTTTTTTTCCGCCACTGTATATCCTTCTTATTAGTAAGGCTCATATTTGTATCAGCTTTCGTAAAATCTATTATTTGAATATTTACGTCATTGTGCATCACGATATCCCCATCAAGTGTTGCCGAGGCAACAACAGATATACTTTGATCATCAAAATTTGCCGTAGGAATATCAAAATGTACGAAATCCGAAGGATCAATGATGTCACGGGAAGATTCTGCATTTACTTTAGAGTCTAAATCATCCTCCATTTGTTCTTTTTCTATTCTGGTAGTGCGAGTCAATCTAGAGTTGTGTTCCGGTTCTGTAGACAAAACCGATTCATCCATTTCTTCCTCATCCGAACTCTCCATCAGCAAAGCATATATTTCATCTTCGGTTAACTTTTTACTTCGAGACATGGTTTAATTTGTCCAAAAACAACTTTTAAAATTTGGATTATTAGTAGTTCCTGAAATAAGAAGGTTAAATTTATCAACCGTTACAACGAAAAGTCCATCCTGGTGGACAAAATGAATTATGTCCAGTGAGATGGACATTGTACTTCAAATAATTTGTCCATTTAGAAGGACATTGCTATTTTACCAAAAAAACACTATATTTAATTATTTAAAACAAAAAATTATGCGATAATCACAAAATAGAACACACATTTATCACCAAAATAATTTTTTTAATGTATAATTTATTACTGTAAACGCTAAATTAGATCAATAAATTAAAGATTTTTCTTACCTCAAAAAACGCGTGTGCTCTTGTCAAAATAGCTGTTATAACTAAAATATTTCTTATTAGATTTTAATTTTAACGTAAAACAGTTTGAGCTAACACATGAAAGAGTAAGATAGAAACAAAACCAATACGTAAATGGTTTCTATTTTCACGTAATACTAATGAAAAGTTTTTGTCCCTTTGTATGGACAAGGGGTCTCATAGGGTTAACAAAGTTTTCCTTACGAAGATGTATCCAACGTTATATGCCAAGTATTCAAGAGAGAAATAAAAGAAGTCTATTACACCTCTGCAGTAAATGGTCAAAAACACTCTGGCAACTGTGTTCATCCGGAGTAGTCATATTCAAAACAATCGTTTCCGAAGTCGCTGGATCCAGTTAATGGTATTTATACACGTTTCATAAAATAATTGAATTGGAAATACAAAAAAGTAATTTTGCTTAATGATTTGTTCAGATATCGACGCTATATAGTAGAATTTGGATTGGTTAAAACTATTACCGGGCCAGATGACGTGTCAATAGGTAAGTGAACTACATGCTTGAAACTTCGATTGGAACTTCTACATAGATGATAAAAAAATATATACACTCGCTTAATTAGTATTATTTCCAATATTTAAATTGAATGAGACAACATTGTTTTCGATTTGGTGATTAAAAATCATTTTCATATCATAATGCACATTTTGTGTAAAATCTTTGTATCGTGATATTCAGGAAATAAATATTTGGGATACGATATATGAAAATATCTTCAAAAAAGGTGAAAAGACAAGAAATAAATATGTTCGACAAATTATTGAAATTACAAAAAATAGTAGCGAAAGTAAGTCAAGAAACTAAGTGTTTATAAACATTATTTTAGAAATTAAGCCTTAATAATTTTAAATAACTTCACTTACACTATACTTTTATTTTCAATAAACATTACAGAAAGCGGACAATCACAAACGAGACATACTGAAAGGCAACTGCGGAGATCAGCCCAGAGTGGTATTTGTAGGCGATATCCAACAATTATCAGCCTACGTTACCCTAATTGATTAACGGTACTTTTTCGAAGATAACAGCAAAGCAGTGCGAAACTGCAAGTCAATATATTTGACTTTAAATATTTTGTATCGCCCGGAATGTTCCGGTGGCCGGGAATTATGTGCAGCAGTATATATTTGAAGTAAAAACAAAGTACGACATAAATACCTCATCATTAAGAGCTGCACATCAAAAATTAACCAATGAATAGTGTGCTAAACTTTTAATTAATTAAAATGAATTTAAAATGTTTTGTTTGTGAAGCTAATTTTGTTTCTTTCCAAACTTATGGAGATCATTTCAAAATAGATTATTCAAATTTGACCCGTTTTTACTGTGAAGTTTACAATTGCAAACGAGTTTATTCCGATCTAAAGAAACATTTCAATCATATAAAGAGAGATCATAAAATATTTTCCATTTCAAGTGAAACAACAAATCCAGATAATAGTCTATTTAATAAATGTTACAAACGGAGAAATTGTAGAAATTCAAACTCCTATCAAACTTTTGGAATCACAATCCAACATAATTGATTCTACTAAACTTGGCCAAGATTTACTAAAAGTTATTTTGCAAACAATCAGTGACGAACGACAACTCAGCTTTGGACATATTTAAACATATTTTTTCATTTTATGACACTCATATTCAAACTGCGCCCAAATTACTTAGCTTTGATCATTCGGGCATTACAAGGTATTATCATCCGTATTAAAATCTCTGTTAAGTCCTCGCTATTTGAAATCTGAATTTTTAATTTTAAAAGAATTAAAAAAAAAATGTGTATTCTGGTTGAATTTAAAACCATAAAACTAGGCTTGGGACAGATTCAAAGTTATTCAAACTCAAGAAATATTAAAAATATTGAGTATGAACATTGTGCGCTAATGGTTAATTTAAAGCTACTTTTTGCAATTTTGTTTTCCCAAACTTCAATTCCAAATCTAATTAGAAAGTATTGTATCAAAACTGAAAATTTTGAGATTTCCAGTATAATTCAAAGTCCTTTTTGGAAGGCTAAAATTCTGGAAATTAATCCAGACAATGAAAAAAATTTAATATGTATTGTATACCAATAGCAATATATTTTGATGACTTTGAATATCTAAATCCATTAGGGTCCCATAGTGGTATTCAAAAAATTGGAGCAGTTTAATAACAAGACGAGCAGTTTAAGACAATTAAATTCTTAACCAATATTTATTAAAATTAATTCCACGTGTAATCACCTCCTTTTTTTAATAATGACTACCATAAAAAAAAAAGAAATAATTATCTGCATCTGAAATGAAGTTGATGCTAACTCACTTTCCTTTAATAATTGGTGACCTCGTACCCCAGAACTTAAAAGAGTGGAAATTATTTCATCTCTTAAGAGAAATTGTGTTTCTGTTATACTCCTCTTAAATATTTTAGAGATATTATTTATAAACATCATGAGTTAAGCCATATTGAAACCAAAGTTTCATTTTTTATTACATTATGCAAGTATTATGGAAAAATTGGGCCTGTAGTAACAAGCTATAAGCAAGTTGTAACTATAAGTTCAATGAGATTTGAAGCAAAACATCAAACTTATAAAAAGTCTTCATATATTTCAAATAATAGAATAAACATATTAAAATCCTTAAATATCAAAATCAACTGAAAATCGCGAACTTCATATTAAATAATAAATATAATTTTGAGAACTACATTACCCATGCTCCAATCAAGCAAATAAATTCAATTGATTTAGCACGATATAGCCTATACAATTAAATACACCTTTTCTTGGATCCGTTTTAAAAATCTGTTTCTAGAAAAAGATACGGTAGTTTGCATATGTTAATGGTGAACCTAAGTTCGGTTTTATTAAACTTTTAGTGAAGGAAGCTCAACATATTTTGGTTTGTTTACAGTCCATTGCAACTATATGTTTCGATATTTACTACTTCGCGTATATGGTTGAACTGGAAAGTGCCATTATTTTCCGCGATATAGAATCTTTAAGTTATGATCAGACATCTTATATTAGTAAATGCGCTAACAACAAGAATTTGGTGATATGGGACTATTCAGCCCTACAGTACATATATGAAGGGCATGCTAGTAATACCAATAATCACATATTAAATTTTTTAAGTTATTTTTATATATGATTGATTGATTGATCTGTAATAAAATTATTTCTCGCATGTATTGATTAAAATAAAAAATTATTTTTAATAAGAATTTATATTATTTGTTTGCTTTCATTTCATTATACCCAACCAATTCTTTTAAACTATACTGTCACGACAAACAAAACTTCTCTAAGGCAGTAAATTACATTTAATTTGGGACAAACAATATATCTGTATGGGCAAATTATAATATCTATAATTTTATTTGCCGTAATAAAAATTAGTTGTGTCAACTAAATTGTATGTTGTAGATAAATCTATACAATTTGATGTTATAAGGAAGAATACTCATTGGCAGGAAAATAATTTTCGTTTCAGTTGTAAAATTTTGTTAAATGTGGCAACAAAAGCGATTACAGTAATTTTGCTTATTGTTGTAGCAATTTCAATTTAGTGTATTGAACCAAAAATTGGCTTTGTATGAACAACCTAGATATAGTTGCTGCAAGTGGTAAATTCGGGAGGCGGAGAATTCGGTTGCCACAAATAAAGTGTTTTCTCAGTGTGATAACAAAACAAACCCGAGGCGAAGTTGACCAATTGCTGGATGGAAATTACGCAACGGCTGACAGAAAAATTGGCTGTTTTTTAAATAAATAAATCATACGTTTTGGCACGCTGTGTTGCGAATGAGCTTTAGCTCAAAATAGAGTGTGCTAAAATCTTAGTAATTTCTATGTAAATAAATAAATAAATCATTGTTTGAATTTAGCATGATTCAAACTTAAAATGGTTTTATTTTAGTTACTAAACTTTAAAGCTCAATCTTAAATCTTAAGAGCATTTGGAATTTTAATACGTTTGACAACATCAACGTATATGCATATTTTGTAAAGTAAAGCACGAGTATATGAAACAAATATTTTATCATTTCTTTTAACATGAGTATCTACATAATGTATAGAGAATACAATCTGCATACTATAAAAATAGCACACAAAATTCATAACAAATCATAAATCTCAATTTTCACAAATTTGTATTTTGTATTTTAAATATGAAAGTATTTTGTAAATACATATTTTGCCCGCCCTTAAAAGATGAAGTTTGTAATATATTTATATACCTAACTAAAAAAACAAAAATAAAACGGAAAAATCTTTCATACATTTTTCAATAAATTTTCACTTTAGCATCGTTGTATATGTATATAGTACCTCGCACCTTTATAAAAAAACAGCATAAAATATTGGTCTCTTTGGTATGATGTTAAGTTATGAAATCTAACAAATTTTTAATAAAGACAATCTGATATGAATAATACATTTTCAACATAAATATAGAATTTTGTCGCTTGTTTGAAATACATGTTAATATGACAGGCTCTTTGAATATAAAATTACAAACTAAATTTGAATAATTGTAACATTCTGATTAAGTAATTTTACTAGTAATGTACTACAAATGAGAACAAAAATTGTTACAACGTATACTACACCCGTATAACTCGAGTTCTAGCCATCTTAAATAATTGAACTATTTCTAAAGAATATAATTAGAACAGCTTAGCCGATATTAACCTCCTGATTTACAAAGGGCGTATGCGTTTAACAATTCAGAAGCTCTTTTTCTCAAATCTGAACTTGCTCCGTATTGCTAAAACTATTAATATAAGATATAGGTAAGTTTATCATGAAACAATTTATAATTGATTGTTCAAGTGGATTTTCGTATAAGTTTGAAGTAGATACACCACGGTGCTAGATATAAAACCGGTTGGTCTACGAACGGACAGCAGCTGCCTGGAATGGCACAGAGAAAACGTCCACCATGTTATTTGTCTAACTCGCTGTTATTTGCAGCTCCTTTGAGGTAAATTATCTAGCAATATCCAATAAGCTCAGACTTTGTCGTGCAATATTCACATTTACAGTGAATTGGGAATTTAAAATCGTGTACAATGGGGTACGCCATATCAAGAAACTCGAATTGAGAATAAGAAATTAAAAACGGAACGGAGAATGGAGATTGTTGAATACGGAATAGGATAGGCAATGAGAAATGATTACGTTTCGAACATCTGGGAAATCATCAAAACTCTAAAAATTGCGAATTGCAAGGGGATTGGATTACGGAGGATTTTTTAAAAGTTGAAAATATTTCAATTTGTTAATCGAAAAATGGAAGGTCTTTTTATCATTGATGAGTTGGTTGGGAAATTGAGCTCCTCCGCTCCAACGTTATACCTCTCAAAATGCTACAAACCCGGTTAACAAATGGTCTCAATTAATTAATCGTATTTTTCAACTAATGCAGTACTATTTATGAATCTGTCCAAATACTAATTGCTGCTGACCACAATATTGGTATTTCTCTAATATTGGGAATCAATTTACAACTGAGCTCAACTGCATATATGTAGCTCCAATCTAGGCGTAATAACCAGCTTTATACGAGCAACCCAACTCCTGGCACATTACAACCTTGCACTCGACTTGCCTTCAATACATACCTGTACATAAACAGCGACACCATACGTTTTATTTATGGTTCATCTCAATCACTGCCCTGACGCCACAATTCCTAAATAAACAACTTTATCCTGCTAGTAATTGGAGATACCCATCCTTCAGGATCGAATATTCTTGCTGCTTCACTGGTAATAAATCGTTTATTGATAATTTCGGATTGGTCACGATCGTGTATCCGAAACTGAGATTTATCCCTTACAAAGCCCCAAACCACGCCTAGTATGCTGATAAACACCTCGTCGAAGCAGCTCAATAACCTCGGCTTTCCAGATAAATGTCTGGGACTTCCAATTAAATGACGTTAACATGCCGTCCATATGTAAAAATCATTTTGTATTACCTAAGAAGCATTCGGAATTTCCCGGGCACCTTCCAGAGCACACTGATTCAATGATTTGGCCGCTAAATAGGGAGATGATGCTAACCCATATGTAAACACGTCAACCAATAATCACTAATTTTTTTCTCCATAAAGTTCTCTGTAAATCCGATTGACTCGCTTGTATCTCCATACTTGACGAAACATTTTGCAAATGTCCGCAGAAGCAGCAATTCTTCCATTTCGAAACTTGATAACTATGTCCAGTAAATCCTTTTGGAGACGTCGTCCTGTATGCTGAACATTATTTAACGACTTACTGAACATTATTTAACGACTAAATTTACGGTCAACTGAAACAGCATGGTGTGGTGTATAATTATGCAGTTCCATCGAATTTAAGGTCGTGGTTTTTCTCATAAGACTCAACGTACGTCTTCTTATACACTGGGTCTCGTTTGAATTTGTTTTCCTGACAAAAGAATCGGCGTTGATCCATGGCTCTCGACTCACCCCAATTCCGCGTCTTCTTTTAAAGGAATCTTAACACTACACCGACCACGTGTTTTCACAAATGTGCTTTTGAAATTGTCCTTGCAGTACGGATCCTCAACTGACAATACATTCAGGTATAACAACCCTTCGCCCGAAATTATCCATCCAAATGATGTATTCTGGGGTAACAACCCAACTGAGTTTCGTGATATGCCTTCTTTTTCATTTCTCGCCAGTATACCCACACCAATAAGCGGATAAGCCAAATATCTGCTCGTTCGTAATGTCCTCAAATCTCTCCGGCCTAAATGATCTCTGAGGGTGATCGAAAATCGAACCTGATAGCACTACAAAATTTGCTCTAATTACCAATGTATCTAACAGGTTATGCCACAATTCCAATTGTACCTCTCATTTAGTTCTCATTAATATTCCATCAATGCTCTTGATTAATCACGTTTATCTGTGAACCAGAATCACAAATTATTCTTGTTACTCGTGAAAACTGCCCACCAATCTTTAGTCGCAAAACAGCTGTTGCTAATACCGCCAGCGGTGAAGATCCACCATGCTATCTACCAACTTAATCTATTGTTTTGAGGCCTTCAGTCGTGTTAGTTGCTATCGTTTTATTCCTTCTTGTGCTCTCCTCACAGGATCTTCTGTCTTACTGTTATTTGTTGCTTTATAGTGGTTTACAGTCTAAAATGTTTTTTTATGGGATCATCTGGGCAATTAGTGCATGCATCCTGTACACATCTTGCTGCTGCATGACTGTCTCAAATAGCACTTGCCCAATTTTTTTCATAACTGAATGTCCAACGATCTTTGATATTCATTCTCTTGAACATGCCGCATCCACTAATTTCAACTAATTACTAATTATTCACTAATTACGTCTGTAAAACTGCTCACATCTAAAAACTGCTTGTCATGCTTGGCTAAACTGTCTGCAGTATCGCGATAACGATGCTATTCCCACACATTCAATGTGTACTTAGGCAATTGTTTTGCATAGTGAATCCAATTTGATCCCACAGCTGACTGGAAGTTGCAATTGTTTCTAGTTGACGTATTTCACTATTCAATGAATCCAATACTGTCCGCAATGAGTCGATACTTTTTCGATCCTGTTTCTTCACAGTTTACATTCACCCTAATATCCTCTGAATGACATAGATGTTATCCTTGTATGCACTAACCAAAATGTCCCATGCTGCATTATAACTATTATGAGTGGGTTGCCGTGGACCCAACGTCACAGCAGTCTTTCCCATATAGGCCTGCTGCAAGTAAAGCAATTTATAGTCATAATCCTTACTATGAACCTCAGCCATAAACAAATCCATAAATACCTGTCAATCGACAGTATTTCCATTAAACTTGACAATTCGTGAAGGCCTGCTAGTTTCTACCCTGATCACAGTCGGCAATCGGCTCTCGGGCTCAACCAAGACCGAAGCGCTACACTCGGCTCATTACTAATCAGCGCATCTAATTTTTCCTGTATCCTACCCAAGGTTGATATACGATTCTCAATTTCGACGTATACTTCATTCGTGATCAAAATGCAACGTTAACGATACAGCATATTCATTTTCTCGAACAACTCGAAATGCCGCATTAATCTCTCCTTCCTTTAATTTAACAGTGCCTCAAAAGTTTCACAATTCAAATGTTCCAACGACTCAATATGTTGGTCCGATTGAGGTTTCGTCTTGTCCTCGGAGTTCATATTGTTTCTCTGAAAGTTAGAAACTCAGACAAAAAAAAATTTAGTGCAACTTATACCTTAAAGTGAGGACAGCGGGTCTTGCATTATCTCGTAGTCAGAGGAACCCAAATTTTATTTCTTAATACAATTCTCAATTCCTCAAGCATAAACAACCCTGTTTCAAATTTATTCATCTACTAATTTCTTAAACCTATTAAGTCGCTTGAATCCAAGCTTAAGGTGGCTTCTGCCATCTTTACAAATTTGCTCAGATGCAACGGGGCATTTATTTGTTTGCTCAGTAAATTCTAAGTTTCACCGTAATTTTGCATTCAATTTATGTTGGCTTTTTTTTTGGACACAATAAACTATTGTGTCTGGTTCCACATCTACAGCATGCACCCTACTCCTTACACGTAAACGACGAATTACGCGGATAAAGGCAGTGTAAGCACACCCTCTTACTTAATGCTATATGTACCATCTCTCATGTAACCCCGCCCCTAACATACTGCTACATCGATACATTTTATGTTTATCCTGGCATATCCACCATTGTCCTTGGTATTCGTATAGACCCCGGACATTCCGATTATACTATACGGTGGGTATGAAATCCCTTTATTTGGCTCCTTATAGACTTTTCTTGTTGTGATGTTTGGTGTGTTGCAAATGATAATATGGACACCCCAGAACGATATGATCGAGATCTGCTTCCCACCATCTTATTCCATTTTCATTTGCGCAATCTTCTTGATCCTTGGTCTTGAAGACAAGGGGTTTAAAACCCCTAGCCGGTACTATTTTTGACAACATTTCGTTAGCCATCGCTATTCAGCGCACTTTTGTCCGTTGCCTAATCCTTAAAAATTGACAAGAGTATTGCTCCAATCAGACGAGACGCCCTCTCGCTACATAGTGGGCTCAAGCCACACGGCAAATCGCCATTTTGTAGTTTGTAAATTAAATTAAAATGTATGTGGAAAATAGTTCTCCTTATTTAAAATTAATTAGCTGCCACAGTTTGATATCAGAATTAATTTAATTAAATGAGGCATTCCCTCTCTCTGGGCTTACACACTGGAAATAGCCATTCTGAAGTTTGTAATTCAAATTGAAATGCTTGTGGAGATTAATTATTTTAATCGAAAATACGAAAAATTGGCAGCAAAATTAATCCGATCAGATGAGGCGTTCTCTCGCTACGATGCGCCCAAGCATTGCAAACCGCAATTTTATGGCCTGCAATTTGAATTATAGTATAGTAATAAAATTAATTAACCGTTACTGTTTCTTTACTCAAAAAATTCACACCAGCACCATTGTGCTTGTCACTAAAATGCTCTTCCAACATTTTCAACGATCTGGAAACCGAAATTCTATTTTTGCTGCAAAATTTGTTGCAACTACTTTGCTGAAGCTTTGTAAAAATAGGAAAAATCAGTATTGACAAAGTCTTAATCCATTTTAATCACGGTGCAAATATGTTCTAGTTTTAGGGCAGTTCAATATAGAATAAACCTACATGTTTCAGTTTTCTTAGATATTTTACGAATAGGCCTTTTTTGGCCTAATTTAAAATCATTGCAATATGTATATAACATTGTTCTTATTTGTTAAAAACTTCAAGCTCATTTCTTTGAATGGTAACCGTTACACATTTGTAGAGTTTCGTCCGCTATTCCTTTTGAAGTATCACCTCATTTTAATTTAATATTTACTTCGATGTCAATGGTGAATCTAGGCACAATTTAAATACATAATCAAAATGGAAATTTCATTACGCTTTGATTTTATTCTTTGAACATTATGTTTCAAGGTAAATCGTACGAGTTCGTATTAAATAGCCATTGACTATTACTGAATCAACAACAAAACAAACTCTTTTGGGTAATCACACTTTATTGATTTTAATCAAGTTAAGAGATTCGAATAGTTATGTAATAGTACATTATAGCATAACATGTTACCGAATTTGTCGAATAATTTCACTTGTGAGACTATACACGTAAATATATTTTGGAGAAATTACCTTGGGGAGGAATGAAACGTTTGTTATGGTCTATAGATAAATAATTCTACAATTCAAACACATATTGTATGAGTATACCTTAGATTCGTTTAATGAAATTGATGTTCTACCCATGAGAATCATAGTAATGCTGATGATGATAATCAACAAATTATTGTCAAGTATTTTTTTTTGCTAGGAAATTACGGATGACCATTCGGCGGGAAATAGCGAAATTTTTTAAATTAATTTCATTAAAAATGGAAGATAATGAAAATAAATTAACGTTGAGTTTAGAGATGAAACAATAAAGGAGAGCAATAAATCGATGGCCTTCACAGTAAACAAACGAATTGCCAACCCCATAATATATACAAAAAAGGGTTGGTTTGGTTGAATAGATTGTATTCGCTTTGTTCAGTACGCCCGATTGGTGAGATGAGCAGTACCAAAACAAAAAAAATTTACTAAAAACAAGAGTAATGATTGCGAGGAAAGATATTAATTAAATGAGAATACAAAAAAAAAAATTAAAAATGTAAAAGATTCGTGATTTCGTTTTACAGATTTTTGCCAGAGTTCGAAAGAAAATTTTCGATGGAAAAACATTAATTATTGTTTTATTATTTTATACTTTTAATGGTGCTTTCGTTTTGGATTTTCATTATTATTTTTTTTTAGGATAGTAGCTACACAATAGATAATTTTCTTTCGCGTTTATTTTTTATTGCTCAGCTTAAACGAACAAAATTAATGATTGTAAATCGCACAAAAAAGTTCAACAGTTTTTTTTTTCAATAAATTTGTTGTACTAATTTATCAATCAGGATTCTTTTTTGCTATTTTTATTATTAATGATTTAAAAAATAAAAAAACGATGGAAATGTCATTGGCTTAATGCCTAAATTCTCTTTTATCAAGGACAATGGTTTTCAATTTTAGTGGTCTACGGTTAAAACAAAGCATAACATACATTGTAATTGGTTACGAACCATAGTTCGGTTAGATTGGTTTCAGATTAAGATGCAATTTTAGATAAAGAATTTAGAACACGGGCGCATACGACTTATTTCTTTAATTCAAATAATTTTAGTAAAACTGCCATTTAAGCTCACATCAATAAAATAATCGCCGAGAATAATACCAAACGTGATAAACTCAATAGGTCTTGATTGTACAATATTTAGTCGGGCATAAATTTAGGTCTTAATTTGACATCATCATTTTTTATCGTTGATGTTGGCTGTAAAGAAAACCAAAAAAAAAAACTCTCATTTTAATGGACCATAAAAATTGAAATGATTAAAAAAAGAAAAGAAATTAAATTTATTGTATTCTTAAATGCACAAATAAAACGAAAATCATTTGTGTCCCTAAATTTTAATGCCGCTTTAAACTTTGCGCGCGTTTTTCGTTCGCTTTTTTTTTTTTTTTTCTTGTGTTTGCCGAAATAATTTGCCTAACGTTATTTTGATTTATTTTTTGCTGTTGAAACAAAAAAAAAAAAAACGAAAATGGAAAATTCGCAGTGAAAATGGGGAAAATTATGTAGGCATTTTTTTATCATTAATTTGTGTCAACATTAAAACGAAAATCCATTTAAATCCTCAATAATAATAATTATTTGCTATTTTACCATTTTTATCCGATAAATGCGTTAGCGTATTTTACATAAGTGGAAAATTCAGATGGAGTTTTTCGTAATAACAGTTGTGGTTTCTCTGTGTGTCTTTTTGTGCAGGGAAGTGGATATCTTCAAAATACACTCGATAGCACTTTACCGACCTCCAGCTATGTGAACATTTTTCCAACTAATTTATGCACTTCCCCAAGTTACTTCCATGGCCAACCCCCAAAACTATCACAATATATTAATAATTACATTAAGGGGCGGAAAGCTCTGATTGCACTTTTGATATTCTACTGCAACCGCACGCCCTCAGCTGTATAAGTGAAGTATGTTACCAGTCTTGTTCGATGCAAACTCGATTTATTCATGTGGATGCCAATTTTAATTAATTTTGTGTCAAAGCTGGGACCATCCAAAATTACGTGTTTGTGGTTTTCATCTACGTCTACGTACAATTTGTAGAAAGGTGCACCATCGGACCCAAATAATGTGGGTAGCTTCGGTATCCTCCGGGCCCCTGCAGTGTTTTTTCCATGTTTAGATATCCTATTCAACAAGGGCGTTCCATCGATTGTCCTCTTGTTCTTCTTTCCTCGTACCAACTGATCTTGTGTTGCAACAATTTCTGATTCGTCTGATTTTAGTCAACTGCCTAAAATAATTTTTCAACTCTATTGTAACAATTAAAATGAGTTTTTTTCATTATCGAATAGCAATCGATGAATTCTTGGCCCGATCACGAGACTGGCATGGAGTAAACAATGTGAAGACATTTGGCTTATTATGATTTAGAACTTTAAATAAACTGTGTAAGCCTTAGACGATGTAGATGTACAGCACAGATTGCACCAAACAAATGTTCACAACATACAATAAAATGATCTGGAATTATGTGTTGGTTTATAGAAACATTAAAAATTTAAATTGAAGGATTAATGCAAAATTTGAAATTTGATTGATAACAATCAAAAAATCATTTTCAAAATTTGGAATTATATAAATTTCGTATCGTAAATTTAAAGTTTTCAATTTTGTAAAAATTTAACTTTTTATATTTCTAAAACCAAAAATTTAATTCTGCTAAAAATTCTAAAAATGGGGGTTTAAAACCGCTATAAATTCTGGAAAATGGGGATTTAAATTCGCTATAAATTATGGAAAATGGGGATTTAAATTCGCTCTAAATTCTGTTAAATTGGAATTTTAATTTTGAAACGAAAATAAACAAAATTTATAAATTCTGGAAAATTGTGATTGAAAATCGCTTTAAATTATGGAAAAATGGGGATTGAAAATCGCTATAAATTCAGGAAAATGGGGATTTAAAATCGCAATAAATTCTGGAAAATGGGGATTTAAAATCGCTATAAATTCTGCAAAATGGGGATGCTATAAATTCTGAAAAATGGGGATTTAAATTCGCTATAAATTCTGCAAAATGGGGATTTAAAATCTTTATAAATTCTGGAAAATTGGGATTTAAAATCCCTATAAATTCTGGAAAATTGGGATTGAAAATCGCTCTAAATTCTGGAAAATGCAGATTTTAATTTTAAAACGAAAATAAACAAAAACTCTTAATTTTAAAAATGGGGATTTAAAATCGCTATAAATTCTGGAAAATGTGGATTTAAAATCGTAATAAATTCTGGTAAATGCAGATTTTAATTTTAAAAAGAAAATAAACAAAAATTCTTAATTTTTAAAAATGGGGATTTAAAATCGCTATAAATTCTGCAAAATGGGGATTTAAAATCGCTATAAATTCTGAAAAATGGGGATTTAAAATCGCTATAAATTCTGGAAAATGTGGATTTAAAATCGTAATAAATTCTGGTAAATGCAGATTTTAATTTTAAAACGAAAATAAACAAAAATTCTTAATTCTTAAAAATGGGGATTTAAAATCGCTATAAATTCTGCAAAATGGGGATTTAAAATCGCTATAAATTCTGAAAAATGGGGATTTAAAATCGCTATAAATTCTGGAAAATGGGGATTGAAAATCGCTCTAAATTCTGGTAAATGCAGATTTTAATTTTAAAACGAAAATAAACAAAAACTCTTAATTTTTAAAAATGGGAATTTAAAATCGCTATAAATTCTGCAAAATGGGGATTTAAAATCGCTATAAATTCTGATAAATGGGGATTTAAAATCCCTATAAATTCTGGAAAATTGGGATTGAAAATCGCTCTAAATTCTGGAAAATGCAGATTTTAATTTTAAAACGAAAATAAACAAAAACTCTTAATTTTTAAAAATGGGGATTTAAAATCGCTATAAATTCTGGAAATGGGGATTTAAATTCGCTATAAATTATGGAAAATGGGGATTTAAATTCGCATTCAATTCTGGAAAATTGGGATTTACAATCGCTATAAATTATGGAAAATGGGGATTTAAAATCACTGTAAATTCTGGTAAATAGGGATTTAAATTCGCTATAAATTATGGAAAATGGGATTGAAAATCGCTATAAATTCTGGAAAATGAGGATTTAAATTCGCATTAAATTCTGGAAAATTGGGATTTAAATTCGCTATAAATTCTGGAAAATGGGGATTTAAAATCACTGTAAATTCTGGTAAATATGGATTTAAATTCGCTATAAATTATGGAAAATGGGATTGAAAATCGCTATAAATTCTGGAGAATGGCGATTTTAATTTTAAAACGAAAATAAACGAAATTTATAAATTCTGGAAAATGGGGATTTAAAATCGCTATAAATTCTGCTAAATTGGAATTTTTATTTAAAACGAAAATAAACAAAAAATGTAAATTAGTAATAGTGGGGATTTAAAATCGCAATAAATTCTGGAAAATGGGGATTTAAAATCGCTATAAATTCTGAAAAATGGGGATTTAAAATCGCAATAAATTCTGGTAAATGCAGATTTTAATTTTAAAACGAAAATAAACAAAAATTCTTAATTCTTAAAAATGGGGATTTAAAATCCCTATAAATTCTGGAAAATGGGGATTGAAAATCGCTCTAAATTCTGTTAAATTGGAATTTTAATTTTGAAACGAAAATTAACAAAATTTATAAATTCTGGAAAATTGTGATTGAAAATCGCTTTAAATTATGGAAAAATGGGGATTGAAAATCGCTCTAAATTCTGGAAAATGGGGATTTAAATTCGCATTAAATTCTGGAAAATTGGGATTTAAATTCGCTATAAATTATGGAAAATGCAGATTTAAAATCACTGTAAATTCTGGTAAATATGGATTTAAATTCGCTATAAATTCTGGAAAATGTGGATTTAAAATCGCTATAAATTCTAAAAAATGGGGATTTAAAATCGCTATAAATTCTGGAAAATGGGGATTTAAAATCGCAATAAATTCTGGTAAATGCAGATTTTAATTTTAAAACGAAAATAAACAAAAACTCTTAATTTTTAAAAATGGGGATTTAAAATCGCTATAAATTCTGGAAAATGTGGATTTAAAATCGTAATAAATTCTGGTAAATGCAGATTTTAATTTTAAAACGAAAATAAAAAAAATTCTTAATTTTTAAAAATGGGGATTTAAAATCGCTATAAATTCTGGAAAATGTGGATTTAAAATCGTAATAAATTCTGGTAAATGCAGATTTTAATTTTAAAACGAAAATAAACAAAAATTCCTTATTCTTAAAAATGGGGATTTAAATTTAAATTAGTAATAGATTTATATTAGTAATAGTGGGGATTTAAAATCGCAATAAATTCTTAAAAATGGGGATTTAAAATCGCTATAAATTCTGCAAAATGGGGATTTAAAATCGCTATAAATTCTGAAAAATGGGGATTTAAAATCGCTATAAATTCAGGAAAATGGGGATTGAAAATCGCTCTAAATTCTGGTAAATGCAGATTTTAATTTTAAAACGAAAATAAACAAAAACTCTTAATTTTTAAAAATGGGGATTTAAAATCGCTATAAACTCTGGATATGGGGGTTTAAATTCGCTATAAATTATGGAAAATGGGGATTTAAATTCGCATTAAATTCTGGAAAATTGGGATTTACAATCGCTATAAATTATGGAAAATGGGGATTTAAAATCACTGTAAATTCTGGTAAATGCAGATTTTAATTTTAAAACGAAAATAAAAAAAATTCTTAATTCTTAAAAATGGGGATTTAAATTTAAATTAGTAATAGATTTAAATTAGTAATAGTGGGGATTTAAAATCGCAATAAATTCTGGAAAATGGGGATTTAAAATCGCTATAAATTCTGAAAAATGTGGATTGAAAATCGCTCTAAATTCTGGTAAATGCAGATTTTAATTTTAAAACGAAAATAAACAAAAACTCTTAATTTTTAAAAATGGGGATTTAAAATCGCTATAAACTCTGGAAATGGGGATTTAAATTCGCTATAAATTATGGAAAATGAGGATTTAAATTCGCATTAAATTCTGGAAAATTGGGATTTACAATCGCTATAAATTATGGAAAATGGGGATTTAAAATCATTGTAAATTCTGGTAAATAGGGATTTAAATTCGCTATAAATTATGGAAAATGGGATTGAAAATCGCTATAAATTCTGGAAAATGGGGATTTAAATTCGCATTAAATTCTGGAAAATTGGGATTTAAATTCGCTATAAATTCTGGAAAATGGGGATTTAAAATCACTGTAAATTCTGGTAAATATGGATTTAAATTCGCTATAAATTATGGAAAATGGGATTGAAAATCGCTATAAATTCTGGAAAATGTGGATTTAAATTCGCTATAAATTCTGGAGAATGGCGATTTTAATTTTAAAACGAAAATAAACGAAATTTATAAATTCTGGAAAATGGGGATTTAAAATCGCTCTAAATTCTGCTAAATTGGAATTTTTATTTAAAACGAAAATAAACAAAAAATGTAAATTAGTAATAGTGGGGATTTAAAATCGCAATAAATTCTGGAAAATGGGGATTTAAAATCGCTATAAATTCTGAAAAATGGGGATTTAAAATCGCTATAAATTCTGGAAAATGGGGATTTAAAATCGCAATAAATTCTGGTAAATGCAGATTTTAATTTTAAAACGAAAATAAACAAAAATTCTTAATTCTTAAAAATGGGGATTTAAAATCGCTATAAATTCTGAAAAATGGGGATTTAAAATCCCTATAAATTCTGGAAAATGGGGATTGAAAATCGCTCTAAATTCTGTTAAATTGGAGTTTTAATTTTGAAACGAAAATAAACAAAATTTATAAATCCTGGAAAATTGTGATTGAAAATCGCTTTAAATTATGGAAAAATGGGGATTGAAAATCGCTATAAATTCAGGAAAATGGGGATTTAAAATCGCAATAAATTCTGGAAAATGGGGATTTAAAATCGCTATAAATTCTGAAAAATGGGGATTTTAAATCGCTATAAATTCTGCAAAATGGGGATTTAAAATCGCTATAAATTCTGAAAAATGGGGATTTAAAATCCCTATAAATTCTGGAAAATGGGGATTTTAATTTTAAAACGAAAATAAACAAAAATTCTTAATTTTTAAAAATGGGGATTTAAAATCGCTATAAATTCTGAAAAATGTGGATTTAAAATAGTGATAAATTCTGGTAAATGCAGATTTTAATTTTAAAACGAAAATAAACAAAAATTCTTAATTCTTAAAAATGGGGATTTAAAATCGCTATAAATTCTGCAAAATGGGGATTTAAAATCGCTATAAATTCTGAAAAATGGGGATTTAAAATCGCTATAAATTCTGGAAAATGGGGATTGAAAATCACTCTAAATTCTGGTAAATGCAGATTTTAATTTTAAAACGAAAATAAACAAAAATTCTTAATTCTTAAAAATGGGGATTTAAAATCGCTATATATTCTGGAAAATGGGGATATAAATTCGCTCTAAATTCTGGAAAAATGAGGATTTAAAATCGCTATAAATTCTAAATAGGGATTTAAAATCCCTATAAATTCTGGAAAATGGGGATTGTAAATCGCTCTAAATTTTGGAAAATGCAGATTTTAATTTTAAAACGAAAATAAACAAAAACTCTTAATTTTTAAAAATGGGGAATTAAAATCGCTATAAACTCTGGAAATGGGGATTTAAATTAGCTTTAAATTATGGAAAATGGAGATTTAAATTCGCATTAAATTCTGGAAAATTGGGATTTACAATCGCTATAAATTATGGAAAATGGGGATTTAAAATCACTGTAAATTCTTGTAAATAGGGATTTAAATTCGCTATAAATTATGGAAAATGGGATTGAAAATCGCTATAAATTCTGGAAAATGGGGATTTAAATTCGCATTAAATTCTGGAAAATTGGGATTTAAATTCGCTATAAATTCTGGAAAATGGGGATTTAAAATCAATGTAAATTCTGGTAAATATGGATTTAAATTCGCTATAAATTATGGAAAATGGGATTGAAAATCGCTATAAATTCTGGAAAATGTGGATTTAAATTCGCTATAAATTCTGGAGAATGGCGATTTTAATTTTAAAATGAAAATAAACGAAATTTATAAATTCTGGAAAATGGGGATTTAAAATCGCTCTGAATTCTGCTAAATTGGAATTTTTATTTAAAACGAAAATAAACAAAAAATGTAAATTAGTAATAGTGGGGATTTAAAATCGCAATAAATTCTGGAAAATGGGGATTGAAAATCGCTCTAAATTCTGAAAAATGGGGATTTAAAATCGCTATAAATTCTGGAAAATGGGGATTTAAAATCGTAATAAATTCTGGTAAATGCAGATTTTAATTTTAAAACGAAAATAAACAAAAATTCTTAATTCTTAAAAATGGGGATTTAAAATCGCTATAAATTCTTGAAAATGTGGATTGAAAATCGCTCTAAATTCTGGTAAATGCAGATTTTAATTTTAAAACGAAAATAAACAAAAACTCTTAATTTTTAAAAATGGGGATTTAAAATCGCTATAAACTCTGGAAATGGGGATTTAAATTCGCTATAAATTATGGAAAATGGGGATTTAAATTCGCATTAAATTCTGGAAAATTGGGATTTACAATCGCTATAAATTATGGAAAATGGGGATTTAAAATCATTGTAAATTCTGGTAAATAGGGATTTAAATTCGCTATAAATTATGGAAAATGGGATTGAAAATCGCTATAAATTCTGGAAAATGGGGATTTAAATTCGCATTAAATTCTGGAAAATTGGGATTTAAATTCGCTATAAATTCTGGAAAATGGGGATTTAAAATCACTGTAAATTCTGGTAAATATGGATTTAAATTCGCTATAAATAATGGAAAATGGGATTGAAAATCGCTATAAATTCTGGAAAATGTGGATTTAAATTCGCTATAAATTCTGGAGAATGGCGATTTTAATTTTAAAACGAAAATAAACGAAATTTATAAATTCTGGAAAATGGGGATTTAAAATCGCTCTAAATTCTGCTAAATTGGAATTTTTATTTAAAACGAAAATAAACAAAAAATGTAAATTAGTAATAGTGGGGATTTAAAATCGCAATAAATTCTGGAAAATGGGGATTTAAAATCGCTATAAATTCTGAAAAATGGGGATTTAAAATCGCTATAAATTCTGGAAAATGGGGATTTAAAATCGCAATAAATTCTGGTAAATGCAGATTTTAATTTTAAAACGAAAATAAACAAAAATTCTTAATTCTTAAAAATGGGGATTTAAAATCGCTATAAATTCTGAAAAATGGGGATTTAAAATCCCTATAAATTCTGGAAAATGGGGATTGAAAATCGCTCTAAATTCTGTTAAATTGGAGTTTTAATTTTGAAACGAAAATAAACAAAATTTATAAATCCTGGAAATTGTGATTGAAAATCGCTTTAAATTATGGAAAAATGGGGATTGAAAATCGCTATAAATTCAGGAAAATGGGGATTTAAAATCGCAATAAATTCTGGAAAATGGGGATTTAAAATCGCTATAAATTCTGAAAAATGGGGATTTTAAATCGCTATAAATTCTGCAAAATGGGGATTTAAAATCGCTATAAATTCTGAAAAATGGGGATTTAAAATCCCTATAAATTCTGGAAAATGGGGATTTTAATTTTAAAACGAAAATAAACAAAAATTCTTAATTTTTAAAAATGGGGATTTAAAATCGCTATAAATTCTGAAAAATGTGGATTTAAAATCGTGATAAATTCTGGTAAATGCAGATTTTAATTTTAAAACGAAAATAAACAAAAATTCTTAATTCTTAAAAATGGGGATTTAAAATCGCTATAAATTCTGCAAAATGGGGATTTAAAATCGCTATAAATTCTGAAAAATGGGGATTTAAAATCGCTATAAATTCTGGAAAATGGGGATTGAAAATCACTCTAAATTCTGGTAAATGCAGATTTTAATTTTAAAACGAAAATAAACAAAAATTCTTAATTCTTAAAAATGGGGATTTAAAATCGCTATATATTCTGGAAAATGGGGATATAAATTCGCTCTAAATTCTGGAAAAATGAGGATTTAAAATCGCTATAAATTCTAAATAGGGATTTAAAATCCCTATAAATTCTGGAAAATGGGGATTGTAAATCGCTCTAAATTTTGGAAAATGCAGATTTTAATTTTAAAACGAAAATAAACAAAAACTCTTAATTTTTAAAAATGGGGATTTAAAATCGCTATAAATTCTGGAAAAGGGGATTTAAATTCGCTATAAATTATGGAAAATGGGGATTTAAATTCGCATTAAATTCTGGAAAATTGGGATTTAAAATCGCTATAAATTCTGGAAATGGTGATTTAAAATCGCATTAAATTCTGGTAAATAGGGATTTAAATTCGCAATAAATTATGGAAAATGGGGATTTAAATTCGCATTAAATTCTGGAAAATGGGGATTAAAAATCGCAATAAATTCTGGAAAATGTGGATTTAAATTCGCTATAAATTCTGGAGAATGGCGATTTTAATTTTAAAACGAAAATAAACGAAATTTATAAATTCTGGAAAATGGGGATTTAAAATCGCTCTAAATTCTGCTAAATTGGAATTTTTATTTAAAACGAAAATAAACAAAAAATGTAAATTAGTAAAAGTGGGGTTTTAAAATCGCAATAAATTCTGGTAAATGAGTATTTTAATTTAAAAAAAAATAAACAAAATTATAATTCTTATTCTGGAAAATGTAGATTTTAATTTTAAAACGAAAATAAACCAAAATTATAAATTCTGGCAGTTATAATTTCTGGCATTATAAATCCATTCTGGGTTTCTTTCTTTCGAATGATTTTTTCCTCTTAACGTTAGGAGTATCGGTGAATGTGTTACGACCTGGTCGTAGAACAGATATCACATAAATTATTTTAAAAAAAAAACAAAATTCTAATCACAATAGATTAATTTTAATTATACTTAATTTTTATTTTCAATTTTCATGGCGTACCCGATATGTCATTTTAAACAAAAAAATAACAATAAGCATGAAGTTAGGTATAATTAAATTGCCCACTTACTATTGTGTTCGCAACCGAGGGTTATAGTTGTAGATAGTACGAGTGTCGGACACATTTATATGTTAAGCGCGATGGTGTTATCGAGAAAAACGAGAAGTGGCGATTTGGAAGCGTCGAAGATGGAAAAAAAAAGTCAGTCGGGGATTAGTATTTGACAAATCAAGTAAAAAAAAAAAAAAAAAATTAAACTGTCAAACGAACAAAAAAAATAAAAATTAAAAAAAAAAATATATAATAAAAATTTGAGGCGAGATACAAGCCCAAAATTAATACAAGTTCCGGACGAATTCAAAATAAATGTTATTAAGTGTAACGAATAAGTGTTTCGGTTAAAAATCCACGTACATTAAGTGTAAGATATACTTTGAAACCTCAAGCGTTTCATGCATATTGTGTGACCATATTATTTGTATCGTCGTGGTATTCCATAAAAAGGAAAAAAAACAAGAGGAAAAAAAACCACAGGAAGGAATTTCATCAAATAATACGGACCATTGCGTCAAGGAACCCAATTTAAAGCGGATCGGAAAAGCGAATCATATGGGAAATCCCCAGCATCATTAATTAAGGAAATTTGGACCGCAAGAGGACATCACCGCAGTACCTGTATTTCAAATTAACAGGATAAACGGGAATCAGGATAACAGTAGCGCAGGTGTGGTCGGGTACGTTGGGAGGTATACATTTTTTTGTGTCAATAAATAATTTTTCTGTGTTACAACCATATTTTTTTATGTATTGTTAATCATTCAGTTTATATAGTTACAACTTACAAGTATATACATATGTGTATATATATTAACTAATCACCTTCTGTCGACAGACGAGGTTTTTTTTTTCTTTCATTTATTTCTTTATATTTATACAGTACAGGTTGGTGTAAGCAGAGCTCTGGGTGCACCGCTGTAGCATCTCATCACGCGACGATAGGTCTATCAGCCTAGCGGATTGTAGACAGACGCCGTAAATCTAATATATATATACATACCTATACCTACTTATTTTGTTTTTTTTTAAATTTGTTGATTTGTGTTAACGTAAAATCATTTCTCTATTTTATACTAATTAAAATCAAAAATACATAATATATAAATCCATTGTACGGGTTGTAACATGAATTCGTGTGTTCGTTGTGGCACCACCACAACCCCACACCCCAGACTGAGTGAAAGCCGGAAAAATGCTGCAGGTGGTGACTTCCGGATGTTCTGCTAACGCGTGATCATCAAGGTCGCGCCGTTACAAATGTTTAAAGTTTAATTTCTGGCTTTCATCTACTTCTAAATAATTTAGGTCTGGTAATTTGTTTGGATCAGTTGGCCAGTATGTTAGTTTACCAGTTGTAAGTTCTTTACAATTCTATTTTCTGATAGCTTTTCGAAGTTCTTTACCCTTAGTCGTTATTAATCTGGAGACCCAGTGGACATTTTTTGCTTTAAAGTCTCCTCCAAGTACACATCGTTCTGGCAAATATGGCTTAAAAGTTTTAATTTATCGAAAATTCTAAGTTCTGAAATTATAGATTGTTTTCAATTTGTTTCATATTTCAAAAATTTAGAAAAAATAAGTTAAAGTTAAATTACGTTTGAAATAAGAAAAATTCAAGAAAATAATTTCAAATTAGAATTTATAATGAGGGTTAGAAAAAATAGGAATTCAAAAATTTTTTTGTAACGAAAATGAAATGGAGCTATCCTTCGACAATACTGTATTGATCCCGCTTAAAGGTGCACTCGACATTAGAAGACCACCCTTGGTATCAGCTAATGGTGTGAGATTTAGGATAGTGAAAACTGTTAAATCGCTATTCTATTAATCGATTTTAAATCGAGTTTTAAAAGGATAGCTGGGCTTAATCAACGAAATGTACGGCAATTGAGTGCATCTTGAATGACTACATATTGAAAATTGAAATACATATTGAGTACTTTTACCAACAATGTGGCAATAAAATAATACCTCTCTGAAAACTAAAACAGTCAGTGATAAAACAGACTCATAATATTCTACATAACTAGCGTATGTTGCAAATCCTCACAAAATACTTAAGAAGATCGGCTATTTTAAATTGGATGCAAATTAGGCCAAGCTTAGTCTATTTGTAATAATTGCATAGTTTAGGCCTGGACAATTTTGGAATCTCAACAAAACTTTCAATCAGTTTGTTCTTCTCCACTTTCAACATATTTAACAAGCATAAAACTTAAAGCAGTTTTGAAAAGTAATTGCCGGTCGCTTTTGCATTTAGGACAAGCTTAGAATAAACGACAATTAAATTAGCGTACAACTTTTAATTAGATTCTATCTTGTTGTTGTCAAAATTCTAAACGGAATGTTATTGTTGTCAAATCTTATAAAATTTTAAATAATTGGTGATTTTGTAGTATTAACTCTATTTTCTTGCCAGGCATATGCCATTTAATAAAAATACCTACACACGAGTAAATTGGTCCTTGGAAAAATGTTAAGCACTAAATAGGGTTTTACTTGCTGTGACCACTCATATAAGTAAAGCTGTAATTGACAGTCAAATAGTAGTTTTGACTTTATTTTCGACCAGATTTTTGATTTGGCCATTTTCTGTTAGATTGCTGTCTGTTTTTAATTTATCATGAAGGTAGTATTAAATTTTACACTTCAACATGCATGTCCTTTCTAGTTTATATCCCAAACCAGCGAATTATAGTAATTACAATAGTATAAACTTTTTATTTTCTCATCGAAAATCAAATCTAAAAATTAAATTCATTAAACAAAATAATTGTTAGGTTTCTAATAATTAAATATTATTTTGATATTTCCCAATTATAATATTTTAATTATAATAATTATTAATTTAAATAATATCTCCAGTATCCAGTTTCAATTTCTCGGTACAATTGAGAAAACAGAAAGTTTCAAATGATTCATTAAAATGTTTAATTTGTTTTCTAGAAATTAATTTTCTAAGATTTTCGTTTAATTAATAATCAACAAAACAAAATTTACATACAATTTGAAAACAAAATTGAAAATGGATAATATTTATGGAGAGGGAATTACAAATCTGGAGCCCCCATCACTTATTTTATTTACTTAGTTCAATTTATTTATTTAAATTCGTTACTCCAAATAAAAATAAAAAAATTGTTTATTCATTTATAAAGTTTACTGATCATAATCGATTATTTTAGTTGAACAAAAATTTTAAATAATTTAAACAATAAATAGCAAACTGATTTATTTTTCTGCCAAATTGTTACGCCAATCTAATATCAGAGAATTGACATTTCTTTTCGACACAATTAGCAAATAAGAATACATTTACAAAGTAAATACATAAATTACAAAGTCAAGTAACAAAGTAACAAACATAGAAGTGAAATTACAAGCTTAATATTTATTATGAGCAGATAAATGCACATAGAAAATTATTTGTCACAATTCATTATCATAATATCTATAGGTTAAACAAAACTATTCTGTTGATCTGAGCCTAGAGATTTTGCTACTTGGCCACATACCTAATGAAGTAACTTGAAGCTATCTTAATATTAAAAAATACCTCACTTTTTTTGCGAACCGTAGACAACGGTGTCTTACACAGAATTTTATATGAATCCTATTTTCAGTGTGAACCACAAGGCATCAAACAAGGTTGCAAGTTTCTGGCGATCCAAGTTTCTGGCGATCCACAAAAAAAAGAGTGGTGTGTTTTAATACTGGAATAACTTCTAGTTACTTATTATGATTTTGGCCAATTGGCAAAAAACAAGAACTTTTTATTAAACCAGTTCTTGTTAGGAATGATATGTTACGTGGCCAATTGGCAAAATCTCTAGGATCAAAACATTCTTTATCTCTTGGTGAGTTGGTAATAATTAAGGATGAGAATCTTCCGATAATGGACACACAAGAGTCGCTACGATTAAAACATCAACAGGACCACTAAAAAGGTCAATATCAAAACTATGTCCTCTTCCGATATATGATGGTACTTTGAAGGATGTCCTTCTGTACACATTTCTCAATTTTATTAAAATTGTTACAGATACTCGATACTAAATTGGCTTGATGACAAATCAGCTTGCGGATATCATTATCGTACTATAGTTACTTCGAGTAAATACAAGTTAATTTTGTCTAATAAAATTCTACATTTTATCAAGCTTCGTATTGTGAGGCGCAGACGAATCGGTAAGTAGTCGAGATCCCTATCTTACTGTTAATTTGCTTAACGCTATAATTAGGCAGAAAATTTATGATATTGTTAACGCTAAATGGCAGGATAAGCTAAAAATGTTGGACAGAGGATCTAAACCAGTGTTCGCAAATCTGGACTTAAAGTTCTAACAAATTTATTGTCGCATTGTATTAGACTTTCATATTTTCTTTATTACATAGACGGCAGTGATGGCAACTAGAGGTGGAAAACTATCGACAATTTCAACTATCGATAGTATCGATAGTAACATAAAAAACAATCGATAGAAAACTATCGACCCAAATTAAAAGACTATCGATATACTATCGATACTATCGGATAATAAATTTATAAACTTTATTCAATTACATATAGGTTGACTACAACCAGAAACTATAGAGTCAAGGGAGGTTACTATAATCGGAAAGTTCTCAGTTTCCCACTTTGTTTTAAAACCAGCCAATCGTTTTTATGTAAGAAAATCAGCATCTCAACATTTTTTGGCTTTCAGACCGTTTGAGATCGTTAATTTGACTATCATATAAAAGGAATGACAACAAGAAAAACGTAACTAAAGTTATATCGCATAATAGCAAAACCCTCTTGTACGAATAAAATATCAATATCGACCTATCCAATTAAGACCATGAAAATGTCAGTTATAGTTTTAAGGGAATACGATTTTTGGACTCTACGATGTCGAATTATTATTATGATAAAATCTTAAAGTATTATCTCTAAAATTGATAAGATTATGACTGATTTTATATTCTTAAAATAATGCGTTTTTAACTAAAAATCCAGTTAAAAAAATTCAAAGCCACTTTATAATACTCTTCAGTATAAACGATACAATTAACGTTTCATAAACGATACAATTAAAGTGATCCGCTTATTCCTAGCAGCGAATAGAACTAATTAAACCTTTATACTGCTCTCCTGAAAAAACAGTATTTTTCACTTATCATATTCTGGACATCCTCGTCAGTTGGACGTGTATTTTGTTCTCTAAAATATTTTTTTTTTCTAAATTAATTTGTTTTTTTTCTCATTAATTAAACGAGAAAATTGTCCAAGATATATTACTGTGTAACAACACGAAGCATTACTTGCAAAAAATGGAGCCAGCAGCAATCAAAAGCCATTTAAAAGCCGAAAAGAGCATTTTAAATCGTGATGCTTCGGCCACTGTAAGCAGACTTTCCAAAAGCTGAGGAATCAATGCAATCAATATTGGAAATAGTGCCAACGGCATCTAGCAAAGATACAGGTGAAGGAACTCGATGGATTTGATCAGGCGGGCTGCGATCTAACCATCATAAGCGAGCCGTTCTATTATTAGGTTATTCGTATATTTTGGTATGCTCTGTTGTGAATGAGCAAACGCTCAAAATGGAGTGTGCCAAAAATATTTTAAATTTCTATAACTAAATAAAAATATTCTTACTTGGATAGGTCGATATATCGATAGTATATAAAAAGTATCGATTGTTTTCGATAGTACGAAACTATCGATATATCGATAGTACTATCGATAGATTTCCACCACTAATGGCAACACAAATTTGGTAAATTCAAACTAAAAAATACTACCTGAAGAAATTTCAAGTTTAAAAATTGTAGGAAAAGCAAAACAAATTCACAAAATATTAGGAACGTGTTATAATTTTATGACTAAATAATTTTTTTTCGTATTTTTCTGTAAACATCTTGGATATCTGACCTACACTAGTAAAACTAAAGGTAAATTTAGCAAGTATTATTTTAATTCGCCAGAGCCAACTTTGATGTATTTTTCAAAATGAAAGTTAAAAAAATATATTTTAGAAATAATTTAATTCTGCAATGAATATTTATTTATGACCAATATACCTATGCCTTCTTGTATATTGCTGTTAAAGATATGTGGGAAAACTGTTACATAAACGGTTTATAATATTTTTGCACGTTTTATTGGAAAACTTGATACTAAAAACGTCCTTTTTACCCATTTACGTGTCTATGGCAAACAATGAAAAGTTATACCACTAAAAAGCTTCTAAAAAATTATGACGTATGATTATGGGTCCATACCAGTGATCGCAAATACGTAGCACGCGTGCAAAACTTGGCACGTTTAAAAATGTCCGGCACGCTAAACAAATTTTTAAATCGACCTTTATTGTGGTTATTCTAACAAAAAATGCAAGAGACGTTTTTAGAGTTTTGCTAAAGCCCAAATAACGAAATTCTGGGAAATGAGAAATAATGAAATTAATTTGGACAATAATTATGTATAACCACCTTTGGAATGAAATTCAAATATTTTCAACAAGTACGGAAAGCTCGAAAAAATTTATTAGGTGATAAAATATACGATTATATGTAGATATGTAAATAAATCATAAAATTTTTGAATTTGATGCTTAGTTTATTGTTGGCTGTCAAAAAGGTTAGACAGTTTTGGTATGCTCGGAATTTGACAGGTTTGGTGCGCTCAGCATCATAACGGTTGAATTTGACTCGGTTTTTTTGGTATTGCCCCTGTAGGAAACTTCCATCGGCATGGTCGGGTGTCGGGCCTTAATTTCAACGTCATATTCCTATACCTATACTCCTGTTTGATTACCAGATATGACTCGTTTGAACAGTTCTAGATCACCATTGACTTCAATCGCTAACTCCTTAGCGATGTTAATAAGGCACTGCTTTTGATCGAAATTCAACAATTTTGATCCAATTTTGTTGTCACACGTTTCATGCCCAAAACATTCAAAAAAGTGTCTGGGTTGAGCGGTTGTTGGTATGCTTGGGTGTTCACCGCGCCTATCATTTCTTTTACGTCTTCAAGGCTCTATTTGAAACGATTGTATCAATTATAATTGCTTGTTTTATTCATATAAGATGCGAAAACATTAAACATTTTCAATACAGTTGTGAACTTTATTTCATTCTAGCACACGGCACCACGTATAACTTTTCGACAGCCAACAATAAACTAAGGATCAGTATGATGGATGTCGATATAGCTACGAAGATCAAGATAACTCAGGGACAAATGTACCAACATAATAAAAACAAATTGTGAAGAAAAATTTCGCGTATTTTGTTCAAACCTTGTATTTTCAACCGCATTGAAACTATTTTCGTTAGATACCGAACTATTTCAACCCGAGCACCGGGTTAAAAACAACTAAACAGAAAGAAGTCCGAAATAGTTTGAAAAATTATAAAAATTCTACTTAAACAAACAGGACAGTTTTTAAGTCTTAAAATTTGTTATAATAGGTACATAATTGCTATATGAAATTGCTATGTGAAATCTCTTCTAGAAAATTTTCAAACACATCTAAATTTCAATGGAATTGGTGAATAATCGCAGAAGTTCCGTTAGGCGCAGTGATGAACTTTCTTAAATAAAACATGGCCAGAATTCAACAAATATTCCGGGACACTTCTAAGAAATTAGATTTGCCATAGAGACATTTTTTTTAAAATATATAACCAACCTGTGCATATTCTACATTTCCAGCACTCAATGGAACAAGCACGTTTTTCAATTATTTTTTTTTTAAATTTGTTACCTAAGTTATTAAGCCGATTCTGTATAAGTATTAATATAAAATCGAATTATTCATGCTCTGAAGAATTTCATGGGTCATATAATTTGAGGTCGGATTTTTTAAATAAAATAATAGGCAAATTCAAAAAATATTGCGGAACACGACTAATGATATTATGGTTTATCGAACTGGAAATTCGTATAAAGACCCAACATTTAAAATCGTTATACTTTTTCTAAGTAAGAGACTTTCCAGCAACATATCATTGTGAGTTTGTATTTTCAAAGATGAATATTGTAACAATAATTAGGAACAGAACAGCCAAAGACAATTGTTTTGGGTTAAGATGTTGGGCCCGATTCCAAGAAAATAAAATTCTTGCTATAAAAATTTGCGTTGAAAAACAAAACTAAAAATTGAGCGTTTATGAGCTCGATTCTGACTGATCCTTAATATTTCACTTAAATAAAAAAATATTTTACGGAATTAGTTTGGCACGCAAAAAAAGCAACTATACTTATATAAAGAAATTCTTTTATTGGCATGCCAAGAGCCAACTAATTGCGAACACTGCTCTATACTATAGAACAATGCTTCTCAAACTGTTGGCCGCGGCCTTCTAGGGAGCCGTGGAGCTGTTGCCAGTTAGCCTTAAAACCTCACCTCAATATCTCTAATAAACCTCACACTTTCCTCGCACACAAATTTCTGAATCTGCGCATTATCAATGATCTCTACGGTTTCCTATGGATTAATGGTTTTTGTAAGATATCTGATGTTTAAATGAATTCCACAATCACGAGGATTTTGGTAGGCAAGTTTTTATTCTACAATGAACAAGAAGAGGAATTTCCGATCGCAAACCTTGATCTGCGAGCCAAAAAAATAATGGTTAATTGAGGCAGGCCTTTTATAATGTAACAACATTTTTAAATAAGAGGTCGGTATCCGAAGTAATTTCTCGGAAATTTAGGAGCTAAATTTAAAGTAAGAACTGTAGGACTAAATTAAAAGAACTAGGACTAGACTAAAAGAACTAAATTAAAAAATTACTCGTACTTTAATTTAATTTGAAATTTCAAATGGCAGCTTGTCAAATTTGGCTTCAACAATTTAAATTAGATTAAATTGTGTATCAGGTTAGTGTTTAGTATTGTATTTTTTGTGGTGTGTGTAGTATAACCCTATGGATTTTGTCTTATAGTTATTGTGGTTGGTATTTTGTGAATTTCATTTATTGAAATTTTGTGTTGAGAAGGATTTTTGCTTAGTTATTACAACTTTAGTTTAATATATTGTAATGTCCACTTACTACACCACAACTATTACCTATTTTTCTCAAACTGTATAAAATGTAAGAATATTTTATAGATGCAATTGTTATTGTTTGCACTATGTAGTTGTACAATTGTAATCGTTATTACTTGGAATACTATTAAATATTTTGGACTATTTATGTTAAATTAAATTATTTTGTATTTACTAGTTGATGTACATCATCGAGAATGTTAGTATGATGATGCACAGATATTGCTGATTGAATTAAGTATAATCAGAATATCATTGGAGAAAATTGTTTGTTAGTTGACTATGAAGTGTACAATATAAGGCAGATTAGTAAGATATGTAGAGTAGTAAATACCCCCAATATCTTATCTTCCTTGTAGGATTGGTCTGTAACTTATATTGTACACGCTACACGGTACCAGTGTTAGTAATTTTAGTATTATACTCACCGAATTTATTAATTCTCGCTCTTGATCTTCTGATTTCTCCGGTGATATAAATAACTGGATATTCGTATTTTATAAACTGTTTATTTTCACTTCTATGATTCTGAACTTTTACACGATATTGTCTATGCTATCTTACTTATTTTGTTTAAGTCACTTCTATTAATGTATATATATGCTTAATTTAATTTTAATGATCGGATTTGTTTATTAATATTTTCTTTCAAATTTTAATTAGAATTTATAAAATTACGTTTTAATATTATTTTTGCGATAACGGATAAATTTACAATTTTATTTTAAACACTAATCTTTTGGATACTTCACTAAACTTTTGAAATTTTAACGATACTACACTTTATTTTATTTTAATTAGAACTTAGATAAATTTTACTTGATAAAAATTCTCTGACAATTTGGATATATTTTATTTTTTTAATTTGATTTTGATTTTGGGCAGCGTTTGTGCCTCTTAAAATTTCTATTACAACTCATTAATTGTTAAATTGAATTTTGGGCAGCGTTTGTGCCTCTTAGAAATATATGTTACAACTCATAATTTTCTTAAAAATTCATAACCTTATATACTAAAATATTATTCTTATTATAACAACAATTTTGTTATTACCTAAAATACATAACATAATTTATGGTTATGCCGAATATGCGTTTCTTTTAATTTTTTAATGTATAAATTTTCCGATACCAATTTTCTATATTCATCACAAATTACTTAAGTTACAAAACATTTACCGATTTTGGGTCGCATGTACTTTTTACTTGTTGCGCTAATTTAATTTCGTATTGGTTTTTTATTTTGGGTCATTGGTTTTGTATTTTATGTTCTTATATACTATGTCGCTATTTACTTTGTGATATTTTTTAACATGCGTCAGTTAATTTTAATTTTATATTTCCTTATCTCTACCGTATGCGTTCATATACATAATTTATTGCTTACATATTGATTATAATTTTGTGTGTGATAATTTTTCTTGAATTTTATTTTATCTTTTTCTATTTTACGCATAATTAACTTTTCTATTTTCCTAATTCGCAACGCGACTTAATAAATTTAAATCTCTCTCTTTTTTATAGTTTATTTTGTACCATTTTCTTAGAATTAGTAGGTGTGGCTAGCTATATAAATTAAATGTTTCTGTCTTATGTTCCTGTATGTTTTGTTTTGTTGTAATTGTGTATTGAATCTGATTCTTATCTTTTTAGTCTATGTGGGAAAATATTCCGCGATCATTTTGTACGACTTTGATTTTAACGTTTTTATTTCTATTTTCGATTAATTAGAACGCATTTCACAACATTAGAACTCCATATCGAATATTCCAGGATTCTATTGCCGAGTTTTTAGTAGCGAATCCAATACCAATATTCGGTAAAACGGTTGAATACAGAAATGTTGGTAAATTTTTCAAATACTATACATATATAGTTATATAAAACACAAATTATTAATAAGTTTTATAAATTTGTCGAAACCTTTACCTAGGTTTTACATGGAAAAATGTGATATTCATCATTGGTGTCTTTCTAATTTTTAGACTAAAAATCTTCGGATTGATTGGTAAATCCATCCAAACCTACTAAATTTAAAGAAAATTCAATTAATCTGAACAATTTATCATAAAAGTTGGCAATTATGGAAAACGCTGACACTAGGTTTGAGGAATAAAACTCTTTATTATTCAACGCAACAAACTTGCATGTCAATTTTTTTTTTACTATAAAACTAACTTCCGTGGAATCGAAAGTATTTTCGAGATCGGTCAATTTTTTAAAAATTAAGAACCAAAATTTGTGCATCAAATTACTAAAACAAATAAAGGAAAAATTCTAACAAATAGACTAAAATTTAGTAGGTAAGGGACATTTCTAGAAAAGTCAATTTTTTGATAAATTACGGATATTACAATTTATCAATTACCATAAACCTAGTTCTTTGGAACCAAAAAAAAACTGAACTACTATCATCTACTGAGAAGATACTCGTCATAAATAAAATTTGAAATTTTAGATATAAAAGTGCTAACTCTGAATTTTGTACAGAAAAATTCAATTTTCTTTTTAATGTTTCAAATATTTGCAGAATTTTCATATTTCGATAATTCAGAAGACTTAATTAATTATTTTACTGGGGTATCCAGAATAGTCAGTTCAAAAATGTTTAGCTTTAACCTTAGTTAGTCATTTCGTTATCTGCTCTACTCCACTCATATGTCCAGCTAAGCCGTAAATTCATTATGATTGAATAACATTTATGGGGGCCCTGGATTTTATTTTTCTGACTTCAGGGGCCGCAGTATGAAAAAGTTTGAGAAGCGCAACTCTAGAAGGCTTTGATACTATTGTAAAATACCTTACTACACTATAAAAGATCTTATAGTTTATATTTTTTACTATTCATTTCATCTTTAATTTCAAAACAGCAAAAACCGAACAACTCATAGTACCTCTTGTTGTAATGCACGCACCTCAAGTAAAATTTTGATGTTAAATATTTTGAAAAACTTAAAACCTTTCCTCATTATTATCGAAATCATTACTTTC
>OY744481.1:317887064-318026320 GCA_963556165.1 Tipula helvola
AGAAATGAGAACACAATATGAAATACAAATTACAAATCGGGACAAAATTTTAACTAACTTTTTATTTTTTAGTTTAGTAGTTTAGTTATTCTCGGTGCGGTCAGTTCTGTTTGGTTCGGTGATTTTATTAGTGGTTCATATAAAATTTATTTTAAAGTGGAATAGTTTTTGTGATTGTGCGTGCGAAAAAAAATTAAATATAATAAATAGTATTTATATATAATGTATGTATATATATTTTTTTAATTAATTTTTATATAAAAATACCTTTAAAACTAGATGGAAACCGCATGGCTAACCATATTTTTTTTTATATTTTATATTATTATTTATATAATAATAAACGCTCATGAAAATGGTGCTTGGCCAAACGGTTTCGATTTACTCGTAAGGTGGTTATAATATATTGGGTTATAATTATTAAATTTGAAATTATTTATTGTAACAAACATAAAAAAAAGTTGAAAATGGCGGCTGGCTATATAATATAATATAATATACAGCCAGCCGCCATTTTCAACTTTTTTTTATGTTTGTTACAATAAATAATCCCAAATTTAATACTTGTAACACAATTTAAAATAAATAGATGATATTAAACACTTTACGAGTAAATCGAAAACATTTGGCCAAGCGCTATTTTCATGAGTGTTTTTTATTATTATATAAATAATACAAAATATACAAAAATGGCGGTGAGCCATGCGGTTTCGATGTACTCCTAAAGTGATTAATATTTATTTATTTTGATTTGTTTAATAAGATAAGTACCTAGCTATTTAATTTGTGAATAATTTAATTTAAAAGATAGCCAGGCGCCATTTTTATCTTTTTAATTGGCTGAGAAAATGAAAATTATTTTTTTTCGGTTTTAAATAATTTTCATCAGACCGCATGCTAACCGCCATTTTTGTATATTTTGTATTATTTATATAATAATAAAAAACACTCATGAAAATGGCGCTTGGCCAAATGTTTTCGATTTACCCGTAAAGTGTTTAATATAATCTATTTATTTTAAATTATGTCACAAGTATTAAATTTGGGATTATTTATTGTAACAAACATAAAAAAAAGTTGAAAATGGCGGCTGGCTATATAATATAATATAATATGTATATAGCCAGCCGCCATTTTCAACTTTTTTTTATGTTTGTTACAATAAATAATCCCAAATTTAATACTTGTAACACAATTTAAAATAAATAGATGATATTAAACACTTTACGGGTAAATCGAAAACATTTGGCCAAGCGCCATTTTCATGAGTGTTTTTTATTATTATATAAATAATACAAAATATACAAAAATGGCGGTGAGCCATGCGGTTTCGATGTACTCCTAAAGTGATTAATATTTATTTATTTTAATTTGTTTAATAAGATAAGTACCTAGCTATTTAATTTGTGAATAATTTAATTTAAACGATAGCCAGTCGCCATTTTCATCTTTTTAATTGGCTGAGAAAATGAAAATTAATTTTTTTCGGTTTTAAATAATTTTCATCAGACCGCATGCTAACCGCCATATTTTAATATTTTATATATTAATTAAATAATAATAAACGCTCATGAAAATGGCGCTTGAGCAAACGATTTCGATTTACTCGTAAAGTGTTTAATATCATCTATTTATTTTAAATTGTGTCACAAGTAATAAATTTGGGATTATTTATTGTAACAAACATAAAAAAAAGTTGAAAATGGCGGCTGGCTATATATTATATTATATAGCCAACCGTCATTTTCAACTTTTTTTTTATGTTTGTTACAATAAATAATCCCAAATTTAATACTTGTAACACAATTTAAAATAAATAGATGATATTAAACACTTTACGAGTAAATCGAAATCGTTTGCCCAAGCGCCATTTTCATGAGTGTTTATTATTATTTAATTAATATATAAAATATTAAAATATGGCGGTTAGCATGCGGTCTGATGAAAATTATTTAAAACCGAAAAAAATTAATTTTCATTTTCTCAGCCAATTAAAAAGATGAAAATGGCGACTGGCTATCGTTTAAATTAAATTATTCACAAATTAAATAGCTAGGTACTTATCTTATTAAACAAATTAAAATAAATAAATATTAATCACTTTAAGAGTACATCGAAACCGCATGGCTCACCGCCATATTTTAATATTTTATATATTAATTAAATAATAAAAAAACACTCATGAAAATGGCGCTTGGCCAAATGTTTTCGATTTACCCGTAAAGTGTTTAATATCATCTATTTATTTTAAATTGTGTTACAAGTATTAAATTTGGGATTATTTATTGTAACAAACATAAAAAAAAGTTGAAAATGGCGGCTGGCTATATACATATTATATTATATTATATAGCCAGCCGCCATTTTCAACTTTTTTTTATGTTTGTTACAATAAATAATCCCAAATTTAATACTTGTAACACAATTTAAAATAAATAGATTATATTAAACACTTAAATCGAAATCGTTTGCCCAAGCGCCATTTTCATGAGCGTTTATTATTATTTAATTAATATATAAAATATTAAAATATGGTGGTTAGCATGCGGTCTGAAGAAAATTATTTAAAACCGAAAAAAATTAATTTTCATTTTCTCAGCCAATTAAAAATATTTTTGAATTTTTTTAAACTGCAAATAGGATTATATGGTACATTCGGTCATGAACCAGAGGGTTTTAGCGAAAATAAAGCACTCATTGTGGAATTATAAAAGCTAAACCAGATTTTTGTTTTCATTTTTCAGTGTGTAAATCGCTTAAGTGTCCAAATTTCACGTAAATCAATTGTTCGTTACTGTAAGGCCATGTGCGCGTTTTAGCCACCTCGCACAGTATGCATGTTTGTTGAAAAAAATTAGTCGGTTGTATTGGATGAAAATTTCCATCTGACCACCCAACCAACTAAATTGGATCGTATGTAATATTATCGTTCGAAAATTTTCTAGTCTAAGTGAAATTTCATAGATAGTGGAGCTAGAAAATAAAATGTTGTTATTTGTTATCGTAGTGTTGGGTTTTTTAAACAAACGTTAAAATCGGATCGACAAAATTGGATCGTACATATACCAGCCAATTGGATCGTGTGTAAGCAACTCCAATTTGGTTGAACTGATAATCGATTTTGTTGGATCGACCAAATTGGATCGTTTGGAGGGAGGATTTAATGTTTCTGTTGGATAGCATTTTAGTCTAATTAAACTTTATAAATTTTTATTTTAGCAAAATGTTTTGTTTTTTATGCAATGACAAGTTTTTTAACGATTTTGATACTCTGTTGTCTCATTTCAAAATACAACATTTGTTAAATAGTGATAGTGCATATAGGTGTATAGAACAGTTTTGTGGAGGCAATTTCAATCTCAAAAGTTTTAAAAAACATGCAAAGAAAAAACATTTTAATAATATTTTGGAGCATAATCATGTCCAAACAGCCAAAAGCGCCGGGTTGAGTCAAAATCAATCAAATGAAATTTTAACAAATAATAATCAAAAGGATGCTTATGTCGAGAAACCTACCGCTGAGTCAAGTGAAAATCAATATAATGTTAATTCAGTTAATCAAAAAAGCCCACCTGCTCTTGATGAACATTTTGGAAGATCAGAGTCTTCAAAAGATGGCCGGCCTGATTATTTTAATTTTAACCAGTGTTTGCAGAACATGTTACATTCAGCAGCAAAATTTTCATTAAATTTACATAACAATAATAATTTTTCGCGAAAAGACGTATATCAAATAATAGAAAACACGGAAAATTGTATTCTTTCACCTTTGATCGCAACACTTACAGCATTCGCACAATGTAGGCTACGCCAGTCAGATACTGTTTACAATGATTTTATAGGTATGGTAAAGAGTTATGAAGGGATATTTGAACACTGCTCTACAGATCATAAACTTCATAAATGGTTAAGAGAAGAAGAACTTATTCAAGATGCTACACAATTTACAATAAACTCACAAATTGATAATGTATTTCAAAATGGATATTTATGTTACGATGAACACAAAACTACGGGCATTCTTATGCCTCTTAAATTTCAATTTAAAAATTTTTTTCAAAGTAATTCACTGCTAACTGATACTGTACAACATATGATTAATATAGAAAATAGCTCTCGTTTCACAAATTTTATCCAGGGTAATTTGTGGAAAAAGAAAAAAATGTTATACCCAGGCAAACTATTAATACCTTATTTTTTGTATTTGGATGATATTGAAGTGAATAATCCCTTAGGGTCTCACGCTACGTCTCACTCTGTGTGCAATATTTACTACTCATTTCCAGCACTTCCATTCTACGAGTCTAAGCTAAAACACATTTTTTTAGGCGGTATCATCAAATCGAAAGATATAAAACAGTTCCGAAACAATAAATGTTTTGAAGCACTTGTAAACGAGCTTATTTCTCTAGAGAAAAATGGAATAGATATTAAAGACGAAAATAATCAAAATAATCGTGTTCATTTTATTTTAGGACTTATCTTGGGTGATAATTTGGGATTAAACTCAATTTTAGATTTCAAGAAATCGTTTTCCAGCAATTCATACTGTCGATTTTGCAAATCAAATAAACAGAGTTGCAGTACATTTCACGATGAGTGTCAATTGGAAATGCGCAACGTTAATAACTATCAAAATGATTTAAAACTTCAAGATCCGCAACAAACTGGAATTGAACAATATTGTATATTTAATAATATTCCATCTTTTCACGTAGTAACAAATTTTGCGGTCGATGTAATGCATGACGTGTTTGAAGGGATTTGTAATTATGATCTAAGTCAAATAATTTTGTATTTCATTGATAAAATGCATTATTTTGATTTTCAAACACTTAATTTGCGAAAACAGAATTTTGACTATGGGCCAATTGAAATTGGCAATATTTCTGGAGAAATAAAAAAATCACATCTCTTAAACAACCATCTGAAAATGTCAGCGCGTGAGATGATGTGCTTCGTAATGTATTTTCCTATTATGGTTGGTGATTTTGTTCCTTCCGACGATGAAGTATGGAAATTTTTGATAAATTTAGTTGAAATTATCGAAATGCTTTTATGCTTCGAAGTGTCAGAAAGTTACATTACTCATTTATCTAAAAAAATTTCGTCTCATAATCTTAATTTTTGTAGCATCTTCAAACAAAATTTAAAACCTAAATTTCACAATTTAATTCACTACCCGTCAGTTATACGTCAGTCAGGTCCATTACGAAAACTTTGGTGTTTTAAATTCGAAGCAAAACATAAAGAATTCAAAGTGTATGCGCATGCAATTACATCACGTAAGAATATATGTCTGACACTATCGAGGAAGTACCAATTAAAATTTGCTAATCAAATAATATGCACTAAAACCAGTAAAAAGGCAACCCAATTTAATGAGTTGGAATATTATACGCATAATCAAATTTCTACAATTTATTGTGACCTAATTTGTCAAAAGTTAAATACGGATCTTAGTAAATTAAAATTTTTAAGCAAAATTAAATTCAATGGAGTAGAATACAGAACTAATTACTATGTGGCAACTTTTAATCAAGATATAGAATTGCATGAAATAATAAATATGGTATTGTGTAATGAAAATCAAATTTATTTGTTCTGCCAGAAATTAAATAAAAAAACATTTAACACAGCCATGTTAACATTTGAAATAAATAAAAATGATGTTGGAGAATTTTCATGTTTGAAAATTAATGACATTATTGGCCCTCCGTCAACTTTAATACGAACTGCAAAAGGGAAAGAAATGATAAAAGTTAAAGAATATTATATTTTGATTATATAACTATGTACAATAGTAAATGGGCGGTGATTTCGACTTATAAGAAATGGATATATTTATTAGTTAAACTACATTGTTTTATTATACCTTTAGTTTATTAAAATTTTACATGGAACGCGAGTCTGATTGGACAATTGTTAACGAATACTTTTCGCAAAATAACGAGAACGACACTACCTCTAAATTAATCACATCATCGATTATAATGTTGAATGAAACATTAGACATGCCTGAATCAAAAAGTATAACTCAAGGGACAACAAGTACAATTCAACATGAACTTGTCCATGCAACACCCCTTGGGACACCGGAGGCAAGTGAATCTGAAAATTTCGATGGAACAGACGATGTCACTTTTGAAGATAGATTAACGTTAGAGAATTTTTCATCACAATCCCCAGACAGAGAAATTGGGCCAAAAGATGTTGGCCTAAAAGATTTGTTGAAGACTTGGGAACTTGAAGTTTTAAGTAATCGGTTCACAGGTAAGCATACATATATTGTACTATACTATATTATATATTTATTCTGGATGTCCCACTGGGACGAGTTCAAACGAGTAGGGTTTGTAGCTGGAACAGTATCATGAAAAAGTTCACTACGCATATGCCCCGAAATGAACCGTTACCACTTCAATTGCATTTTAAAATGTTTAGCATGACACGCTACCTTGAATGATGTAAATGCCAATAACTCTTGTAAACTTTAAGACAATTTAATTGTTTTTCTATAATTTTAAAGGCACAGAGTGCTTCTTTCTTTTCTGGAAGTAGGAATATCATGCATGATATTTTTTATAAAGAAAACATTGATTGAATTTAACAAATTGTGCGAGAAATAACAAAAAAAATCATTGAACTCATTTTTCCTCGAAAAATTCTCTTAATAATTTTGGTTTTTTATTTCAAATTTAAATTTAATAGACCATTTAATACCAAATTATCTCAAAGTTTTTTATCTAATCATGTATGGTTTTTGAGATATTAACATTTCAATATAGTACTCAATAATTTATTGTATGGATTTCTAAGTTTAACTTCACAAACAATTTTCAAAATGATTGGAAACTTAGAAATTCATACAATAAATTATTGAGTACTACATTGAAATGTTAATACATATCTCAAAAACTATACATGATTAGATAAAAAACTATGAAACAATTTTGTATTAAATGGTCTATTAAATTTAAATTTGAAATAAAAAACCAAAATTATTAAGAGAATTTTTCACAATTTGTTAAATTCAATCAATGTTTTCTTTATAAAAAATATCATGCATGATATTCCTACTTCCAGAAAAGAAAGAAGCACTCTGTGCCTTTAAAATTATAGAAAAACAATTAAATTGTCTTAAAGTTTACAAGAGTTATTGGCATTTACATCATTCAAGGTAGCGTGTCATGCTAAACATTTTAAAATGCAATTGAAGTGGTAACGGTTCATTTCGGGGCATATGCGTAGTGAACTTTTTTCATGATACTGTTCCAGCTACAAGCCCTACTCGTTTGAACTCGTCCCAGTGGGACATCCTGAATAAATACCTATATTATATATTATATATAATATATATTTATATAAGAAATTATTTATTTGTTTGTGATTTCAGAAGAAAAAATTAATATTGCAATTTTAAAAGTGATCAAACCAGAAGACATTGATAAATTAATATGTAATTTTCCAATAGGAACTCAAGTCTTGTTTAAGCATAAGTTAGAACAATGGCGCAATGATAAGGAATTTACTATTTGTGATAACTTATCATATTCAGGATCGCCTAGTATTGCTCCAGTTTATGATACATTTTATTTATCCTCGCCATCTTCGTCAAGAACCGATTCACCAGTCTCCAGTAGATATTCACCTTATGAAAGTTCAAGAACACCTGATCGAATTACTTTGTTGAGCATTATCAATGAATCAGCGAAAGGAGAAATGCTTCAAATATTTTATAGTAAATATGGTAAATTCCAAGAAGCGCAGCGCAACATATTAATAAATTTAATATGTCAGTATTTTAGTGACAAAAATTTACATATGTCTCTAATAACTAGTTATAAATTGGAAAGAGAAATTTGTGAACAATTTACTTCTGAAAAGCTTGTAATATATTTTAAACTATTTATATCTAGTCCATTATTATTAATTTTAAAAACAATTTTAAAAAGGAATTTTACCGGACGGGAAAGCGCGGTAAGTTATATAACCGATGTTCCAATTTGAAATCACAACTTAAACCGATTTGCCTCGAACCGATCATCTTACCTGAAATTACATTGGGCCAATCGCAATTAGGTATATATGTTTCAATATTTCATTTCATACTTATCACCCAAATTCTTATTATTTATTTTTCAGTTCCTGAACTCGATGCTGAAGCATGTGAGCGGTCTTTAAAATTTGATAACCTCTCTATTGAAGAATTTGATAGACTTTGGAAAGCGTGCAGTAAATATCGTTTAAAACAGATATCTAAAATAAATACAACTTACGAGATTCTGGAAAAATGGCCATATTACGCATCACCTTCAGGGTTTAGATTGGTAATTCAAATCAATTAGCTGAAATCAAAATAATAAATATTTAATTTTTTCTATAGATCGATATGGATTTCTGCTACTTATTTAATTCCAAGAGCATTCTGGACGAATGGGAAAAATATTCAACAAAATTATCAGATTTTTTATATAGAGAGGGCAACATAAAAGACAGAAATATTCAAACCAAGTTGCGGGAATTAAAGCTTCTTCCAAATGTAACAGATGGTATGTGCGTATTTATGTTGTAGATATAATACTTCCTAATTTATTTATTTTTTATTTTAGACGGTAAATATGCAGTTCTATTATGGGCATTGCATGGTTTTTTAACACCATCTCAGAAATCAGTTAAAAAGGATAATTCAGGAAAGAAAGTTTTCGTAAGACATACTATCAAAGACTCGCAAGATGCATTTCTTTTTGTTGGAAAGTCAATCCAAGAACTGGATGATCATATAAACTTTATTTCCGAAAATTCTATTCAGCCTTTCATAATGGCAGTTGGCAATAATATTTCTGATTTGCAACAAATAATCGTATATTTTGATAAAATCAAATATTCATTTAGTAATATTTTAAGGGCGGTTGACATTTGTTATAAAATATTCCATTTATTTAACTTGCAATATCCAATAGCTGCGACAAATTTTTATAAATTTATTGAACATTTTTACCAGATGCATGATACAAACAAAGAGAAGAACACAAAAGTGGTTATTTTGATAAATGAACTACTCACAGATAATTAGGTATGTAATACGATTGAAACTTAATGAAAATAATGAAAAATTAATTGTTAATTGTTTTTTTCCTACAGTTCTTCAGAAATAAACAAATAAATGCCAGTCGTCCCTTGAAGTGTTTCGAAGTTTAGTAGTGCCTAGCGTCACGCAGTGCGTTTTATTCGACAGCAATACCAAACAATTAAAATACAATTTATCAACCATAATCTAACCAAGATGGGACTTTTTGGCACATTTGTTTTTTCAAATACTACGATTTTAAAAATAATGTTAATTTATTTATAAACTTGTATTTTTTTATTTTGAAATATTTCCTTACATTACAACGTACATCGATGTTACATTGATGTTACAGAGAACATCAACTCTTATTTAGTATTATTATTTGATTAAAATTAAAATTTAGTGGCGTAACGAAAAATGATTGAATTAGTATGTACATATATTATGTTTTAATATTTTATTCTACAAAAAAAAAAATATTTTTTTATCAATGGTTATGTTTATCTTGTTAAAGGAACTACTCAAAGACAATTAGGTATGTAATAAGTTTGAAACTAAATGAAAGGAATGAAAAATTAAATGTTCATGTTTTCCCCCTACTGTTCTCCAGAAATCAGATGAAGAAATGTGTGCTGTTCCTTGACGTTTTCGAAAAATGGAAGCATCAGTGCGTTTTATTGGACAACGATACCAAACAATTACATAATACAATTTGTTAAGTATGTATATGTTTTAATATTTTATTCTAGCAATAATTGTTTTAATAATTTTTATTTTTTACATTTTACTCTAATTTGAATTAATTATTGATTTCGTGTAATCATTCTCTTACAATTTTCGGATATATTAACTTTAAATAAATTATAATTTTTTTATGTTTTGTATTAATTTAATTCAACATTTTTAGTTTGATATTACATAAGAATATTTTAAAGAATTAAACAATTTTTAAATATGTAACTTATTTTTTATTTACCTACAGTTCTCCAGAAATCAGATGAAGAAATGTGTGCTGTTCCTTGACGTTTTTGAAAAATGGAAGCATCAGTGCGTTTTATTGGACAACGATACCAAACAATTACATAATACAATTTGTTAAGTATGTATATGTTTTAATATTTTATTCTAGCAATAATTGTTTTATGATAATAATTTTTATTTTTTACATTTTACTCTAATTTGAATTAATTATTGATTTCGTGTAATCATTCTCTTACAATTTTCGGATATATTAACTTTAAATAAATTATAATTTTTTTATGTTTTGTATTAATTTAATTCAACATTTTTAGTTTGATATTACATAAGAATATTTTAAAGAATTAAACAATTTTTAAATATGTAACTTATTTTTTATTTACCTACAGTTATCCAGAAATCAGATGAAGAAATGTGTGCTGTTCCTTGACGTTTTCGAAAAATGGAAGCATCAGTGCGTTTTATTGGACAACGATACCAAACAATTACATAATACAATTTGTTAAGTATGTATATGTTTTAATATTTTATTCTAGCAATAATTGTTTTAATAATTTTTATTTTTTACATTTTACTCTAATTTGAATTAATTATTGATTTCGTGTAATCATTCTCTTACAATTTTCGGATATATTAACTTTAAATAAATTATAATTTTTTTATGTTTTGTATTAATTTAATTCAACATTTTTAGTTTGATATTACATAAGATTATTTTTAGGATTTAAACAATTTTTAAATATGTAACTTATTTTTTATTTACCTACAGTTCTCCAGAAAGCAGACGAGAAGCAGAGAAGAAATGTGTGCTGTCACTTGAAGTTTTCGAAATATAGGAAGCATCACGTAGTGCGAAAAAATTCTTCTAAACTAGGAAAACTAAGAAAAATTCTCTTAAACTAAGTTTAAAAGAATTTTTCAATTAACTTTCATAATAAAATAAAATTTTTAAATATAGAAATTATTTTTATAATAATAATTGTTCTTATTAAAACAATCTTTTAATCATATTTTTAATTTGGTATTACATACGAATATCTTGTAAATTTTAAAAAATATTCTTATGTAATACCAAACTAAAAATGTTGAATTGAATTGATACAAAACATAAAAAAATTATAATTTATTTAAAGTTAATACATATGTATAATCGAAAATTATAAGAGAATTTGGTATGATATTTTCGTGATTACACGAATTAAATAATTAATTCAAATTAGAATAAAAAAGTAAAAAATAAAAATTATTAAAACAATTATTGCTAGAATAAAATATTAAAACATATACATACTTAACAAATTGTATTGTGTAATTGTTTCAAATGGAAATATTGTATCAAAACAAAAAAATGATTTTTAGAACAAAATATCACAATATTTAATTAATAAACTGTATTTTATAATTGTTTTAAACCTAAAAAATATTCGTATGTAATGTAATACCAAACTAAAAATGATTTTTATAATAAAATATTAAAACATTTACTTAATAAATTGTATTTTATAATTGTTTTAATAAAAATAAATATGATTATAAAAATAATTTCTATATTCATACATTTTATTTTATTATGAAAGTTATTTAAAAATTCTTTTAAACTAAGTTTAAAAGAATTTTTTAACTAACTTTCATAATAAAATAAAATTTATAAATATAGAAATTATTTGTATAATAATAATTGTTTTTATTAAAACAATAATTTAATCAAATTTTTAATTTGGTTTAAGTTTTAAAAAATATTCTTATGTAATACCAAAACTAAAAATGTTGAATTTAATTGATACAAAACAAAAAAAATGATTTTTAGAATAAAATATCACAATATTTACTTAATAAACTGTATTTTATAATTGTTTTAAACTCAAAAAATATTCGTATGTAATGTAATACCAAACTAAAAATGATTTTTATAATAAAATATTAAAACATTTACTTCATAAATTGTATTTTATAATTGAATTTATGGACATCTTTCTTACTTTTATTTGGGGTGCATTAATAAATTCGTTGGTTAAATAAATAATATTAATAATCTTTATTAAATTATTCATGTTAACGAAAATTTCATTCATTGAATTCAGGAACAATAATCTTAGTTTGCTGTGGAAGTGTATTAATAAATTCATAGATTCTATGAAAATTATTGTTTGGCTTAATTAATTCGTTTGTCGAAATGATAAATGCATTCATTGAATTTATGGACATCTTTCTTACTTTTATTTGAGGTGCATTAATAAATTCGTTGGTTTAATGAATAATATTAATAATCTTTATTAAATCATTCATGTTAACGAAAATTTCATTCATTAAATTCAGTAACAATAATCTTAGTTTTCTGTGGAAGTGCATTAATAAATTCATAGATTCTATGAAAATTATTGTTTGGCTTAATTAATTCGTTTGTCGAAATGATAAATGCATTCATTGAATTTATGGACATCTTTCTTACTTTTATTTGAGGTGCATTAATAAATTCGATGGTTTAATGAATAATATTAATAATCTTTATTAAATCATTCATGTTAACGAAAATTTCATTCATTAAATTCAGGAACAATAATCTTTGTTTTCTGTGGAAGTGCATTAATAAATTCATAGATTCTATGAAAATTACTGTTTGGCTTAATTAATTCGTTTATTGAAATGATAATCTCATTCATTGAATATATTGACATCGTTCGTACTTTTATTTGGTGTGTATTAATAAGTTCGTTGATTTTATGAATAGTCGTAATAAATTTTATTAAGTCATTCATGGTAATAACAAACTTATACATTGAAATTCTCAACATTTTTTTAAATAATTTTATGAATATTTTCATTAAATTAATAAATAGTTTATTAGTTAATAATTTTAATTATCAACTGATAACTATCTATTTATAGTATTTATAAACTCGTTAATTGGCGCTCTTTTATGACTAAATTAATTGATTTGATAAAGTTTTTTATTATTTTTGCGTACCTTTTTTTTTCAGTGCATATAGCACAGATCCCGCGAATATTTTGAATAGTTTGCCTGTGGATGAATTCATCAATGCGGTACGAGATGATACTCTGAAATTACATCTCAGGGCAACGCCTAAGTGAGCTACGCCGAGTAAAGCTCTTATATCTGAACTAAAATTTCAGGCCGCAAAGCAAACGCTCTATCCAGAAACTGCCAGATTAAAGAAATTGGAAGAAATAATGGACACAACAGTAGTAGTATCTGGACCAAAGTGTTACAGATGAAATCAATGAGAATACTTTGACAGAACACTGAATATCGCTCGACATGAAGGAGTGCATACTACGATGGTAGTAGATTGAAATCCCACTAGGCCTCACTGCGATGTAGGAAATGAAGTCAGTCATAGCTTATGCATGCATGGCAGGGGATCCTGGGAGCATGAAAGTGGGAATACTAGAGCCAACAACAGGGGTATATAGCACATGCTTATACTTTATGGAAAAATACTATCACCACTCGAAGCAAGCATCCTGTCCGAATAATGAACGTAACCAAACAAGCTCAACATCTAAAGTCCGGTGTCGTCCTTAGGAAGATCCAGCCTGCTGTTCGTATCCCCCAATGCAGTATCGTGACCAGTGCTGATAATTGTAAATGTAATAGCGAAGCGAATAAATCAATTCAGAAATTGTGCCAGCATTTGAAAGGCGAGCAGTTCGCGAAAGCAGCACGAATGTTACCAGAGTACGCCGATGTATTTCCAAGCAGCAAAAATGAATACAGCCTAACGGAGGTAGCACAAAATCAAAACGGGAAATGTACCACCAATTCGGCAAGCGCCCAGAAGACCACCATTGGCTAAACAAAAGGAGGCGGTCGAATGATACAAAAGATGTGCGTTATAAAATCACTGAGCCATCCAACAGTCCATGAAGTTCACCAGTAGTTCTAGTGCAAAAGAAAGACGGATCAATGCGGTTTTGTGTAGACTATCGAAAACTACATAAATGATGTCACGAAGAAAGACAGCTCCCCATTACCTAGGATAGATGATACCCTAGACACACTGTCAGAATCAACGTTATTCAGAACCCTGAAATAGTAGACTGGATATTGGCCAGTTGCGATTCAAGAAGAAGACCGAGAGAAAACAGCATTTTCTACGGGCGCCGGTTTATGGCAATTCACCGTTATGCCATTTGGCTGTGTAATGAACCAGCTATGTTCTAAAGACTAATGGGCCAAATTTTGAAAGGGCTGCACTGGAAGACATGTCTCGTTTACTTAGAGGACATCATTGTAATCGGTATAAGTTTCGACGTATAGCTCAAAAATCTGTGCGTAGTATTACGGTGTATCAAGGCTGCGGGAATAAAAGTGAGCTGGGAAAAGTGTGCACTCTTAAAGAACGAAGTGAAATACTTGGGGCATATCGTGTCGGAGAAAGGAATTCGCACTGATCCAGAGGAAATAGTAGCAGTACGAAGTTTGTCAGTGCCAATGAATGTGCATGAGGTTAGAAGCTTCCTGGGACTATGCACATACTACCGGAGATTTATCGCAAACTTCTCGTATATAGATCCACCCTAGAAAAACTCCAGATATCAGGCCGCCTTTCCAGTGGACTGAAGCCTGAAAAACGTCATTCGACCGGCTAAAAACAGCATTACAGACGGTGGACAAAATTTTGAAACAAAAGACACCTCGGTTTTTTATCATTTTACTATTTTAATATAGTCAAATATTTTTTTGCCTAACAGCCCCAATTGTCGGTTTTTTGTAAATATACAGGGTGTTCAAGTTTGAGATGTTAATCCGTTAAGGGGTGATTCCTTGGTTCATTCTGAGGAAAAAATTGTATGGGGGTCAATTTTTGATATCATTTGAGATACAAATATTAAATTGTGACTTCCAAAATATTTATCGGAGGACAACCACTTAGTCTTATTTGACTGGTAATTGTAGAGGCTATTTTGAAACTTACAGTTTAATATTTTGGTGTACTTTTTTTCTGAGCAAATTTTATAAACGATCTGTATCTCAAAAGATATTAAAAATTGACCCCCATACGATTTTTTTCTCAGAATGAACCGGTGAATCACCCCTTAGCGGAGTAGCATCCCAAACCCGGACATCCCTGTATATAATGCTAGAAAAAAAAAATTTACTAAAATGACAATAAACCAAGGAGTTTACAAAATTTTGTCCACCATCAGTATGTCAAACACCGATATTAGCATATCCTCGACCAAGCCAAAACTTCATCTTGGACACGGATGCCAGCAACTTGGGAATTGAAGGTGTTTTATCTCAACAACATATAGCCGAAGAACGAGTGATTTGCTACTTCGCAGAATCCTATCCAGGTCAGAAAGAAATTATTGTGTAACCTGACGAGAATTACTGGCAGTCGTGGAATGTGTTAAACGTTTCCGCAAATACCTGAATGGTCAACAATTTCTAATTCGAACGGACCACACTACTTTAAAATTGCTAATGCAGTTTAAAAAACCGGAGGATGTGTGGCACGATGGAAAGAACGACTACAGAACTACACTTTCAACATCGAACACAGAAAAGGTAAAGTATACGGTAATGCAGATAGTCTATCAAGGAGGCCTTGTACACCAAGATGTGGAAAATGCACAAAATTGAGGAAAAGGAGTACATCAGTAGCTTTAATCGAATTGGCGTGGAGATGCCGGAAGGGTGGACAACGAAGCGTGTCGACGAAGAGCAGCAGAAAGATCCAACGCTCCCTTCAGTAAGAGCTTGGATTGGGAAAGGACAGAAACCTGCATGGCGTGAGATATCCGAGCTGAATTCCAGAAGGGTTAAATGAAGTCCACAATGGATCAACCGGCTGACATCTTGGCGTTAATAAAACTCTTGCCAAAGTGAGATGCTCGATATTAAGAAGACAAAGACGATATCGCCACATCCACAATTCGATGGCAGTACACGAAACCACAGGAATTACACCATCGAAAGTTCTCTTTGGGAAGGAAATCCGGCTGCCGTGCGATATTGAATTTGGAGTGCCAGGATTTAATACCCAAAGGAGCCGAGAACTAAGTAAGCGACCTCAGAAACAGAATGGCTGTGATCCATGAGCATATTCGAAGGAATATCAAGTTGAACAGCGACCCATCAAAGGCTCATTACGATCTAAGAGCACACGACAAAATATATGACGAAGGAGATTTAGTATAGCTCTAAAACGCACAAGAAGAGAAATTCCCCAAAACTATAAAGTGATTGGGAGGCACCATACACAATTATAAAGAGAATAAATTACGTCGAAGTTTTTTTTCCCAAACGTTCCACCACAACCAATTTTACTGATTTCTCTAACTGTATTTTCAGCAGTGTGTAACGACACTCCAGTGTGATTGGGTTTGGCGATATCACAAAAGTTCATCAGAAGTGATACCGACCATTTTAACTCCAAGTCACACTAGAATGTCGTTAAAGAAATCTCTGATCAAGGCCTCTGAATCGCGGCATGAATAGCTGGCTAAGGCTCAGGTAGTGGGGTGGGGTTTTTCAGAGCTTGATCAGAGCTGGTATAACCGCGGATGGCAAAAAAAAAATATAAAAAAATATAATGTATCACACGTAAGGCACCATTACCGTTACTCAACGAACTTGACCCTTACCCAGCATCTCCCCAAGATAAATCTCACTCTACCTTGACAATATGATGCATGTAAAAAATAATAGCAACTAAAAATTAAGTAAGTTAAGGAAATTTAATATTATTACCCACTGCAATATTAACCTGAATTAGTGACGAGAAAATTATCGACTTCAAAATCATACGGACTTAGGGAAGGAAATGAACGATGAGTGAAAATGCTGAAATAAATTGATATATACATATGTATAGTTATGTAATCACGATATAGTTATGTGATCATAATCCACAATGCCAACATAATTGAATTCTCCATAATTAGAATTATCATAATATGCAATTCTTAGTTTTAATCTACCTGATACTCAGACAAATGTAATAGCAACGTGCTGTAATAATTAAAAATTTATAAAAGCTGAATTAGTAATTTAAGTAAAAATTATGAATTTAAAAATTAAGAATTGTAATTTAGTTAAGATTTTAGAATACAACAAGTAAAACGTGTAATAAAGAATTAAATAAATAAAAATAGTTTTTTTATGTTCCGATAATCTTCCAACTCATAATTGGCACAGCCTGGTAGTTTTGTGAATAAGTGCAGTAAAGTGTAGTGCAAAGAAATAAGCGAATAGAAACTTATTTTAAAGTGAATCGGTCGAGAGTAAAATAGAAAATTAAAAACTTTTACGGATTATATAATGTTATAATTTGGTGAATTGTGAATTTTTTTTCTTCTTAAGACGTCTCAAGCTGAAAGTTGTGAACAACTGCTACGAGGATTAAGGATTCCGCCAGCTTTATCAAACTTCCACAGAACCAGAGCAACGATTGCAAAAGGTAAGAAATTTTTCTTATTTAATAAATTAACCAAGTTCTATTAAGACAAACACACACACTAAAAGACGTGAATTAGTCATATCTGACCACTATAAGATAGAGACAGATAATTGGTCAATTTAATTTTTTTATTGTTTGGCAAACTCACGCACTACAAGATAGACGTGAACCTGTCTCATAATCGTCCACTACAAGATAGAGGCGAATATATTTAAAGTTTCTCGTGTTTATGGTTGAGGAAAAATCAATTGAGGTTTATATTAAAAATCGAAATATTGACATAGACGAAATAAACATTGATGACGTGAAAACACAACTAAACGCGATCGTGGAACAGCTAAAGAACCTTAGCGATGCACAATTGTACCACGATGAGAAACTAACCTTTCTATCCCAAAGGATAGAAAATGAACCTGAGCACAAAACAAAACAAGTTTCCATCAATTCGGGGAACATGTCGGCAGTAGACCTATTTAGGATCCCAGATCCAATCAAATCTATACCGAATTTTGATGGTAATAGAAAACAACTAGCAGCCTGGCTGAAAACAGCCGAGGACACCTTGCTAGTGTTCCAACCGCTGGTTTCAGACCAACATTTCGGATTATATATCCAAGCAGTAGCGAATAAAATTGAGGGGAAAGCGAAAGACATTTTATGTCTGGCTGGGCACCCTCATTCCTTTTTAGAGATTAAAGAGATTCTTCTAGAAGCATTAGGTGATCGCCAAGAGCTTTCATTTTACAAATCCCAGCTCTGGGCGACAAAACAAACCGATACAATGTCTGTACACAGCTACTTTAATAAAATTAAAGAGACAGTACAGAACATAAAATCACTGTCCAGGCAAACCAAACTTTATAGCGACTCATGGTCCGCAATCAATGCGTTCATCGATGAGGACGCACTGGCTACCTTTATATCAGGCCTAAGAAAGCCATACTTTGGGTACGCCCAAGCGGCTAAGCCGAAAGGCATAGAAGAGGCGTACGCCTTTCTTTGCAAATTTAGTTCCAATGAACTAATTTCTAGTAATTCTAAAAAAATTACACAAAACATCCAAAAACCAAATCTGGTGAATTCTACACAGTACAGAACTAACCAAATAAAAGGACAAAGAAGTCGTTCCGATAAACTATCGGAAACAAACTTATTCAGTTAAATAAGCACCGACCCCTATGGAGGTGGATCAATCGATTAGATCACGTAGGTCATTTAATAAAAATCTTATATTAACAACCACGAGGTAGGTCAAGAAATCAGAGAAGACCTATCACAAACCCTAGATAATAGTCACCTTGAAGCGACTCAAGAGGGAGACTCGGGAAATTTTCAGGGAACTCAGGATTCAGACACGGAAGATTAAATTTTCTTCCGTATCTAAAGTGTTATAATGAACATCTTAAGCGCCCTATAACACTTCTAATAGACACCGGCGCGAATAAAAACGTTATCAAACCGGAAATTGCTACCTCATTAAACCCTACTGATAAAACAATAGTAAAAAAGACAATTGTAAAGAACCTTTTAGGAACCCATAAAATTTAAAAACAAATCAAAATTAATATCTTAGGGAATAACATACCGCCACAGGTGTATTACGAATTGAAATTCCATGAATTTTTTGAAGGAATTTTGGGTTCAGAATCCATGGCAAAGATGAATGCCAAATTAGATTATAAATCTAACACAATATCCCTGAACAAATACGTGTTTAAATTTAACAGATACTACCCTCAAGATAATTTTTATAACCATATCATGACACTAAGCACAACCGAGAACGGTGATTGGCTAGTACCAAGCTTCGAAAAATTAAATGAAGAAATAATGGTACAATCAGGTTTATATAAAGCAGAAAATTTTAAACTACAATAAATGTGCTTATGGGGGATCCCGAACCACCAAAGAGAAACCCAAAATTAAAACTCAAAGTAAATAATTTCGAAACAATTAATCCGATCCCCATTTCAAATCTAAAATCGGGATTCCATCAGATTCCGATGGACGAAAAGTACCAAACAGCGTTCTCAACGGACAAGGGGCACTTTGAGTTTACCCGCATGCCTTTTGGCCTGAAAAACGGCCCTGCCATATTTCAAAGGGCTATGAACAACGTACTACATGGTCTAATAGGCAAAATTTGCCTGTGTATTTAGATGATATTATCGTAGTAGGACAAAATTTAAAGAATCATATGGACAATCTTGACACAGTATTCAAAAGACTATCTCAGTTCAATTTAAAAATCCAAGTGTTTCTGAAAAAAGAAACCGAGTTTCTAGGACACATTATTACTCAATAGGGAGTGAAACCAAATTCGGATAAAATCCAAAAAATATTAAATTGGCCACTACCTAGAACGCCAAAAGAAATAAAGCAGTTCCTTGGGCTGTCCGGCTATTATAGAAGATTCATTAAGGATTACTCGAAAATAGCTAAAAATATGACGAAATATTTAAAAAAAGATACCCCTATTAACATAACAGATCAGGACTACATAAAATCTTTTGAAACCCTAAAAAGAGTCATCTCAACTGATCAGATTAGCCTACCCGGATTTCTCAAAACCTTTCATACTGACGACAGACGCATCAGATTTTGCTCTGGGTGCAGTCTTATCGCAGAACCAGGATGGAGTCGAAAGACCCATCGCTTTTGCATCGAAAACTCTAAATACGACAAAGTCAAAATATGCCACAAATGAGAAGGAAGCACTAGCCATCATTTGGGCTGTTTAAAAATATCAACCCTACCTTTACGGGAATAAGTTTACTTTGGTCACAGACCACAAACCCCTAACGTTCATTAAAACTTCTGAAAAGAATGCAAAAATTTTGAGGTGGCGGCTAGAACTAGAAAATTACGACTAGGATATCGTATATAAAGAAGGTAGAGCTAACGTTGTAGCAGACGCGCTCAGCCGCATACCAACGATGAATGAGATCAATCTCAATGAAAGAATGGAAAACACTTTACGTGAACCAGGAAGTATGGAGGGAAACCCGTCCAACATAGAGAGTGAGGTAGAACCTGTTTATTCGGCAGATACCTCAGATCATTATTTCATACATTTCTCAGAACGTCCTGTAAACTATTACAGAAACCAAATTATATTTAAAATTTCCAGAATAGAAACCATAATCACAGAACAAATATTTCAAAATTTTAACAGAACTCCATTAAGAACTCAATCAAACCTTAATGTCAAGGAAATCGTTCAAGAGAATATAGAAAACAGGAAGCAGTTGGGAAAAGTCTATCTCAAACAAATGGGTCAACAAAACTGGATATGGTCATTATCAGGATACGTATTGCTATCAACCATTGTTATACTGGTATTGATGGTCTACAATGGTATGCACTAGAGCCCTGCGCGGATACATTTTTTCGTATCCGCATCCGATCCGCATCCGCTGAAAAAAATAAAAATTTATCCGCATCCGCACTCGCTAAAAATTATCATATCCGCATCCGCACTCATCCGCATCCGCAAAATGAAAACAAGTGTGCAACGTGGGAACTTTCAAAATTTACCTTTAAATTTTTCAGTTATGTGTAATAGGAAAGGATTTATGTTTTGCAACCGGCGTAATTTTACACACACATATACCTATATACATAAGAAATATTAGAATAATTTTTATTTTTTATTACATCCGTCGGTTTGATATGGACTTACTTATGTCGAGTTCTTTCAGATTAAAAAATCGAGCAAAAAAAAACTGAACTAATGCATTTTCTACTACGGCGAGTTCCGTCTTTTTCTGCTCAAGATCCGTCAATGCTCAATTCAACATTATATTAACAGCGGATATGCGGATAAAAAGTAAATATCCGCATAATGCGGATAAACATTACTGATCCGCATCCGATCCGCATCCGCACAATTGTGTTGCGGATATATCCGCTTTTAACCGCGGATAGCGGATAAATTCGGATATCCGCGGATAATACTATCCGATGCAGGGCTCTAGTATGCACAGGTGTTCAATAAAAAATAATGTAAAAGAATCAACAAATTCATCCACGAATATGACGGATGCTTCCGAAATCAAACAACTATCGATGTTCCTAACGGAAATTGGAATTAACCCGAAGTCCGAGGACGCCCTTTTTTCACCCCCGGGAGGAGTTATGTAATCACGATATAGTTATGTGATCATAATCCACAATGCCAACATATTAAGTAGTCTGGGGGATATACAATCTGGTTATATTCTTTACGCTTCCAGAAGTTAAAAACAAATTCTCACAAATAAGGAAAAAATTCATAACAAATATTAGAAAACTAAAGTTAATACAAAATAAGAAATTATAAATGATAAATTGTAATTTTTGTTTCTTCAATTTTCTCACAATCGTGTTTTCTTATCTTTAAACGTATCATTAGGTCAACAATAAATAGCCAATTCCCAAAAAAAATCTAATATTAATCATATCAAAATTTTCAACATTTCAAAATCCTGGAAACGTTTGTTGGATATTTTGCCATCGAGACAAACGGTACACTGCAACATCCTGCAAATTTGGGTCAACTTAAATCAGGTTTTGTCAATTAAGAATATTCATATTTGGCTAAACACTATCGACTGATTACAATTTAGTTTTTTATTTTGAGCTCTGATAACATTATTGCATTATCAGTTTTTACTCTCGGCTGGCAAATTTTGGTCTAACTGTAACAGTATTAAAAATTTAGGATTCCTAATTAAAGTCAAATTTTGAAAATTGTGCAAATCTCTTTTCTGAATTTTGAATAAATTGTCTAATAAGCCATATTTTAAAATATAAGATATAAGGCCGACCACATACACCAATTTATAAAGCTTAACTCTACGTAAGTTCACTACTGCTCTTGGACATGGTTGTGAAAAATATTTCTTGCACCATAACATTAAAATGTACGGTGTTTTGTCGGTAGTTAGAATAGTAGTTGATCACGTGTTTCCGAATATTTACATGTTCTGTTTGATATAATGGTGAACAGAAATTCATATTTAATATGAAGCCTAAAACAATCCCTTTATGATTTTTGAAAACAATTTAAAATAATGATGATTCTGAACAACACCTTTGCCTGGATGGCGTTATTAAACAATTTCCTTCGTTTAACAAAAACGGTAAAACTTTTCTAATTCCTCATAGCATCGACGTTCAAGGCGCCACGCCCATCAAACAACGACACTACCTTGTACCTCCGGCGATACAATGTGGTATGTAGGTACTCTGATGTTGATTTGAATCAAATCAAATAATCTAATTTTACACAAAAAAAAAACTCGAATAAATAAACTCCTGTGAAAAACTGATGTTTATTTCATCTGCAACAGCCCGTTGTGTGGCGTTATTTTAAAACTAACCATTTATTAAAAATCGGCTTATCTTATCAGTAAAATGAACATACCGCAGTTTTTTGGTTTTGTGCCACACTTCTTTATAACTTTTAATTATTATCGATCTCAGCACATAGATACTTACATATATAACAGGAAAACAGGCATACATTTTACAAAGCATTTCTTAATAGCAAATCTGTCATTTAATATCAAAATATTTCATGATAAATAGTTGCCCTTTAGGAATAATATATAAATATATACACACACACAGAGACAGACACAAAATATACATGACTAAAAAAGTTTCTGCTTACCCGACATCCTGTATTTTTACTTGAGGTTTTCCTAAAAAATAAAAATTTTATTTATTACTTCCTTTGGGGATATCGAGTAAAGAAAACACAAACAAACACACATCAGAAGATATTTTATGTATACGTAATATATAGAGAGATGCTGAAAACATGAACCTAAGAAAAACAAGCCACCCATATAATAGCATTAAAAGAAGTGCGAGTCGCAAACATTGTGCTGGAAAGCATTATACAGTATTTTTCCGGTTTTTCCTTTGTTCGGTGCGCTTGAAATTTCCGATTTGGGTTTATGTATGTACATATACGTATGTATATAATGGCTATCTATACCCAAACATGGAAATAGAACGATTTGTGTTTATTATATTCACAATTTTGGTTTTACTTTCTGTTTTTTCTTTTCCGAGGAAACCAGCAGCAACCAAAACCAAACAAATTTTTTTTTTTTTTAATTTTAATTTGAAATTTTGTTCATCTCCCATGTATCGTGAAATAGGAAATTTTATCCAGTTTTTTGTTCGGTTTTTGGAAATATGAATATTCATATCTATATATTAGAAGAGAAATTTACAAAATTATTATTTTTTAGGAGTGTGTTATTCAAGGTTAGTGGTTGTGCTAGCAACCCATGATTGGAATTTTTTATGAAATTTCTGCTTGTACATTTATTTTTAAAGCTGATAACCTTTTCTGTTTGATATATTTAAAGTATTTAAAAAATATTGAGTGTCTTACTTATTGTGAATTTTATTTAAACCAAACTTTGCACTCCGTTTTAATCTGCCACAAGTCAGAAAATGAACGCTAGATTGATTACTCTAAAATTGAATATTATTTTACAATACAAAAATATTTATCACTTTATTGTAGCAAGCAAAAGTTTTCACTTTATTGTAGCAAGCAAAAGTTTTTCTTGATATTCATTACGGAAGATTTCGAAGTTTATTTGTGCTTAGAACTAAGAAAGGTTAACCTGATACTCCTCCGTAATCATTTTAGTTTTATATTTAAAGATCAACAATGTGGTTATTAAAAATACTTACCGATGTTTTACTACATATAAGCCTTCTTACAAAATACAACTAGAATAGAAGGACGCTAAAGGCTTAAACTTCACGAGCGGGCCAGAACTTCAATCTGTTAAAATACGTGCATAATCTAACTTCCAACTTAATCTAGCATCCAACTTAAAAACCTTACCAATCGCTTAACGCAACCCGTAAACTCAATCTCAACGCCATTATGACCCAATCACCAAATCAACCCACAAACCAATCCCCAACTTAATCCCCATTTCAACCCCAAAAAAACATTCAACTCAATCCTTAACTAAAAACTAAACTGATCGAGTAATTTATTCTTTAAACCATCACTTAAATTCAAGTTAAACTCACTCAATTTAACCTAGAATTAAACCTCAAAATAAACTTACAACAAAACCCGTTACTTAACCCCAACTCAACCCTCTTATCAGAAACTCAACGACCCTATCTAACCTCCAAATAAATCCAATTTCGCTCTAAACTAAACGTTAAACCATTTTTAACCCGATCCAAAAATTACTTGCGTCCATTTACTTAGCTCAAATTATAACACAACCCCCAAATAATTCTCCAATTTCATCTTTTACTCAACCCCAATTCAACTACAACTCTGCTGCAGTTGACCATAAAAAAAAATGACCATAAAAAATGTAACTAGCCATATCCCCGTTTCCACCCCCCTGGGGGTCGAAATTTCAATTTACATACAAAATTGAGATGGATGTACATTTCTATGTTTTTTGGGGCGCTGGAATTGAAAATGGCAATCACCCCGTAGCACCCCTTACTACCCCCAGAAAGGGGTGGAAATTTCAATTTTCATGCTAAATTGAGATGGATGTGCATTTCTATGTTTATTGGAGCGCTGATACTGCCCCCAGAAAATTATTGAAATTTCAATTTTCATGCAAAGTTGAGTTGCATGTAAGTATATATACATGTATATACAGCCAACTCAACTTCGCATGAAAGGGGAGTTGTAAAGGGTTGCTAGGGGTGATGGAAGTGTCGAATTTAGTTTTTGTTGTCATTTTCGAGTCCTGCGCCCAAAAAAACATAGAACCCCAAAAACGGAGGAGTAGGGTCTACCTCTGGGTGTTGACATTTGTTTTTTTGTGTGCTGTTATTGGTGATTCTGAGTTTTTAGGACTCTTTAGGAAATTAATTGATTAACAATTAAATTTTGTGGCATCAAATTATTTTTTTCTGTGATTACGTTTTTGTGTAACTGTATGCCAATTTGAAAACTGTACTTCACATTCAATAGCGGCTTGTTAGTGTTGTACGTGCTTATCTTCTAGAGGTGTGAATTACGTATTTGCTTGCAATTTTTTGGTCAACTTTTGTTTTTATAATGAATTGTGCTAAATGCAATATTGTAATATCGCAATTGGACATTTCTAGCCAAAATATCATTAAATGTTATGACGTTTATCGTATGACATTCCATACTACGTGTATCTCGTTATCGTTAAGTTTGTGTGCGGTAACGGTACAGTTTTCAGTACGCAATCGAATGTTGGGAATTTAACTGAATTAACCACAACGGACACCTTTCATCAATTCATCAATGTCATAATGACTAACCTTGCGAATGGTACGAGACAGCTTCTAAGTTAATTAGCTTTCCAAATCAGTCAGTTCAGAGACCGTCTCGGCGTAATATTTTTATTGACTCATCCAAATCGAAACGGAATATCAAATTTTTTTAATTAGTGGAATTTATTTAATGTTTTAAACGAAGAAAGTTAGGTCTAGCTATTTCATAAATCTTTTAAAATTGTATGTTGATGAAAATGTTTCGTTGGTTGAGGTTAAAGCGCAATATAAAATTATTAAGCCTTAGGTAAATCCTGCCCTTCTTAGAAAAATTAGGTAAACAAATTACGAGAAAGCTTAATAATAATTTAAATGATCCGGAATTTACAATCCGAGTTAAAGCACCAAAACTGTTAAGCTGAAAATAGTTTTAGCCAAAGCTAATTGTTTTAATAATAAGTTTCAAGCTATCAGTGGTAACGTTAAACAAAGTTGGAAATTACTCGATGAGATTTTAAACAAAGACACATGAAGAAATATCTGTTGAAATATTTGGGGTTTTCCCTTCTAGATTAAAAAAAGCCTGTTGTTATTGTAATTTAAAAAAACGATATAAAGATATTTCAAACTATACAGACCAATCTCATTGCTCTCTGTGTTTGGTAAAATCATTGAGAAGCTAGTCCATTCGAAAACTATATACTAGTTTTTTGGACAGTAACAATTTTTTATATGATGCCCAGTTTGGTTTCAGAAAATCCAGAGGTCTTGATTGAAGGTGTTGATCATAGAAATGCGGTTGCCTCTATTTTCAACCATTTTATGTTTCAATTATTATTATTTCCGAGTTCCGTACGGTCCAGTGTTAGGTTTATTGCTGTTTTTGATATATTTGTATTCTATTTTTTATATTGACTTTAATTCCAAATTGATCACTTTCGCGGATGATCTGGTGATCATGTACAATCAAGCTGAATGCAACATTATTACTCAGCATATGCAATCGGACCTAATCCTCCTGAATAATTGGTGATCTGCGATACAATGTTCTTAAGTACAAAAACTAAAGGTATGTTCTTTAAGATTAGCGATGCTTTTTTAGTAGACCCTAATGGTCTTTATCAGGCTCGTATCTACGTCTATGTTAAAATTGAATTGGTTGAAACTTTTAAGTACTTACGACTAACTGTGGATTACACTATGCTTTGGAGACACCATATCGATGACCTTCGTATGTATCTCATAATAATGATTAGGAAATTTTACTTACTACGTAGAGCAAGCCCGACTGCCGTTTTAAGAAATATATACTTTGCATTAGTTGACTCGAAATTGTCTCATAGCTTAGTTTGTTCGGGTGGCACTTTCTACTCCAGAATTCAATAACGTATATATTATTGCGCAAAAGCATTATTGTTAGGATTATTCTCATGATATCTATTTCCAACCCTGGAGATATTTCCACTTAGCCATCTCTTTGTGCTCAAAGTATTGATAGCTTTTTTGTTATCATTGTGAATCAGTCAAAGATTCTACACAATAAACTTTATTAATTTTTGTTGTGACCAACTCTTGTGCCGTAAATTGGTGACGATCAGTTTTTACTTATATATAATTATGACAAAGATTTGCGTCAAGTGTAATAACACAAACACCAAACGGTGCAGAGTACTCTTACACTGTTTTGGGCCGTGCAGTAAATTCTACCACGTGGACTGCTTGGACTGGAAGTTCCCTTCGAACGACAGTTGGATCAAAGCCGTTAATGACTGTCCGAATGCAGTTTTTATGTGTCCTGAGTGTCAGCGTACATTTAAAGAGGATAATTGTATGTCATTGAATACGATAAAATCCTCGTTGGACAATATTGAATCCAAGATATCAATTATTGCTGACACCACTATAGAACTCGATAATTAGTCAGGCCGCTGAGTCTTTGGCTAATTCGTGTGCTTGCAGCCTGTCATCTGTTTGCAGCAAAATTGGTGACCAGATCACTGAACAAATCCGCGATTGCTTCACTCAGGTGTCAGCCCAAACCGCTCATACTGGCATGACTTCTTTCGAGACGTCGACTGCAATTCTCCCGGTCTTTTTATCTGCTGCAGCTGCCATGCGTCGTCCATCGTACGCCTCAATAAGTGGAACTAAACCATGTTCTCTGCCCAACAGTCTCCGGATGATTAAACCGAACGCTACTATTGCCGATTTTGTAAATAATAACTTTGGTATTTCTAATGCTGTGGTTACCAAGCTAATACCAAATGGGCATAAACTTACCGACATGGAGTATGTCTGTTTTAAAGTGGGAGTTGATACCGATTTAACAGCTAAAGTTTTGTCCACGGTGAATTGGCCTAATGATGTGTGTATTAGACCCTTCCATAATACAAATTTTCGGCAGCACAATTATGCCCCAATCCGGCAAGTAAGTACCGATCGTTCCAGCTTTATCTCAATTTATTATCATAACGCCTCTAGCATCCGAGGTAAAGCCTAAGAATTTTCGCTTAGGCGTTCTGGACAATGATTATGATATTATAATAATCTGTGAGACCTGGTTTACTGTCAATATGTATTCTGGTGAATATTTCCCTCCGGACTATGTCGTTCACAGGAAGGACAGATATGATTTTGACACCAGGCTTAGAGGGGTGGGCTATTGATTGCGGTTAAAGTTTCCATTCCTAATGAGTTGGTTGTCTGTCATCCTAGTATTGACGTCATTGCTGTTCGTGTTAAGGTGGCCAGTTCCTCTATCGTCATCATCGCAGTGTATGCTCTCTAAGGTTCGAATTTGGAATATTTTGAAAGAATAATCAATTTCATCGACTCAGTTGTGATGCCTTCAGTGCGTCCTAATGATCAACTTGTAATTGTGGGCTACTTTAATCTGCCCGTCATAGCTCGGCTTGATATTGATGGTGTCTTTACATCGCTTTCTATTGACGAAAGGGCATTATACATTATAGACTACTTTGCTAGCATCTCAACCAACCAGCTGAATCGTACTAGCAACAGTCAAGGGAAACTGCTGGACCTGATATTTGCCAATGACGTCATGCATTCGGAGATTTCATCATGTCTGGATTTCACCGGCTCCCAGAGCATCTACCATACACCAATTACGATAAATATTTTTCATATAAATTGTTCAATTGATTCCTTTTCTAACAAGTTTTATATTAATTTCAGAAATGCCGACTACGCTTCCGAACGAGTTCCGAAGAAATTCTGATTGGGACTTTTTGCAACGTGGCGGTAATTTAAATGACATCGTTTTAATGTCACGACATTCTCAGAAGTAGTATTGACAGACACGTTCCGTTGGTTAAAAAAAACCGGCTTTCGGGAGCCCTGGTATAACACTAGATTGTTAAATCTGGAGAATCGCCGGAATAAATTCCATTCATTATACAGGCGGTACGGGGTTCAATTTTATCCCAAATTTGATAATTCCAGCAAAGAGTTTAAAAGTTTTAATTGGTTTTTATATAACCAATACGTTGTGCGAATCGAGTAGGAATTGACATCAAATTCAAAGTAGTTCTGGAGTTTTATGAATAGTAAGAGAAAAGTGGTTGGTTTTCCTACTCCTATGTCTTACCAGAACTCCGTTGCTAGTCAACCCTCGGAGATCTGTAATTTAGTTGCTAGCTATTTTGCCTCAGTATACGAACCAGCTACGATGTCCCCTATACCATGCCTTCATGCGCTAACAGTTTCGCGGAATTTAGTTATTTTAAATTTACTGAGCAGGAAGTTTGCTTTTGGTATTCTGCCGATCTTTATTAAGCATTGTGCCGAGAGTTTGTCCCGCCCAATTACCTTCATGTTTAATGAAAGTTTATGTATTGGGTATTTTCCTGAACCATGAAAAATTGCCTGCATCCATCACATTTTCAAGGCGGATAGAAGAAATGAAGTAAGTAACTATCGGGGGATTGCCATTCTTTCCGTTATACCCAAACTATTTGAATCTAGGGTTCACAAGGTCTTGGTTTTCCATACCAAATCATTAATTTCTTTTGCTCAGCACGGGTTTTATCCAGGCAGATCACCAGTAACTAATCTGGTTTCTTTTTGTGGCAAATTATTTAGCAGTTTAAACTCCAGGCAGTAACTGGATGTTATTTATACTGATTTTGCGAAAGCTTTCGATAAGATTGACCACCCGCTCCTGATCTCTAAATTAAAGAACTTAAATTGTCAGTGCATCCCAATTGAATGGTTGCAGTCTTACCTTTCCGACCGTTGGCAATCCATTAGGATTTTGGATTCTAGTTCACAGCTATTTCGCGTGACATCTGGCGTACCTCAAGGAAGTCATATTGGTCCCTTTATTATTTATATTATTTATCAACGATATTGTTGACTGTTTTGAGTTTGACAGCTGCCTCCTGTTTGCCGATGATATGGAAATGTTCGCCCGGGTCAACAGCGTATCCGATTGCGTAAAGCTGCAAGATGATTTAGATATACATTTTGCAGTTGGTCTATTCGCAATAGATTGGGACTCAACGTGAGTAAGTATAAAAGTCTTTCATTTTATCGTATACCCGGTCACCCCTGTCCCATCGTTATCGTCTGTATGGTGAGGATGTAGTTAGAGTGGAGGTTATATCTGATCTGTTTCATATGGTGCGACTGACCACCCACTCGCAACAGTCCCGTTTTGCCCACGAATTGATTTAGTGGTTTTAATACACTTTTTGGGAAAACAGCAACGCCGCTCTCTATTGATTGGATTTCTTCTCGAAAATATTTGCCCTGTTCGCATCTTAATATCTATATATCTGCAGCTAACCAATCACCACTGGTTATATTTTTGACCATACTTTGGATTTTTGGTATAATGAAATGAATTTTCTTATATGTTGGTAGTATAAGTATTCTATACTTACAAACTTATCGTAGCTGGAGTAAATTCCTATCAAAGTCTCTATTAAGGGTGTAGATGTGTCTGCACAAACGGCTATCATTACTTTTCGATTTTCTCTTCGCTCCGATTCACACTTTGGTTCTGCTTTTGTAAATGTTGGCCAATAATTTGCTTCTAGATTCAGAAACTCTGGCCCATTCCATCAGAGTAGATGTGTTTTTAGTTCCGTCGGACTTAAACCTCTTGCTGCACAATCTACTGGGTTCAGCTTCGAGGAAATATGCCGCCATTTATGTCTTTGAACTATGCCCAAAATCTCGCTCGTTCGATTTGTCACGTAGGTTTTCCATTTACTTGGCGGCTCTGAGAGCCAATCGAAAACGATTGTGGAATCAGTCCATCTGAACAATTGGTGAGCTTATATATGAGCCGTTTATTATGAAAGTGGCCTAAGTCCATTTTTCAAAAAAATCAAGTTAGTGATAACAATAGATAAATAACAGTATAATCTTCCTAACGGTAAATAATTTATTGTCAAAACAAAAAAAAATTAATCTCTAACACCTGTGCAAAAAATAAGAAAATTCAAAATCCCATATGTTTTTTCATTTACTGTTTTTCTATTCTTTCATTATCTCGTTTCAACAAAATATGGACTTAAGCCACTTTCAAAATAAACGGCTCATTTTTAACAGCTGCTGTAAGTGGGTTATCAATCTGGTTAACAACAAAGCACCAGAAAGAAACTTTTAATTTTAATCACAAACGGTGAGATCAGACCTAACGGATGAAAAATACGAGTAGCCTGTGATAATATTTTAGCCTGCTCTAAATAAGGTGACATGATAGGTAAATTAGTCTGCAGCCGGCTGCCACTGCAAGCCCAATACTTTAATCTGGTCTAGATCTTCGGAGAGCGTCTTTGGGAGGGATGGACTTTAAATCCAAATTCTGCCATTATATTGGAAAGTTGCTTTGCCAAATTGATTGCTTCTGGTAATGGGTGCGCCTCAGTCAATAAATCGTCAACATACATGTCGCTCAATAATGTCTATGACGCTTGGTCTGTGCGTATGGTGCAGAAGACATTCCATACGTGAAGGTTCTTAATTCATAATGCTTAATGTTCAAATAAGGGGTTCTGCGCCACACTATTCTCGGATAACGAAGATCACTAGGATGTATACATATCTGGCGAAACATTTTCTCCTCATCGGCTGTAATTGCTACCTTATAGATGCGAAATCGTATTAAAATATCACTCAGTAGATTCTGCAGTTATGGTCCTGTCAATAAATTGTCGTTCAGAGACCCGAGCTGATGCGTCAGCATCAAATACTACACATAGCTTTGTCCTAGATGTTTGTTTCTAAATTCCATGATGCGGCAGATACAAGTAATCAATGGGATATTCTGGTGGTTCAACTTCTGCCATATGTCTGAGACCTTTGTACTCCTTTACAAATTCTATATAACGCTCTTGTAACTTGGTATTATTTTGAAATTTCTTCTCCATGGAATGTAGTCGCTTAATAGCTGTACATAATTAAGCATTCAGTGGGCTTCTCTCTGGTTTAAAAGGCATCCCCACCATATAGTGACTGTCTGATAATATTTTGAATAAAATGTTTTCGGCTTTTTATAGACAACATACTATTAGCGAAAAAGCCGAAAACATTTTATATTAAATCAGACAATTTTTAACATCGTAGATAATATTTTGGTGGTCGATTGAAAAAGATCTTTGCAGATCTGATGCTCCGGTAATAATGCAGAAGTACTAAACATCTCTTCAGATTCCCAAAATTGATTTAATGAGTTATCTGTGGACGTTAATCTGGCTATTGGAATATCGTAATTGCTCGGGTTTATGTCGGCTCCGATAAGCAAATCAATTTTGGATGCTGATTTTAATCCTAAATCAGCTAACAACAATTATGTAAGACATTTGCATTTTAACCACTCGACTGACTGTATTGGATTAACTTTAGTATTGGATTGTACAACATACGCAGAAATCTCACATGTACAAGCTTCTGATTGGTGAAACCTTGATTGCAAACTCTTTAGTTTTTACGTTCAAGTCCCTGTTTTTGTACGAATGCTAAGGTGATCATTGAAGTTTGTGAACCAAAATTGAGTAAAACTCGACATAACTTATATTTACCATTTCTTTCTTGTACTTTTACTGTCGCGGTAGTTAGGATGGCTGAATAACTGGTAATTCGAATGAAGACATTGTTTTAAGTTCGATGCTGGAGCTGGATTAGTTTTGCCAAGGCCTTTAGATGATGCTGGTTGGTCCCTGTTGGTCTGATCTTCGTTAGGCGAACACTGATCAATATGCGTTGTTGGCTAGGTGTAACAATGAATTGTGGTTTCTTTTACAATAATGACATCTTCTTTTGGATATACAATTATATGCACCGTGAGATTGGCTAAAACAGTTGAAGCAGCGATTTTCGATCATCATTAATTGTCTTCTTTCTTCGACTGAACATTCTTTAAACTTTGGACATTTGTATAGGGATGGTAATCACTTTTACACATTGAAAACGACGCAATAGCAGCGGCAAAAGTCCTTGTATTAGCCTTCGTTTGTACAGAACCTGATTTTCATGGATAATCAATAAATCAATCAATGACTGGTATGTTGGGAATTCTATACTAGCTGTCTCATTTGCCCATTTATTTCTAGTTTCCTCGTCTCATTTCTGGATTAATAAATATACTAACCAGGGATCTCAATAGAGATAAACTATAGTTTCAACTTCCGGTCCAATTGCCTTCAATCCGCGGATCACTTCATCAGCTGTGTTCACTATCTTTCGAACTTGTTCTGAAGTTGGGTTATTTATGGACGGTATGTCTACAAGGTTTTTTTTTGAATGACTGAACGGCGTCACGTTTTCGTGACGATAAGGCTTTGACTTTCGAGTCAATCGCATGTGTTTAATTTTTCGGAAAAATATTTGTTTTTTTAAATTAATTCTATTATTCCTAAATTTTAATTGTTACATGTAACAAAAGCGAAACCACTACATGCCTCAACCGCGGGACCCAAAAATAATTGGAAAATAAAATAACCATAAATACTAAGAAGATGAAAAGGAAACAATATTTTTGGAAGAACATTACCTAAATGCAGGAACGTACTTTTTGGAGCTATACATTTGGAGCATACAACATGTAAACTAGTTAATGGCGTTAGCCGCTTATTGGTGTACATTTTATCGTAATGAGCTCATGCTCAATATAGAGTGTGCACCTATACCAAATTTGTATGTGAATAAATAAATAAATAAAATAAATAAATACCTGGTTTAAAGCTTATTCAAGGCTTCTAACTAGTTGGCGTCCGAAATAAGAAGATGTTTCAATAGGTAAGCTGCTTCATTCCAAAAAAAATCCCTTTTAAATATTGGAATTTCTGGGCTGGATTAAGGTTTGGACTTTCATGAATCGTTGAGGAAAACAAATCATAGAATGATTGCCATTCCGTCCAACTATATGTTTGCAGTCCGTGGTGGATCGCCTTGTGTGTCATTTAAATCCAGTGACATATTCCCTTCAGCGAAATTAGCCTTCGGAATTAGTTTGCTCAAATCTGCAACTACGGTATAATATTTCTGATTGAAATCATCTTGCTGGCTTTCGTCATCGTTTTTTAGCTCGGTGATGGTTTGTTCGATATCGTAAAATTCAATTAATAAAATTTCCACTCACCGTAATCGAACCTACGGTGACTCAATATCAAGTTGGGATGCTTCAATTTCATTTTGAGTATTAGCATAATCACAAATCTTCGTCATTGACCCCTTAAGGTTGGAACGACGTTTGCTCAACGCATCTAAATGGGCTATTATTCATCAAACACACTTCACATTTTTACGCTTACACGTGGTTGTTTTTTAAAACTCCAAGATATTTATTTAATTATCACAATGGATTTACTGAATAGATCTCAATGGATCGCCATGCTTATATTTTAATAAATTGTGGCTTTTGCATAAATGTTTGTTTATTAAGTGATGTACATCTCTAACAGTAGTTAAAAAATTGACTTGCTTATTCACATGTTATGTAGGACAAACTAGAAGGTCGTTTCAAAAATTTAATATTAACATATGATTTTTTCATACAAAATCAGAATAGATGATGTTAATAAAGGCATAGGGATTCAATGGTTAAAAATGGAAGATTTTTATAGGCTAATTTGTGACTGGAAAAGTGAACACCCCATAAAATTTAATTATGTGACCAATTATTTATTGTCATACCACAACAAATGTATTTGCGGTGCTAAAATACTTTTACAACATTTTTGTGTGAATTATTATTAGTTCACAAACATTCCAATTAAACTAATTTTCCATTTTCCTTTTATTCTCGGGTAATGTATAGCAATAAGCATTGTTTAACGAGAGAAATGTGTGTATTGTGTGTACCAACATCATCTATTCTCGTCACAAAAAAACATAAAAATATAAAATGAAATAATCACAAAATAACAACAACACATAAAAATGTCAATATACCCTAAGCTTTTTATTTATTTATTTACTTTTTTGTTATTCAATTATATTTTGTGTATAACAATTTTCACAATCGTTTCGTTCTGACATTTTTGTGCCACTTTTCAATTGACAATCCGCGTCACATGTAATAATGTAACACATTACAAGCGCAAAAAATGTGAAAACTCCATTTTTTTCTACTTTACTCAACGTCATTTTTCCTCCCATGTGATTTACGCATAAATATTTTAAATTATGAGGCGGAATCGAATTTTCTTTCTTCACACATTTTCCAGTGATTATTTTTGTTTGCACACATGATGTATATGCATAAATACATTCCGAATTAATGAGATGGAAAATATTGTCACTGTTGATCAGCCGAGATTTAATTTTTGTTGTTCACATAACTTAGATAATATTATCGTACAGCAAGAGATGGTGATGATGATGCAATTTGATTTCATTCTCAGACACAGTGTATAAGACGTTGAATAGGAAAAGCAAACATTTTTTTCTTTATCCTCATACTTTATTGTGACAATTGGGATAATTCCATTGTTAAAACGTGACAGAAGAATAAAAAAAATGTATTTTGTTCTTCTTTATTATTATACGATGTGTATGTGTAAGGGTGGCGCTTTGAAATTGTTGCTGGCTCAACTAAGATAAATAATGATGAGATGGACGAAACAAAAGAACGGGTTTCTTTGAACCCATATAAAACGGAAAATAATAATAAGAAACCTAAGTGATTTATTTATGTAATCATAATCCAATTATTGTTTGTGAGTTGGCTTCTGATGAGGTGACATTGGACATTTTTATAAATGAATGTAATATGATTATACTTCTCATATATGTAGGTCGTATTTGAAACGTCGTTTTTTTAAATAACATCACTGAAGAAGATGAGCACAAATATGACATAAATTGGTTGGTATTAAATAGTAGGTATAATGCTCAGCAAGCAAGGTTTAACATTATTTAACGTGAAGAAATATTTTCGTAATATCACAAGATTCTCGCAAGACATATCATTGATTTGATAGGGAGTATTAGCCTTAATTGTCGTGCATCAAATGGTGTTTATACATTACTGAAGATATCAAAAAAAATATTCTGCATTACCATTACCATTTAAAAAAATCAATAATCGAACATTATCGATATATAGAATATCGCAATATTTCTATTTAGCAGACGAAGAATATCTTGTTTAAGAGGCACTACATGAACATTTTTGCTAAGATTCATGTTAATGTTTGTTTACGTATAGTTATGTAGAGATTTTAGCCGTTACATCAATCCCCTTCTAGATCGAAAACCGTAGTGTTTAGAAGTGAAATTTCACCGTTTTGCGGACAGTCAACAGTAGCACACCAATACCAAGCAAAAATAGCCAAAAAACTACAAACAAAAATCATGAAGGAGCCAATTCACGATCAACCATTCACTTCATACAAAACACATGTACTTATTACGACATCTCTAGAGGGCACGACTCAAATATGATCATGATTCCGTTTTATCGAACGGCTATGTCATCAACTAGTATTATTCGGAAATAGAGGTTATTGAGCTTCCGAAAAAGCATTCCAGGTCACCACGGCGTGCTGGAAATGTCCAAACTTCCTTCAAAAATCATCCGATTACTGGCCGAAATTATCTGACAGCATATGCTTCCAAATGTAATGTTTGATGATTTCAATATCAAAAAATCGTATTATTGTACCGAATAGACTCATTTTCCCACCAATCGATACATTTTGTTTTTTTGCAGGATCTCCAATTTTACTATGCGTTATCTCCAATTAAACGGGCTACAATATTCATTATGTATTGGTCTCAAAATAAGAATCTTTAAGAAGACATCATTAGAATGACCAATGGTTCTGATTTAGGAGAAGCAAGCAAACTTCGTTCATTGGCTCCAATTATTGATGAGCAGGGGTTACTGGGAGTTGATGAGCGAACGTCAATCGTTTGACAACATGCTGTTCACATGTCAAGCATCCAATAGGCCCCGATGCCTGCCATCTACTCACTCACTAGAACTCTTGTGAATGATTTACACGTGCGACGATACCCCCCCTCTCAACTAATTAGCTTGTTACAGTTTCATTTGCAGAAACCAATTGCCTCTATGGACACGACGTTTTCTGAGAATTGTGAGATATTATTCCTTGACATTTTCTCATGAGGTGCTCTCCAATTATGTTACCGTACGTAAAATATGATTAAAAGGTTTTGCGAGCTTTGAAGGTCCGCTTATCTTAAAATGTTGCAGCAGCGCCCTAAACGGGGAACGAAACATGCGAACCCTATAAAGTTGATACCGTTCTAGTGAAGGGGTTTGACTAGGTTGCATAGTCGAAGTTCATCTAGGAGTTGATAGACTTGCTCGGACATTCAACGTGAAAACTTAACGCAAAATCTATAGAAGATCAATGGGACAAATATGTTATGTCCCCTAATATTAGATTGGAAAGCCCTCATTTGGATTATTTGAAGTGTATAAATTAATTGTTAGCTGTGCCTGATTGAGAGACTCAGCAGTTTTCCCATTTTGACGTGATAAAGTCTTACATCGCATGTTTAGAAAATTGACACGAAATGTTACCTTTCTTCGTGGGAAATTACTCATCAACTGTGAGCATTACCTTTAAATATATAATTTCTTAGGTTGGTCCTTAGGGTTCATACCTCATGCATAGTATTATTAAACCGCGCTGCGAACCTCTGATTTCGCCCGATTTAAGTGCTTGAGCCACTGTAGCTAGAGAATGGCTTATCCGATCGGAGCAATACTGGTGTCAATTTTTGTGGCAGATAATTTATATTAAATTAAGATAATTAATCTCAATATCTTATAGACGTTATCACTAAAATCACCAACGTGTAGATGACACAGCCCACCCCTATTTTTTGTATGTACATATATCTGCTCGGTTGATTTTCTTGCTAAAGTATGTACCATTCTCTCCCCTAATAATATTTTTTCAGATAAATTGTAAAAGTTACAGTAAAAAAGTCAGTAAGCTTCATAACTATTTAAATACAAATTTAGTTTAAATAAAATTATAAAAATAGAAATAAGTTTAAACCCTTTATATTCAGAATTTCGGTCTAGATTACGGTTGGCTGAAAAGTGTTGAAAACGACTCCTATTAATTCATTCTTTGTTTACAAGCCATTAGAAGTTGACGTGTCAGTGTATTCGTTTACAATGGAAAAAACCGAATATAGTGCTGTGATAAAATTCTTTGTTTTGGAAGGTTTACCAGCAACAAAAACTCATACAAAAATGGTAAAAGTGTTTAAGGAATCTGCTCCTTTATTTCAAACTGTGTATAGATGGGTTTTAAAGTTTATTCATGGTCGTTCAAGCGTTGAAGATGAACCACGTAGTGGACGTCCAAAAAGTGTAAGAACACCAGAAATCATTCAGTATATGTATGATATTGTTTGTTAAGATCCAAGTTTGATTAAGCGTGAAATTGCTGATACCATAGGCATCTCGGACGAACGAGTACTTCATGTTTTAAATGAAGAATTACGTATGTAAAAGCTGCTTGGAAAACTGGTGGCGCATTCGTAAACAATTCACCAAAAACTGAATCGAAAACAAATTTCTCAGCGTAATTTGAAGCGTTTTAAGCAGAATAAAACCGATTTTGTGCGTAAATTCATAAATATGGATGAGATTTGGATATACCATCATGATCCTAAACTGAAACAAGGACGTTTGTCGTTTACATTGAACTGAAGCTGGTTGTTTAGCTCCAATCAGGTGAAGTCAGAACGATCGGCAAAAAAGGTCATGGCATCAGTTTTTTTGGGATGCAAAAGGGATTTTGTTGATTGATTATCTTAAAAAAGGTAAAACAGTAAATTCTGAATATTATTGCAACCTTTTGAACCAGTTGGATAAAAATATTCGTGAAAAAAGACCCGTTTTACAGAAGAAAAAAATAATTTTTCATCAAACAATGCACGTGTTTACGCGAGTCTTTTGACGATGGCTAAATTGAATAAGTTAAAGCACGAATTGCCTGAACACCCACCGTATTCAACAGGGTGGGCTCCCAGCGATTGCTATCTCTTCAGAAACCTGAAACAATTCTTTCGTGGAAAGCGTTTTTTGTCGAATAAAGAAGCTATTGCACCCGTGGAACAGAATTTTGCAGAGCTTCTGGAAAATCATTACAGAGATGGTATAAAATTATTGGAGAATCATTGGAATAAGCGTATTGAAGTTGAGGGAGATTATATTGAATAAAAAGTCTAGTTTCATTAAAAAATTCACATTCTTTCATTTTTGCTTTCAATACTTTTCAACCAACCTGTAATTCAGCTTCCAATTCAATCCCGGAATAAACCTCTTAAGTTAATTTTCAGCTCAACCTCCGACTCAATTTGCAACTCAACCTCCACCTCAGTCGCAACACAACCCTAAACGCAATCACCAAATTAACCGCCAAACAAACCCTCAATTCAACCACAATATCAACCCCAAATCAATCCTTGACCTAACTCAAAATCAAACCTTAAATCTGAACTCTGTATCTTCTGCATACGTACCCTCATACCATCATTACCTTAAACAATCATTACACCATATTATTATTCCATAATATCATACTATCATGAGACTATACCATTATATCACAATACAGATGGTACCATAGTAAAGTCGAACCACCACACCATGATGTATATCTTACCATCAATCTACCATAATGTCATAACATCACACCATCATACTACCACAACATCATGCCATAGTACCATTATACTATCATACCATCATGCCATTGTACCATCGTACCGTCATATAATCCTACCATCATATTTCAGAACTTTATCCAAAAATCATTTTAGATTTCCATGTAAATCGCAGATGTCAAATTTCACTAAAATCGGTTTAGAAATAGCAAAGTACAACCTAATAGACCATATTCCAAAATTGTATCTAAAAATCATTTCAGAATTATGATTCCCATCATAATAGGTTGAGAAATAGGCAGAGGTTCCAGAACTTTATCCAAAAATCATTTTAGAGTCCCATGTCCATCGCAGATGCCAAATTTCCCAAAAATCTTTTAAGAAATAGAAAAATTTTGTCTTAAACCTCAATCAACTAGGGCGTTTTCGTCCTGGCCAAAACTAATTTTTGTAAATTTTTCCGAAAGTTGCGCAATATGCAATTAAAAAAAATATTATTGCGCAAAGACGGAATCGACCCTAGTTCATGGAATTCAGGTGCCTAAAATACCTTCATGGATTGACGGTTAATTAGCCATATTTCAGAACTTCATCTAAACATCATTTTAGAATCCCAATTCAAATGAACATGTCAAATTTTACCATATTCGGTTAAGGAATATCCAAATTCCATCCCACTTCGCCATATTCCAGAACTTGTAAAAATCATTTAGAATCCCATTTCCATTGGAAATGCTGAATTCATCAAAATCGGATAAGACATTATTATTATTATTATTATTATTAGTTGAGGGCCATGTGGGCGTTCAAGCCATCCCGCACTGCGACCTAAAAGATCTTTTGTGCATGGACCCTACTTAATGAGCCGTCCAGTCAATATTCAGGCTCTTAATAAACCTGACAATACTGCCGGCCGGTATATGATGCATACTATCCGGGCTCATTACTCTCCCTCCTAGATGCTGTAACCTTTTGCAGAAAATGGCTGGGCAATGGCACAGAACATGTTCCGCTGATTCCGCTTCCATGTCGCAGAAGCGACATCTATCCGTCGAACTTAGGCCCATTTTCTTAAGGTGATACCTTAAGGGGATGTGACCTGTGAGGAAGCCGGTAAGCAGCCTCAACTCAGGTTTCCTAAGTACAAGACATTCCTTGGCCCTGGCCGACGAAGGTGAAATAAATTCCTTCGCCTGTCGCAAACCTGGAATTCCGCGCCAGTAAGAGGATTTTTGCACATCCTCCTAGCGTTTAACCGCTGCCCTAAGGTGCCCCTTAGAGACGCCGCAGAAGGGCTCTGGTCCAATTAATGGAAAGGCATATCCCTCGCGGGCGAGGCCATCAGCTGCCTCGTTTCCCACAATTCCAGTGTGACCTGGCACCCAAACAAGTGTTACCTTATTTGAGCTTGCCAGCAACTTAATAACCTTCAGACAATCCCATACCAGCCTTGACTCAATGGTAAAGGACCTAAGAGCCTTTAAGGCCGATTGGCTGTCTGATACGATATAAACCTTTGCGTCGTTTAGGCCTTTTGATATGCCTATCCTAGCACAAAGTTCTATAGGATGCACTTCTGCTTGAAAAACGGTTGCATTGGTACCCAAGGACTTCGAGAGTGATATTCCACTCCCGTGTATTCCTACCTCCGCCCCCATCTTCCGTTTTTGGTCCATCTGTAAACCAAACCAATGACCCTCGCTCAAAGGATGGTCCCCCTGTACTCCACTCCTCCCGGTCAGGTAACCTAACACAAAAGGGTTTGTGGAAATCCAGTTTGGCTGGCATACAGTCGGAAGGCATTCCTATAGTGGGGTCTGTCTGAAACTCCTTAAGGATTTCCAGATGGCCCACCATATTGCCTGGTTTGATGTTACCCTCCGCCTGCATCTTAAGGGCCATAGTAGCAGCATCCTTTTTTACATGCAGATGCAATGGAGTTAGTCCTAGGAGTGTATCCATTGCTGCGGTCGGACATGTTTTCATTGAGCCCGTAACCCCAATGCAGGCTGAACCTTATTCAATAAAGTTTGCGCTGTCCTTTGTTCAGTTTTAGGCCACCACATCTCGGGTAAGACACAGAATCCCAGTAAAAATTTTATAAAAAGAAACCAAATCCTTAGCTAAGACAACCTATTACAACGGACAACTTTCTTGTTTCCGTCGATTTCCATTGCCGTGAGGTTCCTCTATATATAGATTGCTCATTAAACTTCTAATTAAACCCCAACTCAACCCTGATTCAACCTGCAAACGGAACCTAACTCACCCCTCAACACATGTCAAATTTCATCAAAATCGGCTAAGGAAAAGCCAACTTAGCCATATTCCAAAATTTTCTCTTTAGAATCCCCATTTAAAATGCAAACGTCAAATTTCATCATAATCGGTTGAGAAATAGGCAAGTCCCATCATACTTTGCCATATTCCAGAACTTTATCCACAAATCGTTTTAGAAACCCATATCCGTCGCAAATGTGTGGCCATATTCAGAACTTTATCCAAAAATCAATAAAGAATCCCAGTTACAACACAAATGTCAAATTTCATCATAATCGGTTAAGAAATAGCCAAGTTCCATCCTACTGGGCCATATTCCAGAACATCATTAAAACATATATTGAGAATCCCATTTCCATTGGAAATACGGAATTTCATCAAAATCGGGGTAAATACAGAATCCCACAATAATTTTTATAAAATAATCACAAATCAAGTTTGACTGCTCTACAAAATTTAATCCAACCCCAACTCAACCCTACTTCAACCCGCAAACAGAGCCCAACTCAACCCTCAACTCAACCGCAAACCCCACGCCACACTCAATCCTCAAACCAGCAAATATAAAAAATTTGTTAATTGCTCACTACATCCATCCAACCGCAACTCAACTCCAACTCAACTTCAACTCAAGCCGTAAATTGGCGCCATAACTTAACCTTCAAATCATCTCCAAACTTAATGGCCAATTCAATAATCAAACCTATAAAAAAATCGTAAATATTTATAAAACCAGGTGTCTTGGGTCAATTCGTATGGTTGGTACTCCACCCTCTTGACGTACAGTCTCCAAAAGCTTTTCAAATCTCCGCCTTGACCATAGAAATAGATTGGCGAAAAAAAAATTCCAAATCGGCAAGCCGTTCTCGAGAGCCATTCTCGGCTAAATATTTTTGTGTGTTCGACTTTTCCCAATGTTATAGAATTGTATACCATACATTTTCAATGATCATCATTTTCATAATACAAAAAATAAAAAAAAAACAAATCCATGTCTTGCTAAAAAACACTTTTTATTTCTCTCTACTTTTATACACTTTGATATTTGCTTTGACTTTACTATTTAATTCTGTCCGCTTGCTATTGGTGGGGGCTATGACAACAGATTTATTTCTTTATTTAACGATTTAAAATAAACCAAACACTTTCTCTGCTTGCCATCGGTCGTGTTTATAACACTTTACCGTCTAAGCTATTGCTGTTCATAACGTGAGCTTGTTGTATGATGTCTAAAATCGTCACAATATTTACCTCTGTTTTTGTTTTTATGTTTTACCAAACATTTGCGGTTCAGGTGGAGCTTAAATCCCGTTCGTTTTTTTTTGTTGCTTTTTTATACTCAAAGACATCATCGAGAAACACAGAGGAAAGTTCAAAGAAAACATTGTATAAATTGAATAAAATCATTTATTTGTTGTAAGCCGTCACCTACGTAAATAAATGTTTCCTGGGAGTCTTTGGAATTACTCTTCATTGTAGACTTCTATCCAAAAATTGCCAGATGTGTTAGTTTAGTGTAAAATATGTAGAGATAATTTTTGGTAACTGTTCAGCATCATCTTCCGGTACTATGAAATGAGTAATTACAGCCATTCTGAAACGGTATCCATCCATTTGAAACGGTTTTAGTAACTTAACAGGATCATACTGTTAAAGTTAGCCAAAAGTTGTCATTCGACAGTAAAAAGTCAATAATGCTGAACCCTGTTATGCCGAAAGTAAAACGTCGGTAATGTAGATTATGTTATTCGAGCCACAAATAAAAAAATTAAGTCGTAATCAGTCGATAGTGTTTAGCCGAAAATTAATATGGTTGCATGGGGAGTATTGAAGACTTTTGTCATTATTCTTAAGTGAAAAACCCGCCCCATTTCCTCATGGAAAATTGTGGAAAATTCGCGAAAAGCCAACAAAATATTTAAAATTGGTGCAAAATTAGCCTCTAGAGTGTTATGGCAATAGCTATCGCAGGAATAAATTTCAGTTCAAGTTTCCCGTGGGAAATCTGGGAAAACTTGATTTTCAAAAATCATTAGCAAATTTGTATAAAATCAGCTTATAGAGTGTTATGTCTGGGGATGGATTGCTTTGATGTGATTTATCAAAAGCTATTGCAATACAGAAATTAAATAGAGGCTCAAAATGACCAGACAATTCGAAAATGAGCCTACACCTAGGAATATTTGGGAGTCATATTGAAACTGAAATACGATTTATTCTCATTTAACGTTGCTGTCAACTGTGGGACTCAAAAATCAAAGAAATACAACTCCGTGGATTTTTCAATTTTAACGAGAATGGCGCGGTGATTTTCACTATAGAATTGTGACTGAATATGACTTAAACACTTCAAGGATTGTGTGGTGCGTTGTTTCTAACACCCAACTGGAGGTCTTAATCTAGATATTATTCTATACTGAACAGTGGTGGTGTGGGCCAAATTAGTTCTTGTAAGATTATTCGCACTGGCCCAGTGCAACAACAGATGCAGAAGTAATTATGGAAGCAAAATTGGTCAAGCTGTTCTTCGCATTACAAAAAAAGAGATTAACAGGTAGACGGAGTTTACCTACGTATAACAGGTGCAACAAGAAGATGGGTAGCACGGATATTAAAGGAAATTTGCCAACTAATATATTCGAAGAGACACAACCAAACCGTCTCAAATTACTAGGCATAAAAAATAAAATATCTCTAAAATATCCACTTAACATAAAACTTATTTCCAATTTGTATTTATAAATTCAGTTGCGTTACATAACTTGTCGCTGCTGGTCTTATTCCTATTTTGATACCCGTTTTGCAATGGTGCCCTTTCCGCACTTGTATTACAATATACACGATTACATACTTGTCGTAAAAATAAAATCCATCATTTTCATCACATTTTTCAAATATTTCACATTACATAATAATATTTTTGAAATCTAAAAGAAAAAGAACATCTACTCATCTATGTCAATGCTGACGTTAACGAAAACTTTAAATATTGATGCCATTTATCTTAAGTTTTTTGCATAAAGGTACAAGCAAAAAGAAAAAGGAAAAATTCAACGATCGAGACAAATTGACTTGTGAGGTGAATATTTTATCTACTTGCTGCTGCTATATATTTTTAACCCGATTTTAACTTTTTCTTGCAAGTATCATACACCAGTCATAAAACATATTTTACCTATCAGTTCTTGTTTATTTTTTTTGTGTGCCAAAAATCGATTTATTTCGTGCGTTTCCCAAAAATTGCCATATTTGTCATCGAACAAAATGACGCAAAAAATTTTAGAATATATTAAATGATTTTTCTTTTGTTAGCTGTTAACAAAACGATAAATGATTTTATCCTTTCGTATATTATGTATGTACAATGAAAATTGATTTTTGGCTATCACTAACAGCAAAAAATCAAAATAAAAAGGCACAACCCTTTAAAATTTCTTTGCTATATACATACATAAATTGGAGGCAGACATCACAGGCAAAAAAAAAAAAGGCAAACCGTATTTTATTCCATCTCGAAAATGTCATGTATCATTTGTCAAAGCTATACATATACACCCAAATTCGTACCGTGTCCGTTTCAATGCGACCAAGATAAAGTAATCACGATGAGCGAGGGAAAATAAATTCAACCACTTTCTATTTATATCAACTTCCTGATGTTTTTATTGTATGCTTTCTTGCGAGAATCGAGAAGATATGATATTACTGTTATTCAGATTTGATGCGGGTCAACATTTAAGAAGAATGATAATGAAACGAAAAAAAAAAATCCGGTGATAGATGATATTAGTAAGGCAAAAGGAAAATTGTCGAAAATGTTATGAAGGGTTATTTTTGAACTCAAGATTGTTGCTGCTGGTATTATTAATGGATCCAGTGTGTATTTATGTCTGGAAATGAATGGAAATACATTTTTGCCGAAATATTTAAAGTGAACAAATGTTTATTCCGCCAAATGAACGTGTCGTAAATAAAATATTATGTGTACCGAATGAAATTTGTGATTCCCAAATTTATATTATCTCATAGGTTACTACGCAAAAGAAAAAACTGGTACCGCTATTTTGTAGAAAAACAATTTAAAAAAACGAATAAACGTCAAATTGGGCATTTGTTTTATTTGTTTCGAAATGGACGCATCATAAGGAGAAAAATGTGATTTAATAATTAGATTGTGCAATGATCATCCCGAGTATACCAATAAAAAAATTGGTAAATTGGCCGGTGTTTCCAATAATACGGTAACAAATGTAAAAAAAAATGTCAAATCAATCTTTCTGTGTCACGCAAGCCCGGATCCGGAGAAAAATCAGGTGCTCCAAATAAAATGTTGGATCAGAAAGTTGTAAGAGTCATTTCGAAACATCCCTCGATGTCTGTGCGAGATTTGGCCAGAAAAACCAAAACAACCAAATCGATTGTGGAACGAGCTAAAACCAGAAATAATCTACGGACATACAAGAAGTCAAAAATCCCCAAAAGAAGTGTTGAACTATTTAATAGAGGGATCGATCGAGCAAAGAAACAAAACAAATGGTTGAACGAAAGAAAAGATTCTTGTTTCGTAATGAACGACGAGACCTACGTCAAAATGGATTTCTCGACACTTCCAGGTCCCCAATATTACATCAAAAAGAAAGGTAAAGAACTGGCCGGAGCAATTACTGCCATAGCTGTTGAAAAATTTGGCAAAAAAACATATGGTTTGGCAAACAGTTTGCGAATGCAGCTTAAGATCACATCCATACATAATAAATGGGTTTATGAAAAGGTGAATGTTCGCCGTGAAATGAACAAAAAGTTTGAATGAATACGATTATTTAAAAACTGTACAATATGTGCAATAGAACAAGTACAGAAAAATAATGATTATATATTGCCGTTTAGTTTTAATTCTTCATGTACAAATCACAAATTTCATTCGGTACACATAATACTTAAATTCATTTAGTGTTCATTAAATTAAACGAGTTGTTTTATATTTGGCACTACACAACGTATTATCAACTATTGAGGTTTAATTATTTATTATCAGTAATAAATGATCTACATTGGTGTCTACAGTTCGAAAATATTCTACATATTGATTTGTCTCTATAAGATAACATTCCAAACATGTCACCTAACTGTTGTGTCTTTTTTCTTCTTTATTAGAAGATAGAAGTAATTGAATGCAGTCATCTGTTCCACTCATTTTGGATCGTAAGTATTTGTTGATTACCAGTTCAAAATTAAATTTCTCCATATTTATTGCTGAATGGGTTTTAACACACATAATTGCTTATCAGGGGGTCTGCTTGAGTTGTTTCTTCCCAATACGTTTACAGATTATATGTATTACAAAAAAAATGTTATGCGCTCCATCTTATTGATTTTATCAAGATAGATGCCATGCGTCGGTAGTTAACTTTTATATTATAAGAAAATTATAAAAAAATATTTTATACTGTGGAAACCACAGTTTGCTTTCTTTATTTTTATTTAAGTAAAATATTAACAGGTTGAGATACAATAATAACTAACTATTTTTTTAATGTTTCTAGAGTTTATATAATTCAAAATTTGTTTAATCGGTAAAAATCTACCTAGTTGTTGTTCAACATGGTTTACTCATATACATATAATCACTGTCTGTTGCTCTAGTTTGTTGATATTGTACTCGTATATCAACAAATACTGGGAACATCCGCTGTTTGTAACTTTTAGTTTAGACGATGAAATTCTAAATTACATTTAGATGTGCAAATTGATGTCATCATGATTGGAATGATTAAAATACCGTTGTCGATGTAGCTATTGATGTCGATGTAACAGGAATGCGTAAATCCTCCCCTCTAAGATGAGCGACAGGATGCTTGAATAGTCCTGAAGCGGTGCATTGTTTATCTGGCTTAATTTATAAAAGATGACTAATATAATGATTATTATGTTGATGGTTTTCGCTGTGAAAAAAAACAAAACCAATTATCGCTTGTGTTGCTCGGATGAAAGTCGCTGGGAAAGTCTCCTTTTTCTTTTTTAGTATTTTTTACCAATCCTCCACCGAATCTGGGTTGCTCAGGCAAAAAAATAAATATAGCTTGTTATTGTTGACTTCACGAACGCAATTATGCAGTAAATTTGAGATTATGGTGATTCGCATACAAGATAAGTATTTGTTCTTGATACAATGATAATAAAATAGTTTCCTTATGTGATTCTATATAATATTAATGTTTACTAAATCTAGTTTATGTTTGGGTTATTAATTTTTAGGTTAGGACTTTTAACAGTCGTTTAGGTAGAATTTCTGCATATAATTTTTCAATTTGGTCTATTGTATATTCTTTTTGTTTAATATGTTCAATTATCCAGTTTCGCTTGGGAATTTTTCAATTAATTATTTACTTGTTTTGTTTGTTGTTGTTTATGATTTGCCCGTATGGTTCTAGACTTGTGTAACAAACTTACTTAATTCTGTTCTACTACCATTATATGGACGGATGACTTTTATTGCGTCCGGAATCTGTAGAAGTTTGAGTGTACGCTCCATTTGTTTAAATTGTGTATCATTTTTAAATTTATTTATTTCGTCACTTTCACTATAACTATTCGAATCTTCTGAGAAATATCGCACCGCGTTATATTTCGCCACGTATTTATCGGTTATTTGATCAATTTTGAATATTTTTGATTTCTTTTTATTTATTTGAAGTTAAAATTTCCGAAAACACGAGTTAGTTAATTTAAATTAAAGTAAAAAAAAAATTGTTAATTTCTTTTAAGGTTTATATATTTTATAAGTATGTTATTTATCAACTTATAGAAGAAATTTTTTGATATTGAAAATAAAAAAATTATTATTGTATCAATTGTACTCACCAAGTTAATGTTATCAATAAAAAGAGATGATATGCCCTCATGCTTTTTATTGATAGTGCAGCAAGCAATGTTGGTTTATACATTTTTTTTTCACTGTTTGAGTACTGATGCTCGGTCGATATCCTCTATAAAAAAATACTTTATACTGTCAAAACTATTTCCACAGTTTGTTTTCTTCATTTTTAATTGAGTACCATTTTAACGGTTGAAAAGATACAATAATAACTAACTCTTTATTTAATGTTTCTTAAGTTTATATAATGCAAAATTGCTTTAGGTGGGAATAATTTAGTTGTTGTTCAACATGGTTTACTCATAAATCATTACTGTCTGTTGCTCTAGTTTGTTGATATTTTATATCAACAAATACGGGGAAGATCCTTTGTTTGTAACTTTTAGTTTAGACTATGAAATTCTAGATTACCTTTAGCTATTGATATCGATGTAACAGGAATACTTAATTCGGCTATTTGGCGCTACCAATGCGACAGCAGATGCTTATCAAGGCCAACAATGCTAGATCTGATTGAGATTATTTTGCTGTTAGATGTTGTTTGTTTTAAATCTTAAACTTCATTCTTTGTGACCTAGAATTATCTTCTATTGTTGGTAACTTGCAAAGATTGGTGACTAGCCGTTTACGAATATTCTCGTTGCATTTTATTGCTGCAGTACTATAGGCAAGTCATTTGAGCCAGTATACACCTCCTGCACTCTCCTCAATTTTCAAGGTGCAAGTACAATGTTGTAGCATCCTGTTGTAATAAAATCCTAATTTCTGGTTCTAGAGATGCAATGTTTTTACTTTGTTGGTCCAACACGGGATCCACACCAACAAAGTTGTTTGACCAGTTGTTTTACACAAACCCCTTAGTGACGTAAATATTCGGTAGGCTAATATGGCACAAAAATTAAGTTTAGCCTCTAGAATTACAAGTATTTTAGTATTTAGTATAATAGACAACAACAAAATATTGAACTGATCTATGCTAAATCGGTATTTAGGCAAATGTAAGTATCCAAAACCAAATTACTATAAAGCTTATAAAAATCTCTGCAATATTCTAAAACTAATATGACACAAAAATTAGGTTGAACCTCCAAAATCACAAGTTATTAACCCTGTTAAAGTTAGCTGAAAGTTTCCACCCGAAAGTAAAAAGTCGATAATGCAGATTACGTTATTAACATTCCGGCCGAAAATAAAAAAATTTCTGGTTATCAGCCGAAAGTAAATAGGATACATAGATTGGAATTAAAAATTTTGTATAATCTTAAGCGAAAAACATTGTTTAACGTAATCGCGGAAAATATCGAAAATCACAATTAGAATTCACAAAATTGGAATAAAATCAACTTCTGGAGTGTATATCTGAAGTTGAATCGCTTTTAGTGTATTTGTCAATAGGGATCGCAGGAAAAAAATTTAGTTCAAATTTTCTAATAATTTTCGGAAAATCGAATTTTCCAAGATTTCCCATGGGCAACTTGAACTGAATATTTTAGGCTGATTTTATACATTCCATTTTTACTGTCCGTTTTACTTTTCCTGCGACAGCTATTTACAAGTTACATCAATAAAATACATCCCAGCACATAAAACTCTAGATCCTGATTTTATACAATTTTGTAATAATTTTTGGAAAATCGAATTTTCCGAGATTTCCCACGAAAAACTAGAAATGAATTTTTTCCTGCGATATAATATATTGACAATTCACATCAATAAAATACATCTCCAGATATAACTCTCTAGAGGCTGATTTGAATTTACACAAATTTATTTATTTATTTATTTTTTAATTAGAGTGAAAATAGAAGAATTCTTTGTCGAAAATCGGCAGTTTCGAATTCTTCTAAAGACACATTAAGATTACAAAAAACAAAATATTTAACATTATACTGATCGGCTATCAAATACAATAAAAGATGATTACAAAATTTCATAAATAACGCTAATTATGTAATAACACTAAACAGATTTGTGACGTCAGGCGTTTCAAAGAGCCAATCTTTCACACTGGACAAGAACGACTTAGAGTGAATTAGCCTCCTAATCCTATCTCGTAGTCTATTAAAGATGGTAGGTGATGCAACAAGAATGTAGCGGCGGAAATGATCATTATTAAACCTGGGAATACTAGGTATACAAAACTTGACGGTTAGCACGGAAGTTGTATCGAGCATCAACTCTTATTATATGCTGCCCATTACGCTTGAAAAATATTTTTAAGACTTCATAAACGTACAAATGTTGCAATGGCAGGATATTAGTTGACTTGAATAAAGGCCAAGATGAGTTTGTTCTTTTCTTCCTCAACATGACTCGCAAAATCATTTTCTGTTGTATATACAATGGTTTTAAAGTAGTTGGAAAACAACCACCCCAACAGCATAAAGCGTATTCCATTTTAGCCATTACCAATGCATGATACGTCATTTTCAAAACAGAGATAGGACATACATCGCGAAGAAGGTACAAAATTCTAGATGCGGATGTAAAATAATGTTTTAAATTAGTGACATGGGTTTTCCAATTGAACTTAGTATCCACATGCACTCCAAGATACTTAAATGAGTCGACTAATTCGATATTCAAACAATCAATATGACAATTGGTAGGAGTACATTTAGAAGCGCTATGATACGTAACGTGATAATCATTAGGTACAGTTATAACTCCAGAAATTTTAAACAACATAAACTTGGTTTTATCACTCAGAATCAGACTATGCTTGTCAAACCATTTATGCAGAACTTTCAGATCGGAATTAATCATGGAAATAATATCAGCGGAAGATCCAGCAGTATAAGCTAAAGCTAAATCATCAGCAAACCCAGTACTGCTACCATTTAACCCAAGTTTAAAAAGAGAATTGGTATAAATCAGGAACAATAAAGGACCCAACACTGACCCTTGCGGAACCCCAACACTCACGGATCTAGGATCACTCAAAATGTCACCTACTCTAACTCTCACTTTTCTATTCTCCAAATAGGATGCAAACCAGCTGTTTACTATACCTCTAAAACCAATGTCCGACAGAATAGACAATAAAATTTTATGATCAACCATATCAAATGCCTTAGAGGCATCAACAAACAAACCAGCACAAACATTACCACAGTTCAGCCCATTATGTATAGTATCCAGAAATTCCAATAAAGCTGACTCAGTACTCATACCTTGACGGAAGCCATGTTGATGTACACTCAGTAGGTTAAAGTGATTTAAAAAAATACTCACTCTGTTTTTAACTGCTTTCTCCAGAACTTTCAAGATGACCGGCTGGAGTGAAATTGGCCTATAGTTTCCTTTAATAGTTCGATCGCCTTTTTTAAAAATAGGAATAATTGTTGCCGATTTAAGTCTAGTAGGTACAAGTCCCTGATCGAAAGACAGATTGAATATATATGAGTCAGGACTGGGCTGACGAATTTAGAGATAGATTTCAAAATATGGCTACTGAGTCCTTCGCTATCAAGCGAATGTTTCGAATCTAACGACTCAATAATAGATATTATTTCGTTGTTAGACACTGGAGTCTTGAAAAAAGTTTTCGAACAATAATCAGAAGGTAGATTGGAATTGTCTGCTAAGTTAGTTGGCAAAAATTTATCTCGTAGGTCATTGGCAATACTTGTAAAATAACAGTTAAGTTCATTTGCAATATCTATGTCACTTGTAAGAAGTCTACCGTTGTCTGATAAAATATTTTTGATCGTAGATATTTTTGGCCTTTTAGTCAAAATTTCATTTACTAAGTGCCAATTTTTTTTAACATCGCCACTGTTACCTAAGAAACGATTAACATAATATGTTTCTTTTTCTCTTTTTATGTCCAGATTAATTTGATTACATGTAGTCTCGTAGATGCCACGTAAATTTGAATTATTAGGATGCCTTTTCAATTTTATTCTCATTTGGTTTCTTTTTTTAATTCGCCTAGCAAGTGAATATGAAATCCATGGTTGAAGAAGTTTGATGTTAGTTATCCGTGAGCGAATGTAACATTGCTCTAAAACGACCGAAATTGTATTTAGAAGTTGATCAAGAGCTAAAGACGGATCATTAATGCTTAGGACAAAATTCCAATCTACATTCTCCAAAACCTCATTTAACTGTGCAAAATCGAGTTTCTTCTTATGGCCCATTCTCATGTTATGGGATGGTGGTAAAAGATTAGCACACTTGAATAAAATCTCGATTAGATGATGATCCGAAATCATGAGATCGACCGCCGAAGGCAATAAACTTGAAAGATCATTTGACCTGAGGCGAGCAAAGAAGTGATCGATACATGTAGATGTCGATGTAGTCACTCTTGTAGGAGTATTGATCAATGACTCAAGTCCAAAAGAAGACATAAGCATCATATAATCATCACAGTGGAATGTCAATATTAATGTCACCAATCAATAAACAGATTTCTAGACTTAATTTTGCCAATAAAACAGGAAATTTCTTGGAGAAATACGTTTACTGGAGTATGATGTAACCTATAAATACATAAAATAACGTACAAATCATTGTCCAAACTCCAGTCAACCCTAACAATATCAGCCGAAGTTAAATTAAACGCATATAATGCACAACTCAAATTGGAATAAAAATAAACACACACTCCACCAGATCTATAAGTCTCATTGCAAGCACCAAACACAGTATAACCATCCAGATTATAAGAAGGCAATTCATAACCGTTCACCCAGATTTTTCTCAAAAATATAAATAAAGGTTTAATCTTATATGCATTAATATTAGCTACTAGAACGTCAAAGTTTCTTCTAAGGCTACGAACATTCTGATGCACAATCAAAATATCAGAATCCATAAAATGATCAATACCAATATTAATGCTCTAAGATAACTGACCAGTATAAAAATAAACAATAAAATATTTTTACTCATTTGTGACCAACAAAATAAATAAGTACTAAATAGTAGCAAAGTAAAAAAATTTGCATACTAAAAATAAAATGGTATAGTAGCACAGACATAACATTTCAAAATATATGTAGATGGTTTGTGTATGTGCTAAACCAAAAAAATGCAATGTATTAAAAATAAAATAGCAAAAAATAATAGGAAAAATAAATAAAAATAAACTAAAACTAATCACAAATAAAATGTAACAGTTGCAAATGCAAACAATAAATGTACATAGGTACTATATTTATGAAACTGTTAATATTACGGTATCCAAATTCGCTGTATTTTGTTGTCATCCATTGACATACATAAAAAATTTGTGGATATTTTAATAATTTGCTCAATGTTGAAATCATCCATAACCTTTTTGATATCATTCCTTGATGAAATCCTGTATAAATGAGAATTCGCCTCTTTCCGAAAAAAAATCGCGGATCTGTTGACATATAAATATCCGAACCCCAACATTTTCTTCAGCTTTTGAGCATCTCTGTAAATGTTCATTTTAAATGGTGTAAGCTGATCCCGTAAATATAATTGTCGATCCACTTGCAATTCATACCCTACTTTATTAGCGAAAACAGATTTACCTTTTTTTATTTTATGGAGTAAATATTTAGCCTCAACACTATTAAATTTCAGCAGTAGTTTAAATTCCTCAGCACTTTTGTTACCGTTTTTTTTTATTAACAGAAGATGAGTTTGCTTTGGCTCGATTTGTTTGAACATATTTCATATCACATATGTCATTGATGGACGCTTCACTTCCGATTTCTTTCAAAATATTTCCAGCTAAAGTTTTACAATCAATGCTCTTATCTGGTAGTCCCGCTATTACCAAGTAGTTGTTTAATGCCAGTTGATTCTGCTCATCTACCATCGATTCCAGATTATTTACGGAAAAATTATTCAGCATACATTTTTCCTTCAATTTGTTCAGCTCAGCTTTCAGCTCGATATTTTCGACTACGATGTTATCACATTTAACCTTCATTTCATCATACTGAGTGGAAATAAAATTAATTGATTGCTTTAGCTCCGTAATAATGGACTTTAATTTGTTCACTTCTTCTAAGAAATTATTAAAAGTTGATTCTATCTCAGTTAACCTCTCCATTGCAGATCCAGCACCACCAGTATTAATGGTTGTTCTAGTCGAGTTAATATTATCAGTATTATCCGAGCACAGCTCCGAACAATACCAAAAAGGGAGCGATGCTTTCGCTTGGATATGCGTCCCTACAATTTGCTTGCAACTAGGATGATAACATTTTTTGCAGCAGCTGCATTCGAAAACCGCCTGTTTAGTTTGAAACGTTTTGGTACAGGCAGAACATTTGCTATCCAGTTTTGCATTTAGCTCAGAAAATTTATGGTAAGGCATTTTTATTGATACTTCACTAAGCATCAAAACAATATCTTTATCACAGTAAAGTTTATTCGTGTGGCAATATTAAGAAATCGTTATGTAATGAATATTTCCACACGATTTTAGAAGACGATGCAAAGGCTCCTTTTCTTGTATAATATAAATTCAAAAATCATCATCGAAAGCATTGATTACTGCATTATCGTAGAAAATATAAATTACAACAACAATCAGCATATTTTATTGAGAAAAAATTGTCATGTATGGATGTACCATTTAGAATTTTTTTTTCTAGAATATAACTTATTAATTTGTAGCTTACTAAATAGCTAGTATGTTATTTGTTTGAGCTTGAATTAAATAAATCAAATTATGTTTTGAATTACTTAATTTTTCTGCCTAGTGCAATTGTTGTAATTAATATTTACGCTAAATATTTGCTCGTAATTCGTCATAATCGAGATAAATATTTCGAGATTCGAGATAAATGTTTGATGGCAATGATTCGCTTGGTATCTACCTAAACAAGTCAGTGTATTAAATAAGTAAATTTATTTAGTTTTAATGATACAATTTAATTAATTGTTCACCAGAAAACAAGATGTCATATGTTTGTCGTAGAGATGTTTTCGATAATGCACTGTTTAGTGTGCTTGACATGAAAAAGATTTATAACCTATCTTTATTACACTCGTAGACAAAAAAAAAAGGCAAATTTCATTGTTTTAAAAAATACGAATAGGCGTAGATATTTCAATAATTTACTACACGTTAAATATAAAAATATTAAGGCACAACCCGCTAAACAAAAAATGCGAATCGTAAAAAACGATACGTTATAGATACGTAAACGATACTATAATATACACAAAGAGTGTACCGTGTACGTCACAATTCAACTATACACTTTCTTTCTTGCCATTTAAGTTCTAACACAAAAGCAAATGGACATATTTGTGTTAAAAGAAAATTAAAGTTATTCAAAAATATTTTGTGTTGTGAGGTTAGCAAAGTAAGTACATACACCTATATTATTATTTTATTAAACCATTTAAGTTTATTATTTTGATACATATATTGTATATATTTTAGGTGCTGTGAGCAGAAAAAAATAAACATGCAAATTTATAAATTTGTATTGTAATTATTCATCTATTTTAAATAAATAAATAAAAAATAATCATATTATAAAAGATACAAAACACGCTTTTTATATTTGCTAATAATCATCGCAATCAACTCGAAAAATAAGATTTGTAAATTGATCGCAAAATTAGGTCTGTTTCCGATACGAAAAATAAGTATCGCAAACGTAACGCAAAAATCGATATATTCCGATTCGTAAAAAATTCTAATTATCATGGGACGTTGGATTCGTAAACGTATCGATTTCGAATCGTAAAAACGATTCGTAAACGATATTTTATATGAACATCAAACATCGTTTTCGTATCGTAAACGAATCGCTTTGTTTGGCGGGAATTCAATTTTTAACATCAAGACTCCTTTTAAATTTAAATTATCTTAATTATTTTTTTATTAAATTCAAAACTGAATTTTAAATTATTACAATATTTTTGTTAAGAGTATAAAAATAAAAAGTAAATATGTGTTTGTATGAAAATGTATATCCTTGGGAATGTTTCTGGTTACAATCTATACTGTTGATTGAACACATTTACAACTACCACTGCAAAATACAACAACATTTTTGTTGTAAAACCAAATAAATTTTATATTACCCTATGTAGGACAAAGTCAGACACTAAACCAAAGCAGGTGAAAAAGAATAAACATTTCGTTTTTATTGTTTTATGATTGCAATGTTAACATTTAAAGGCCGGTATTCACGTACAATTAAATTGAGCAATATAATTTGGTGACGTCAATATTGCACAATAAAATTCCAAAATCTTGATTAGAATTTGAGAATATTGTGCAATGTGCTGACGTCACTCAATTATATTGCGCAAATTAATTGTACGTGAATACCTACCTTAATGTTTGTGATCATCTACAAACGAAAACTGAAAATATATACATCAGCTGATTTTGTTTACAAGTTTTTGTATTATCCTTCGTGTCAACACGAGAATAAATCCACTTTTACCAACACGTTCAACCCCTGGTGTGTTTGAATTTAATCAAGAATTTTTCATTAAAGACGAATAAACATTAAATATAGAAACGATATCATAATGAAAATTTCATTTAACTTTATTAGAAAAAAGAACTTCATTCAGTTACAAAAAATCAAATACACACCCAGGTGTGTCGTGTTGACAGGAAGGTTAATATGTATGTTTGAATTTTTCATACCAACTGGAAATTTAAAAAATGGAGGTGTGGCCAACACACGACTTTCTTTTACGAAAAGCGAATTTTAAGAAACTATTATAATGCAAATTTCTTGCAAACTTAATTAAGATTGTTTTTATTTTTTCATGTTTTCTGTAAATTGTATATTTTTGAAATATTTGCAAAATAAATTTTCTGTTTCGCGGAATCTGGGAGCTGTAACCCCAAATATTATGTAGGGCATTAATGAAGATATATATATCTGTTTTGAGGTCCCCTGAGCCCGAAAAAGTAGGTTTCGAAATGATGTCTGTCTGTCAGTCTGTCCGTTTGTCCGTCCGTCTATCAATCTGTGTCTTCTCTATAGCCCAGATGGCTTAACCAATCGAACAAAAACTAGATTTAAGCTTTACTTATGTAAAAGAAAGTAATAAAAAATAATAAATTTGTAAGAAGTTTGCGTAATCGGTTTCACAAAATTCCCTGCTCGTAGAAGAAATGTGTTGGCCACACATCAATTTTATTTTTTTTATGAAATTTTTTTTTTTTTATTTTTTTTTAGTTTTATTTTTTGGAAACATTTTGTTTTAGTAGTTTTTTGTAAACCTTATACTTTTTGAGATATTTGCAAAACAAATTTTCTGGCCCAAGGGAGTGGCCACTTCCGGTTGCCCGATTTGGACTAAAATTCACTGGGGCCTTCCAATTTCAGTTCGATTGGTTAAGCCATCTAAGCTGCAGAGCGGACACAGACGGACAGACGGACAGACATACAGACAGACAGACGGACAGACGGACAGACGGACAGACGGACAGACTGACAGACAGATATCATTTCGAAACTCACTTTTTCGAACTCAGGGGACCTCAAAACAGATAAATCTTCAATAATCTCAAGGTCGAAAATTATCATGATTACTATACTTTATTTTACTTCGTAAAAAAAAGTAATATCATAATAACACATTTCCAAGCTTTGTTACAATTTAATCCAATGTCGTTCTCCATTGTTGGTTGTGGGTTCTTGTTTTCATAAACTCCTCTGTTTTGCGCAATTTTGAATAATATTCTTTGTCAGCAATTAAAAGGTTTTCGACGATTTCACGTTTAATTCCAACTATATGAGAGTGTTCTTCAAAAAATTTATCAAATATAATTATTTGTAGAAGGCAAAGTTGAAAAAATGAATTAGATGCCGCTTGTAGCTTTCCAAAATTTTCAGCCGTATAATTTTTATTTTTCAAAAGCAACTCTGAATTATTTTCGACTAAATCATTTTCTTTCAATAGTGACTTCTTACACTCATTGCAGTTAAATTTCTTAGATATTTTGTGAATTAAATAACCCGCAAAATATCTGGTCGATTGTTCCGAATCTACCTATATTTGAAGAACTGCTGTTGTTCGGTCTAAATATTGTTCCTATATACTTAAGTTGTCGCCTATAACATCAGTTTCAAACTAAAAAACTTCCATCCTGCTGGTATCCATATTTTGTTCAGCAGCCAACATTTGATCACCACCAACTTGACTTTAGTTTATCTTTTGAATTTCTTCGCAAATCACATCTAGCAGATTTCTATCGGCATCGTCTTCACTTCGTCAGATATTTAATAGATAACAATTTAGAAACTGTGAAGCTAAATTGTTGCACTGATGGATTTACATTATTTCCATTGGCCGATCTGACTAATGAAAATGTAATTTTCAATGCATCTTGGTTCAGCGTGATGTCAACAAGTAAGTAATGTCGGCATTACTTGACAATAATTTTTGCATTATGATTAAAACCCCATTAATGGTTAATGGTTTGAATCAGTCCATCACATAAAAAAGCTTTTTTGTTATTTATTAATTTAAACAAGAATGCTTTATTATTTTCATTATCTTGTAACGCTGACCTCAATGGATTTAGATTAAACAGTTGTTTAGAATTTAAACAATCAAAAAGTTTGTCGAATTTTTCAAACAACATCCAAGTTACGGGTGCTTTTGATTTAATAGCTTCTGAAAATTTATTAAGTTCATATGTCGTTTTTATACCAGAAACGACACTGCGACTGAATATTTGAATGGCAAGTTTCACCTTCATTTTATCAAAGTGGCCTGGATTGACGAGTTTGACGGTTGGCACATTCCCGTCATAGAAGCGAGTTCTAATTTATATAATTCACGCATCACTCCCCAGCTAGAAACACGATCAACGGATTTGATATCTGTGAATAGTAAACAGTTGCGGAAAGATTTGATGAGGTGTGGTGGATCGAATATACCAACAATCTCCTTTTGGCTACTGTAGTACAGTCTGGGATTGTTAACAGTAGCTCCCATATTTCTAAGAGCTCGCGATTGTTTGATCCTTGGTCACATATAACGGCCCGAACTTCCAAGCCAAGGGAAAATGCCAAATCTAAGTTAGTTCTCATTAATTTTGTTAAGTAATTTGATGTAATAGCATTTTCCGACACAAAATAACTGATGATATTTTTACAACTATCAATTATTCCACGAACCATCAATACACAAACATAGCTGCCTAATTTCCTTTCTATACAACCATTCCCTAAATCCACATATCCATCAATACAATCCCTTATTGAATTATATTTTAAGTCTTTACGAATTTTTATTTTGTCGAAAATTAATAAGCACTCTTTTCCAGCCGTGGTAAAAGCGTGAATTTGCTCCTTTAACTTATCCAACATAAAATAGTTTTCTGTTCCTGGGAAGACATTTTTTATTTGCTGCCACCGTAACAAAGAAGTTTTTGATGGCAGATCAAAGCCTAATCTTTCTCTCATAAAGTTATATACTTTCGTTGAACTATAATATAAGTTTTGTGCTAATACTTGAGATTCTTCTGCCCATTGTGGTGATTTTGAATGTTGCTTCATGATCATTTTACAAAAATGTTTAGAGTGAATACTTTTATTTTGATGATCAATAAGTTGTTCAAGTGTATTTAGTTTCCTTTGAGATTGTAAACTTTTGATTTTGTCATTGAGAGACCGATTTTTTGTTCCAAATTTTTAATTTTTCTGTAAAATTGTGTCCTGTCGCTTTTTAATTAATTGTTTTTTCCGCTGGCGCTACATCCCATAGAGGGATTTGGCCGCTTCATTTGAAGTTTTGTAATCATTTAAACTTTAATTCAATTTTCTTCCAACAATAGCTATTTACAAGTCACATCAATAAAATGTATCTCAGGACATACAACTTTAGAGCCTATTTTTATACAATTTTCTAATAATTATTGGAAAATCGAATTTTCCAAGATTTCCCACGGAAAACTTGAATTGAATTTTTCCTTTATTAGCTATTGACAAGTCACATCAATGTAATCCATTTCCAGACATAACACTCTAGAGGCTGATTTTATTCCAATTAAAATATTTTTTTGGGTTTCGCGAGTTTTCCACAATTTTCCACGAGGAGCTGGATCCAGGTTGAGCCATATAAGATTATTAACAAAGATCTTTATGCTATTCATGCATCCTTAGTTATTTTTAGAGTAAACAGTACTAATTGATATTGACTTCATTTTTTATTTTCTGCTCGGATACCACAATCTGCATTACCGATTTTTTTAATTTTCGGTTGGGATAACTCGATCTGCATTATCGTGTTTTACTTTCGGCTCGAGTAATACAATTTGCATTATTGACCTTTCACTTTCGGCTGGCAACTATCGGCTAACTTTAACAGTATAAGTATTTAAGTATTTAATAGATTTGACAACAACAACGTTAAATTTAGGATTTTGACAACAACAAAATATTGAACAGTGTAATTAACCTTCATCCGTCCCTAAAAAAAAGTAACACTAAAGTTCCTTTGGTCAAAAATGACCAAAATAAATTCAACAGCAAATTTACGCTAAGCAATACGATGTAAATTTTTGTTTCCAAATTTAATTATTAAAACCAAAGATAACACAGTAATTTAAAACAATTTCAATGTTTATTTATTAAGAAAAATTCATATTTTATTTCGTACACTGATGGCACACATTCTTAGTATGAGCTATGCAAATGAATTTCTTACATATGTGCCTGTCTTTTTTGTGCTCCTGCTAATTCTGTAGATTATGGCGGGGTTGAAAATTTTGCAACGTTTGATGTCAAATTTGCTACAGATTGCGACAATATGTAGACCGTGAGAGGTAAACCCTTCTAGACCAACGTGGCTTGATCAACGACTCACCCAGTGTTACAATAAATAGTTGGCTTTTATAATACTTCTTTCTACTCCATTCTGGCAAACACTAGTGAATAGCACGAGCGCATTTATTACTGATCCAATATGTTAGTGAACACTCCTACTGGCTATCTATTTGTTTTACATGTACAAGTATAGCAAGCAATCGTTTTATCGACCATGTTGACACCGCCTTTCGTTTTATTGCAGTTCTATAAAATATTGTTTTTTTTCGGTATCTCTTCAAAAGTACACACTTACAGAAATGTTTCTGGGATGTATGATAGCAAGATTGTATCCTTAGTAAAAGCGAAAGTAGAGGAATACAAAAGCTTGTCTCTGATTTCTAAAATAATCGGTGCTATTGATGTTTTTTTCTTTCGAATTGTTCTAATCATGGTCATGTGGCATTTTAGTAGCATTTGCCCAGTTCGTAGGATGTAAACAAGTTATCAAATGTAACGTTTCTCTCTTTTATAAGCTGCGTGATAGACAAACCAAAGACGACAAGTAAACCCTGATTTCTCTCAGGTGCTGTGCCTGTCTCCTTTCCTATGTACGGCTGTACGTTTCAAACGTAAGAGCTTTCACTACCGCAGAGCAGCCAAAACATAATCCCATACTTGGCGATCCCTAAAACATAATACCATTCGGTATATATTGTCGAAAAGGGCACCGTGCACGAAATCCAACCAACTGTTATGGTAATATATCCACCCACTTTATTCGTTTTTCTCCAATTGGTGCTAACTTATTGATGCATTTACGACTAGCTCGAGTGCTACAATCATCAAATCTCATGACATGACTCTTGAAATTACTTTGAACCGTTTTAGAAGTATTACTTTCCCAAGAATCTACATGAAGTTCACATAATCCGAAATTTCAGAACATGTATCATCAGGTGCAAATGATGTGCCCTCCCTCACCTAATTCTTCTTAAGTTGCCGTTGACATCTTTGGAAAATATTATGTATTATGTATATGTACAAAATGATTTTAGTTTACCATTAGACGAAAATTGGAATAGCAAATAATGTGAAATTCATCTATTGGTCATTTTTGACCACAAGATCTTTAGTGTTACTTATTTCGTAGCAGGGTAACGGTTAATCAGAAAATTCCAATTCTTTGAGTAAATCATAACTAATACATATAAATTAAAGTCACAAAGGAAAACATGTTTAAAGGTTTAATTTAACAAGATATTTGAAAAATAATATTCGATTTGGTCAAAAATGACGCGAGGGACGGATGAAGGTTAAATGTTTGATGTAAAAAGGTGGTTTACTAAATATTTGTGTCCGAAACCAAAATATTATTATATGAAGATACGTAATATAATTTAAACTTTGTTAGCTTTTTCTAAACATAAAAGCTCATAAATCTCTGTAGTATATTCTAAAGCTTTACTGCTATTATTCTTACGTTTTTAATCCGCTTACTGCTTCCATATGCATTGTCTTGGACCATGCACAAAAATACCGGAATGTATCCTTTGTACGTGATTTAAACTCTTCCTATCTTAGTCTTTAGTTAAATCGATTCCGCAGAGCACGAGTTCCTCTCCAGGCTGCTAGATCGTAGGTTGAAGGATGTTTATTTAAATCTGAAACATGTAACACATTTCTATACAATTTACCGTCCTACACTGCTGCTATCAATGATCCAGAATTTGTGGCGAACGTTTGCCAATGTTACTAGTATTCCACCATGGCGGTTTGTCGTCCTAAGGTTAATGTATATTAAATGGTTTGCTTTTTGATCATGCTGTCTTTCGGTAGAATCATATGCTGATTTGTGTTCATGTTATCCTAATACCCCATCGATGCTCACCTGGATTTAAAGCCAACTGTATTTTCTCCTTCATCAATGCCAGCAGCTCTTTATGGAAGTATCGAGTACACAAATATACGCTTCAACTTATGGGTGTATATAATTTGTTTAATTAATTCTGTGTGCTGCTGACCCTCCGCTTTTACTCTTTGTACGTAATTCCATTGGTGTTGAGGTAAATTATCTCTTTGCAAGTCAGAATGTTCTTGACATAAACTAGACGCGTGGATAACAGATGGGCTGCAATTAATTCCAGTCGTGGAACTGTCAGTTTTCTTTTAATTGGGGGAACTCTGGTTAGATCTTAAATAACCCATTTCTCCATATAGGCTTGTGAAGAAGCGCCAGAAACCCGAGCAAATTTCTGAACTAATGAGTACAGTTCATATTTATACATATTAATGTGCAAAAAATTACAGCATATAAAAAAGGGGGTTATCACCATAATATGCTAAAATGGGGTTAAAACATAAGCAGTTGTGTGTATTGGGATGAATAAATCAACTGATATAAAAATCAAACAAAGATAATAAAATTTAACATTGAAAATCTGTGTATGTTCGAGTATAACATTGGAAAAATATAAAGTTTTCACTCTCATATCTTCCCAACCCATAACTCATATCGTTCGCGTAGCAAAAATGTAAATTTTTAATTTTCACAACCGCGAATTTAGGGTTGTAAAAATGCTAGAAAGCTAATAAAAATGTAATTTAAAAATTAATCAATATTTGATTGGATTTGTCAATATTATAAATTGCGCGCTTATTTATGTTATCATACAATTAGAATAAATCAGCCTAGGGCAACTATTTAAATATCAAGAATAATACACCGGTATGTGAGCATTTAATTATGTGAAATCCTAACCAATAGGAAAATAATTTACTGGAATGTGATTCATCTCTAATGAAGCACAAATGATAGAGATGTTGTATCACGCAAGAGTTTTACTTTGTATAATAAGAACAAAGTACCAAATAGACCAAAAACGTGAACCTATACATAACGATAACTTTAAATTTTATATTATGTACATGCGGATGAGTTTCATAACAAATATTTTAATCCTTGTTGTTGTTTCAATCTTAAAATAAAATTTATTAGCCGTCGGGAATAAAACAACAATAACAAAATATTTTGTGCTTGTACCATTTTACCCAAGTTAATATTTTGCTAATCCTAATGAGATTGTTTTTAACTAGGCCGAGTCGAAAGGAAGAATAAATCGCAAAAAAATGATAAATTAGATATTAAGATGCAAGATAGTATGGTTTCATATAACATTTTCGCTAACATGATTTCCTAGCGGGATAAGATTTTTTTAGGGAAATTTTTCGAATGGAAATGAGAGTACGGAAGGAAAGTAATTTTAAAAGTTATTAAGCCTAACAAATTAACAAAGAAAGGCGAAAGTGCTGTCTAAAACACGAGTTTTTTTTTTTAGTTTTGGTCCTTTAGGATTTTCCGTCACAGAATTTATTTTTATGTCATATTAATGTTAAGTGCGACTAGATCTTCATTATAAGCTTTGTTTGCCGGTAGGTTCAATCATAAGTTAAGCAAGCCTATTTCAGTGAATACGCGGTGTTAGGAAGAGAAATCTGACTACGAATTGAAAATGAACCAGCCACTGGAAATTTTTGTGTTTGGCAGCAGAATATAAAACAATGTGCTGAAAGAGACAATTTGAAAACAAAACAGCTCAAACGGGAGGGGGGGGGGGGGGAGGGGGGGAGGGGGGGGAGGGGGGGAGGGGGGTTGTTATATGTGATCAATAGCCAATTATCCTGCTTAGTTAAGGAGTGAACCAAAATCAATTTTTATCAATCAATGGCTGCCTTTGCAGCACTTTACAGTACGCTGCTTATGCTACTAGTACAGTAGGTCTGATCTAAGAGCTCTAGGTAAATGAAAAATGCATATATCGCGAAAGAAGGCCTTAAATAAAAAGACTCGCATAGTTAAATATTCTAAGTTCTAAACTTCTAAGTTCAGAGACAATATTCTTAGAGTAGGTACTGTTATCCACAAAGAATGCAAGATACAACAAATTAGTCAGCCCCTAACCTATTCTTCTAGCTCATGAAAAAACACTATTTTGATAATTTTGTTCTGTTATTCACAGAGTTTTCTCTATATAGCGAGGTTTACCATTATAATTTAATATCCATCCTTAACATTTATTTCATACCCCCTTACGAAGCGATCGCTATAATGGTGATTTTCCGGAGCATTTCCATATAGCCAATATTTAATATAATCGATGGAAAAATAATGTTTTGGTAATTTTGTACCGTTATTCACAGAGGTTGCTCTATATGATAATGTTTACCACTATAATTGAATGCAAAGAATTTAGCACTCCACGATATTAATGCAGCTTTAAAACAACATGGACTTTCATGTGGATCAATTGGACTGCCAATACCAATAGGAAATCCAATTGCAGTTGAAATGTACAATCATCTGGAAGAAAAGCGAGAAGCAGATGAAAGAATTAATTTATTGCGGGTAGAACAATTAGCAGCTTTTGAAAAAAATTGTCAATGCAAATGAAAATTAGAATGAAGCAAATAAATGTTTTTATTTAGATGGTCCAGGAGGTTCTGGAAAAACTTTCATTTAGTCAACTTTGCTGTCTCATGTGCGTGGTAAATGTCAAATTGCACTTCCATATGCAACAATTGGAATTGCTGGAACATTATTAAAAGGAGGACGAACTGTTCACAGTGGCTTCAAATTACTAGTGCCACTGCCCGACACCTCTGTATCATCTATGCGGCCAAATTCAAATGAAGCAGACATTTTCCGACAAGCATCACTCATTATAATTGATGAAATTATTATGCTAACAAAACATGGTATTCGATGTATTGACAAATTGCTACGAGTATAATGCGAAATGACAAGCCATTTGGTGGAAAAGTTTTAGTCATCGGCGGAGATTTTCGTCAAACATGACCAGTTGTCGTTAGAGGAACATGAACGGACAATATCGAATGTTGTATCAAATCGAGTCCATTGTGGCTAATGTTTTAAAAAATTAACGATTGGTTGTTTGCTATTGGAACGTGGTACAACACGTGGTATTCCAATTAATTCGATACAAATACCAAATTCAATGATTGTGAAAGAAAATCTCATTGGTGAAATATTTGGAACTAATGTCAGCAGCATGCCAGTTGAAGAAGTTTCAAAACGAGCAATTTTGGCACCAATAAACCAAGACACCTTGGAAATAAAGTGCGAAATCATTAATTCAATTAATGGAAAGCATCACATTTATTATAGTTCTGATAAAATCATTTCCGAAGATCCCTTCGATGAAAACAATTATCCGCCCGAGTTGCTGCATGATCAAACACCATCAGGAATACCTCCACATACGTTAGTTTTAAAAGTTGGAGTTATAATCATGTTCAAGGGCCTATGCAATGATACGAAAATGATTTTAAAATCACTTCAAAAAATTTTTATTACAGTAGAAATTATTTCTGAATGCAATCGAGGAGATAGCATTCATTTTAAAGCGAAAACAATTTCCAATAATTTCCGCATATGCAATGACAATTAACAAGAGTCAGGGACAAACGTTTGAAAGAGTTGGCGTTAATTTTTTCACAGCAAAAAATCCCGAACACATGAAAGTAATGATATCTAATGGACATCTAGAAGGCAATTTACTAAACGACACAAAAGTTTACACACAAAACGTAATCTATAAGGAAATTTTTCAGAATGACTAGAACATGAAACAAAAAGTGCTAGGAATCACTATAAACTCTCAGAAACCAGTATTATGCCACTTCCACGTAGTTTGTTTCGTCCACTTATAAATTTTTATAAGGCTAAGAGCATAATTATTGTAGAAGTCCAAATATTATACATAAATAAAAAAAAAAACAACAAGCGAGTTCACCCTCAACTCGCAAAACATTTATGTGAAAACTGTTTTGTATAAATATCTATTAAATGTAAATCATTTCTAACCATTTCGATAAGGCTCAGAAACTCCTCCATAAAGACATATGTGTTCGTTAAGTTACATTTTTGGTTGAAAAAGTAAAGTTATTCTACTATTTTGAATTTGGAGGATGAACCTTACTAACATTGATTGAGCTTGAGCAAAGTACAGTTCTGTTAAGTTAATCACCTAAACCTGCCATGTACGCTTTAAAATATACCACTCATACACAGCAATCTTGTTCAAGATTCCACAGTAATAAATGGTCACGACAAACTACTGTTGGTCGTAAAATCATTGCAATTGGAAAGACAGTAGCGCGATACCCCCATAACCAAATTTACGAACAGCATGAGCAATACTAATAAGCATACCGAACCGATTAAACAATTTTAAAATTATTATTTTATTATGTATCAATGTATATGTACAATTTTCACAGCTAGCTATTTCCATTTAATTTTTTTAAGCATAATTTGTGGTCCTTGTGCTCGTATGTAATTTCCATTTCCAAAACCACTTGCTGCTGCGGGCGTATGTATATAGCAGATATTTTCACAACAAAATTAATTAAAGTAGGCGATTTTTTTTTTCGTATTCGTCTCACGATGTTTTTGAAATGCCGGATGTTGTTGTATATTGCATGTGTATGCGTATACTCTAAAAAAAAATGGAGTAATTTTACATTTATTATATGAGGAAACTGAATGCCTCATATTATAAATGTAAATTTACACTAAAGTTGTAAATATAAAAAATTACGCATATATTCGTAAATTAAAAATACGCTTCGCTGTGTAATATTACACAAAAAGTTGCGTAATATTCACTGTAAATTTACGTATTACCCGTAAATTTCCCTGATAATTTGCAACAACTTGAGTAAATATACGAACAACGTCATAAAAATAGTGATAAATTTAAATCGAATTATGTAAATTTAAAACTTCGTGACAGCTTTTTACATTTAAAAAGGAGTATATTTTTACAAAAAGACTTGAATTTAATGCAAAATTTAAACCAAAATCTGTGTAAAATTCAGCGCGAACGCGAATTGCGAATAAATAAAATTGTTATATTTCTCGGGAAATACAGGAAAATTACGTTGTGTGTGTTACACACTGTGTGTACACAATTATTTTTTAATATAAAAGGAATATATAAGAAAACATAATTTTATTACATAAAATTTAATGAAACCGTGAAACTGAATTTCCGAATTTAGCTGCAATTTTTGTTTGGTTCTAAAATTTTGAATTAAAATTATGTTTTTTTATATATTTCTTTTTTATCCAAAAATAATTACATATGTATGTTTAACACATATATTTTGATAGCAGTGCCAACGTAATTTTCCTTTATTTCCCGAAAAATAGGAAAATTGTATTCATTCATAATTCGCGTTCGATCTAAATGTGTTGGCAAGGAGATCTCGCATATATGTAAATGTCCCACAAAAATAATCAAATATTATATAAGTAGCTATTTTCATACCAATTATTGTTTTGTAAAAATAATTAATGGATTGCGCAAGCTTATAAAGATGTATAATAATTAAAAACTATAAACAAATTTATTTTTCCTTATAAAAAAATATATATTTCATTTGTATTTATTTATACAAAAATCTAACATTTACTTTTGTATAAATAAATCAAGATGTTTTTAATTCCTTTAAAAAAAATCTTTGTAAAAATTAAACGAATTTCAATAATTTAGATATTGGTAATTTAGATAAAATCTTAAACAGTATACATTCTGTTGTTGATAACTTTAATATTAAGTTATTTATTTTTGAAAAGTTATTTATATGTTTTTTAGAACCCCTGACATTATCAGCATAGTGTTGTAAACAGTACCTAACAAAAAATTCCATTGTTTGAGATATCTGTTTTGGATATAACATATTAAAATTATAATAATACGCTAAAATTATAGACATTAAAGTGAGCATATGTTCATTATTGTATTGCCCAATTAAGAGGTGTTCGATAAATATATAACTCGTTGTTTCATCATCTTGAATCGATGTTTCTGTAAAAGAAATAAGCAAAATTACTTATTTAAATAAATTAAAAATAATTTAAAAATTTTACATACTTAGTACGGCTATCCATGGTGTATTGGTAATATATGTACAGGCTTGCTTTATGGCATCCAAAGTAGTTCCAAACTGTAAAAAAATATACAAAACTAAATTAATAAAATTTGCAGACACAATTAGCAAAAAAAATTTACCTCGAAAATTTTATATAAAAACGTTGAGTCTTCATTAAAATATAAAAATAAGCATTTAATGATGTCTAAGCAATCTGCTTTTCCTTTGATAAGTTGGACGATTTCCTTTTTTTTGCACAGATTGAAAAATTTAAGGAGTGTTTCTTTCTGAGATTCAAATCTAGTTTTTAAAATGGCAACATCAAACGTCATTAGTTCCTCGAAATGTTGATAAGCCATCACTTTGTCAAAAAGGAAAGGCCATTCTTTTTTAATTTCCAGTACACTTGGGATGGTATGGCGATTATTGAGAAAGTTTCTTTGTACAGCAAAGCAATCTTTCATAAATTGTTTTATTGTGTTCCGTTCGTCAGGTGTAACATCATCACCCTTAGTCAATAATTTTTGGAGAAACAATTTTTTAGACTTTATATTGTCAAAATTTTCGCCGCTCGGTAAACAATTCGGCTGCCAATTCCTGCAAGTTTCTTGTAGTACGCCTGCCTTTTTACGTTCCTTCACCGGTATATGTTCATCTAGCTGTGTTGAAACTCTTTTCGGAGAGCGGTTAAGAAAACAATTTCGGTTTTTCATACTAGTAATTAATGCTAATGGAATGCTTGATATGATAATATTGTCAATGTCCTTTTGTATCAATGAGTCAGGATACTTTGATGCTACTTTCTGTGCGACAGTTCTTATTATTGTCATAGGGAATGAAGTGTGAAACACTTCTTAGTTCATCAACCAGAATATTCGCTAGACAGTTTATTCGTTTTTCCGATTCTCTGTTTACTTTCTAATAATAGCATTACGTCGGTTGGTATTTTTTGCCATGGAACCGTGAAATTACTAAATACTAATGCACAAGATGAATTTTTTGAAGATGTTGACAATAAGTCACTACTTAACGTGCTTAATGTTGTGTCAAGTGATAAATCAGCATAGTCATGGTGATTTTCAGCTGAATCAGTAGCATTAATGATTTCAACAGATGAATCTTCCGTATTTTGTATAATAAAATCATTCGGGATTATATATTCATTTAGATTTTGAATATTGAAACTTTTTCCAGTTGCATTACTTGTGGATGCAGAGCAGATTTTACTTCTATTTGTGGCTTCCACTCTTCATCATGACCAAGTAACATTAAAATACTTTTATCCTCTAAATAATATTTAAGAATTTCATTATCACATATTTCGGTTCCATCGATTTCTAATAAAATTCTCGTTCCGTTTAGACCGTGTGTATTAGCTGTAAATATACATAATTAAATATAGATATTGATTAATTAAACAAAAATATTGAAAGTAACTAAATCTGTTAGCAAGCAGAACGTGACAGCCAGCCTAATCGTTATGACTTGTGCAGTGTGCGATTATCGTGTTGAGTCATGCGATACACTTGAGTGTTTTCTTGATTGGAATCAGTTATTTTAGTACTCATCCAACTATCACATCCGCTAAATATTTAATTTACTTACCTTTTTCAATCAAATCTTTAATAAAAGGTTTAGTGAAAAAAGTTGTTTTTTCCAATCTGTTGCAGTTCCAAATTTTAATAGGGTAAACCTTGTCCATGTCCATGTTTTTAAATTTGTTGATTGTAAAGTAACTTATTTTGAAACTTAATTTTAAAATATGATAACAAAATTATACCTCTAACAATACTGACATCAATAAAAACATTTTATTATATTAAACAAAATTATATTTAAATAAAAGAGTGTTATGTATTAAATGTATTTTTTTATAAGTTAATGTAAATGTTTAATTTTTTGCAAAGTAAGATTTGTTTTTATGTTTAATTGTTTATATTTACATATATTTAACGTTTAAACGCAATAGTGTCCGTTCCCCTCGGTTTGTAATTTACGGTATCAATAAGAATGCATCGTATGCAAAAAACGAACGAAACGGGACGGAAACTATTGTGCCTGATCGTTTATTTGTGTAAAATATTAGGAACATAATTTAGATTTAAAATTAAATAATATGCAATAATCTTGCTACTCTAAAAAATGATCATCAACAAATGTACACGGATGAGAAAAATAATATTTTTTATTTATTTTTAAAATATTTAATGGTTTTTTAATTAAAAGTTTCTCAAGCGCACACATTGTATAGGAGCCACAGTATTTTGTATTCATTATACCACATTTTGAGTACTGTACCATAAAAAATTGCTATTTCATAAGCGCCATCCAAAATATGGCTGTAATTTTTAGTATTTCAATAATGCCCAGATCATCAAATTTAATTAGAAGGAACTTGTTTTCTTTATAAATTATATTCAGGTATGTTATTTCTTTTGTTACCAAACAAAACTCTTTGGGTAAAATTATGTTGAACATAAAAGGTGTCAAATTTACTGCATTATCACAGCTAATGTTAGTCTTAAACCGATCTTTAAATAATGTTGCTTGCATTAGTTGATGATTTCAGCAAGTATAAAAGTTATATTCTTAAAGTTTTTTGCCAGCTTGCTTGCAGTTTTAAAGAATTTATTTTTCTGCTCAAAGAACATTGTCCATACATTTTTAAGCGGTCCAAATTTTTGAATCAATTCCGGATAATGAAAAACATAGTGATGCTTAGGCCGTAAATTCAATGAAGGAAACTACCTTTCGATATTCAAAATAAAGATTTATAAAATGAGAAAGCAAAGCTACCTGACTCTTTGATATTTCTGCTGCACAAATCAATCGGCACATTTCTATCATTGCTGATAAAAATTTCCATACTGTATCATTGTGATCTCTAACATGATTCATTAAGACTAGTGGCATCAATATAAGTATATGCCACACTTCATCAGCATTTCCTGGAATTTTCTTCACATTTAAGTCAAATTTTGGGAAAGATAAAGATAGTTGAAATAGCTTTCTTAGAGATACAAGAGAAAGATTAATTACATCAAAAGAAATTATTTTCGAGTCTGAAAAATGTTTTAAAATATGCATTAAATCATAAGGTATAATACCTTCAAATAAGTCGTGAGCGATGCATGGCGGAAGACCAGGGTTACATATATGAAAATGTTGTAAATTATTTAATATCGAATTATATTTAACTCCGTTTACTGGTTCAAGTTCTACTATAGATTCAACATCACAGACATGACTTTCTTTAGTTCTAAGCATTTTTGGTTTCAAATCATATTCGAGTAAGCAATTTCGAGTATAATAACACCACCGACATAAATATTTCGTAGTGCTAAAATTTTCCATAAAACCACCGATTTGATGACTACCTAAATTATCACCAGTCATTACGTATAAACTGCCATAAATATGTTCAAAAGATTTAGATAAAGAATTGTAAAGAACAATGCCATCTTTTTCTAACATTATAAGATCGTCTACTAAAGGATGCAGAATTCTGTTTAATCCAAACAATTTTATGAATTGTTCTTTACATAATAAAACCAATTGAATATTATGAATTTGAGTTCGATATTTGCGGTTGAGGTTTCTTATTACTATATAAACTGCGATTAGTTATGCTTCTTTTTCGAGGATCCCAGAGGGTTGCAAATTTCAATTGCATCTTGAAAGAGAATAAGTTCTTAAGTTGCGAGATTTCTGTTGAAAGAAAATATTTTTCCTTATACAGAGATCCATCATTGTAATCCATAAACACATTGGGCCTAGCAATCTTTCTCTTCATGAATTAATTTAAAAAAGGTGGGGTCTGCTAACAAAGATTGAATGGATTCTATTACCGGTACATAGTGAAAAAAACAATTGTTATGATAATTATCTATTCCCAACATTACTTTTTGCGGCTTAATGTAAGAAGACATATTTCTAATATATTCCGCTCGTTTATAAGCTAAACTAAAGCTATTTAGATCTTCAATTAAATTGTTTGGGAAAATATTATCCTTATAATGTGAAATATTAAGTTTCTCCAAAACTTCATTTTGATTTAAACTTTCCAAATCAAGAACTGAAAACATTTCGTCGTGTAAAAAATTGTAACGCTACGTCTGATACCAGAGCCTTCTAGAGTATAGAGCCATAATCATTATGACGTATTTTTTAGAAGCTTTTTTAGTGGTATAACTTTTCACTGATTTCCATAGGAATCCATAGTAAAAATGGTGTTTTTTAGCTTCAAGTTTTTCATTGAAAAAAGCAAAAATGTTACAAAATTTGTATACAAAAGTCTTCTACATATCTTTAGCAGCAATATACAGGAAGGGTATATTGGTATTAAGTAAATATTAATTGCAGAAATATTAAAATTAAATTATTTCTAAAATATATTTTTCGAACTTTCATTTTGAAAAATACATCAAAGTTGGCTCTGACGAATTAAAATAATACTTGCTACATTAATCTTTAGTTTTACTAGTGTACGTTTGATGCCTCAGATTTATACAGAAAAATACGAAAAAAAATTGTTTAATCACACAATTATGGCACGTTCTTAATATTTTGAGAATTTGTTTTGCTTTTCATACAATTTTTGACCTTAAATTTCCCAAGTGGCGTTTTTTGGTACGGTTTTTCAAAATGTTTACTGCCCACTGCCATCTATGTATATTGGCTTAATGCACACGATTTGTAGTAAGCTTTTCTTTTTAATTTGACCAGAATGCTGTTGTTATGAACTTTTTTTATATTTTGGTTTAAATAAACCAATTATTACAAGGAAATGAAAGCGATTTACTTAAACGAGATTTATATATGTTGAAATTCAAACATTTATGAAAATATTTCAGAAATCATAATTAAGAATTTATAACGTTTTCATTGACAAATTTGTCGTAAGAAAAATGTGATTTCCCATATGTTTTATGTGTTTTACCAAAGCAACCTTGATTATACAAGCCATAATCTATAAAACGAAGCTTTATAAAGGAATTAGAAACGAGGAAAAAACCAAAATTTTCATAGTAAAACACATAAAACATATGGGAAATCACTTTTTTCCTAAGACAAATTTGTAAATGAAAACGTTGCAAATTCTTAATTATGATTTCTGAAATATTTTCATAAATGTTTGAATTTCAACATATATAAATCTCGTTTAGGTAAATCGTTTTCATTTTCTTGTAATAATTGATTTATTTAAAACCAAAATATAAAAAAAAGTTCATAACAACAGCATTCTGGTCAAATTAAAAAAAAAGCTTACTAGAAATCGTGTGCATTAAGCCAATATACATAGTATGGCAGTGGGCAGTAAACATTTTGAAAAACCGTACCAAAAATCGCCAATTGGGGAAATTTAAGTTCAAAAATTGTAGGAAAAGCACAACAAATTCTCAGAATATTAAGAACGTGTCATAATTTTGTGATTAAACAATTTTTTTCGTATTTTTCTGTATAAATCTGAGACATCTAACGTACACTAGTAAAACTAAAGGTAAATGTAAGAAGTATTATTTTAATTCGTCAGAGCCAACTTGATGTATTTTTCAAAATGAAACTTCGAAAAATATATTTTAGAAATAATTTAATTTAATATTTCTGCAATTAATATTTACTTAATACCAATAAACCCTTCCTGAATATTGTTGGTAAAGATATGTAGAAGACTTTTGTATAAAAATTTTGTAACATTTTTGCTTTTTTCAATGAAAAACTTGAAACTAAAAACCACCATTTTTACTATGGATTCCTATGGAAATTAGTGAAAAGTTATACCACTAAAAAAGCTTCAAAAAAATACGTCATAATGATTATGGCTCTATACTCTAGAAGGCTCTGGTTTTACTATGAAAATTTTGGTTTTTTCCTCGTTTCTAATTCCTTTATAAAAGCTTCGTTTTTTAGATTATGGCTTGTATAATCAAGGTTGCTTTGCTGATACTCTGAACTTAAATTTAAGCTTAGCAAACAAATCTTCAAAAACATTTTTTGAACTTGACAGCTTATTTCAATTGGGTAGTATTTTCTGAAATTATTTCCGCAAGCTCTATGTTTATTACTTGATCTCGTTGTTTATCTAAATCGCCACTTGTGACTTTAATTTTAATGAACCTGACGTTTATGATGACGAAATATATGAGATTTAAATGATGAACTGTTAGAGAATTGCCTTGAAAAATTAAATTTTGGACATACATACAATTTTACGGTTATTATTAATATGGTTAATTAAATGAGAAAACACTTTATTACACTCATTAGATTTGAAGTTGCACTTATCCAAGCTACACATATAAAACTGATTGCTTTATGTGTTTTAAACTATTTTTCGGATGGCTCCTACAACAATGTGATTGAAAATTACTGTACTTACTAAACTTTTTTTTGCAATTTTTTTGTAAGCAAGCGAATTGCATACTATTTATATTTTTATGCTTGTACAAGTGCTTGTTATAATTTTCAATAAAATTAAAACTACAATTACTATAAAAACACTTGAACATTATAACTATAACTTAAAAATATATTTTATAACTAATTTATTTAACTAAAAACTGATTTTTTAAGTTTTTTTGTTTGACAACACAACCATTACCTTTCAAAAGTTATTCGAAATGATGCAATATTTTGGAACAAAGGATATTGCATTAATATTAGTTACGACTACAACGTATTTTTACATATTACGTTGCGTTTGTTTATTGTAAATGCGTAAATTTGCATTAGTGTTGGAATATATAACACAAAAAATATGAAATTTACATCTTTTGCCGTACTTGTTACACATATAAGCGTAAAGAAACATAGATTAACGTAATATTACAAATTTTGATCTATATTTTTAGGCTACAACTTTTTGTTGAATTTTAAATCTCGGGTGGAAAATTACTGTAAAAAACGACGCAAATTTACAATTATTAATATGGTAATTTTACACAACAAACTTTTCATTTTTTAGAGTGTAGATTTTGCATTGATTTTAGGTTTTATTTATTTTTTGTCCTTGTCGATATTCATACATACCTGCAATAATTTTTGTTCGGCACTTTTATTTCCGTAACCCGAGCTCTATACAATTTTTTACTTACTGCTGCCGCTAAAGATGTTTTCACATCAAAATGTAATTCGCAACAATAATGGGTTGTTCTCCTGTGCATAATTTAAGTATTGAAATTTAGTGCCTAGGCACGACGGGCTTTAAACTAGTAATTTAATATACATTCCCATCGTATATTTCATTCCCCCGTTACGATTCGATGGTGATAAGGATGATTTTCCGGCCGATTTCCATATAGCCGATATTCCATATAATCAATGGAAAAGAGACTATTTTGGTAACTTTGTACCTATATTCACAGAGGTTGCTCTATATCGCGAGGTTTACCACTAGAACGTTATGTCCATCTCCAACGTATATTTCATACTAATAAAGTACCAGGTGTATGCATAAGTATTTTCCGGTTCAACTAAGACATGAAGCCAGCGAAAGTAATCACAGCGGCGTAGCGGCGAAGGGAATGAGGGTTATGGGGGGAGGGGTGACCCTCCCCATCCCGGTGGCTTTCACCTGTCGAAGCCGGACCTTCAACACCAAGGCCAAATCGCTTCGGCAAGAAGGCGAAAAGAAGAAGAAGCCGTATTGTGTATTAAGAACTCTTGAAGCCCGGCGAAACCGTTAATACACAACACTATCGCCAACAACTGATTAATTTAAACCAGGTATTGATTGAAAGACGACCGAAATGGGCCAGAAGACATGGCAAAGTGATTTTGTTACTCGACAATGCGCCGTCTGCTTTGATGGGACATCCTAGCGCACCCGCCGTACTCCCCAGACCTGGCGCTATCTGACTATCACCTCTTCGCATCAATCTGGCACGCGCTCGCAGAGTAGCAATTCAGCAAATTCTTTTTTTATTTTTTTTTGTCAAAAGACAAGCAGTTTTTTTGGTATTATATTCATAAATTACCTGAAAGATAGGCGAAATGTATAGAAGCTGCTGGCTAATATTTTGAAAAAAAAAAATTAATTTCCCTTGAAAATTACGTGTTTTTTTTTTTTTTTACCAAAAAACCGGAAAAAACTTATGCATATACCTGGTAGGTTATTTTTTCCCAGGAGCCAACACATTTCGAATAGACATCAAAATTTAACACGTACCCATTTAACATTTTATGCCAAAATGAATAATTCATTATTTATTTAACATAAGCATATTTACCCTCCAAACAGTTGGTTTTCTATATGTAACTCGATTGCGTACCAAATAATTATAATTTACGATTTATGATCTTTAAGTGAACGAATAAACAACGTTTAATTTATCGTAAACTAGAACCAATCGGTTTCAGCTTGCATCATTGCCAAATATCAATGTTACATCAAATATTTAAATATTTCATTGTGATATGCTTATGTTCTTAGAAAAATCCTAAATCACCATAAAAATAGTCAATTCTGTTTATTAGTAGACTTTTAGTTAAAAATTTACATGCAGAGCTTTCTGCACTTTTAAGTTAAGAACTAGCCAAAATCAACGATTATTTTAATTATCGTAACTAACACAAAGCTGATTCGGTTTCAGATTGTATCCTTTTCCAGACACCAATGATACATTCCATTTTCAATTCCACCAGTGCGATTTGTTATTGTTGTCAATAATATTTTGTTGTAAAAAAAAATGTAAATGCTATATTTTAGAATTGATACTTTTTATAAATGAACTTGTTTGGTAAAAGTTTAGTGGTATACGATTTTAGTTATGAACTAATTACAGACTCAGAGCTTTCTAAGGTTTTCAATAAAGGACCAGCATTAAAAATTAACCAGAATATATTCAAATTTTATTTTATCCAGTGAGACGCTGTTGTTTTATTTAAAAAAATCATCAAATTTTATAAAACATGAACAGGACGGCAAACTGTTCAAATAAAAAAAGCAAAAGGTGCATTTATATATTTTAATCTAAATGATTTCCCTTGGAACTATTAAATTTGTGTACATATCTATGCCTTCTGGCTGTTACACTATACTCTATGTACTAAGTAAACAAGATGTTGAATTTATTCCGTATACAAAACAGAAAACGTATTTATGAAAAATTTAATTTATTACGTTTTTTATTTTTTTAATCATTTTTAATCGCATTGGGTGAGAGAACAAAAAAATTAATTTGTCAAAGTGCAAAAAAGTGTTTGTAAAAGCACATCTAATATTTTATCTCTTTGCGTCTTTGATTTAAGCTATTTATTGTTTCACAGGTTAATTCAATGAGTATATGGAACCTCTGGAAACTGAAAGCTTTTCTAAACAAATCAGATTTTTAGTTACCGAAAACAACTGTTTCATAAAATTACCTTTGTACTAAAAAAAACCTGAATGCTTTTGAACAAATTCATCTAGTATACGAAATTGTATAAATGTAGTTTATTGTTTCAATTAATACTTTTGTAGAATTCAAAAGCATAAAAAGGAATATCAAAATATTTTGGCAAACGAAAAATATCAATAACATCATGCTGGGCAGTCATTTCTGATTAGCACAATACGTCACTGTCGTGACTTGGTCAACAAGATAGTTCACAAATGATTTAACCCCGGTCTGAGTTGATTATGCCGTGCCGATTTATGTCTATATGACAAGAGGTTGACTGTCGCCGAGTTGGTCGTCGCCGAGTTGACCGTCGCCGAGTTGGTCGTCGCCGAGTTGACCGTCGCCGAGTTGACCGTCGCCGAGTTGGTCGTCGCCGAGTTTACCGTCGCCGAGTTTACCGTCGCCGAGTTGGTCGTCGCCGAGTTGACCGTCGCCGGGTTGACCGTCGCCGAGTTGATTTCGCCGAGTTGACCGTGTTCGATAAAATTATCTTGTCTTTCCCAGTCAAGGAAATCATAAATAAAATGTAAAAAAAATTGTGTCACTCACATCCGAATTGTGTCCATTAACCCTTTCAAACGCCATTTAAAATTGACTTTCTTCCAAAAATAAAATACGTAGCACAACTATACACTGCTATGATATGGCATTGCTCATAAAACTGTAGTGTGAACATAAATACATAAGAGAACGATCGCCCAAGAGAAATGAGACAAAAATTAAAAATTACGGTTGGTCGAAGCGATGAAAGTTGATGTACAATATATTGTACAAGGCGTTTGAGAGGGTTAAATTGGGTTCCATTAAATCGAGATTTTACTTTATTTGATATTTTATAGAATATTATTATATGTATTTAAATGCATTTATTTGTATTGTTTTACATAAATATCTATTGTTTTTTAGAAAAGAATTTTTTTAAATTTTTCTGAAAAACACGATTTTCCAAAACTTTGTTTTCAAGTAAATTTTCGGTTGATGCGACAAAAGCTCCGCATCAACTTTCACTGTGAAAAACTTTAGCAAAGGCTGCAAATATTCCAATGCATCTTTAACCCTCTAATGCATGAATTTTTAATCTTTTTCTTTCAAAATTTTGACTTCAACTCGTAGTTGTTGAACAAATGTGCATATTACAACAACAAAAACCAAACCGTTATGACGAGAGTACCTTAAAAAAAAAAATAACTCATGTGAAAACTAAAGAAAAACATATTCATGATAACGTAAAGTTACACAATTCAAGATACCGTAAAGTCCGCCTTTAGGCGGGCTTATGCATTAGAGGGTTAAAGGTATTTGTGCCGATATGATCTTGGTTTTCATTATTAGTTTTTCCTTTTTCGTGAATATCATCACCATTGTCGCCAATACTATCATCAAATAAATTGAAATTTCCATTTTGTTGAATTTCATATACAATAGAACTGAGGTCTGAATTTGGCGAAATAGAAATTATATCACTGTAGTGGCATATATTTAATAGTGGTTGTAGACAGGTAACTACTGGACTTACTATTTCAACTTCATAATTTTTAACAGGAAACCAGCATGTTTGAAAGATTTAGTGACGGTAGCAACAGATACTTTTTGGCATAATCTATCCACTGTGCCGATTGTAATAAATTCACTATCATAATTTTACTCGGTGTGGTTATTTCAGTTCAAGCAATCAAATATTCTAGCATTTTCTCTCTGTAGAAATGCTTGAAATTTTGAAATATTCCTTGGTCCAATGGTTGACACTGTAATGTTAGGTGGAAAATTTAATTTGTGGGCACTCTAAATTTGTGGGCTATAGTTCAGTTGATTTTCAATAAAACTGAATTTTCTGCGAAGTGTGTAGAAATGTACGAGCGATCCAAATGACCGATGCCATGACGATTACAGGTCTAAACCCCTATTGATAGAGGTATCAATCAACGAAATCGGAGCACAATTGCAGATTTTCGATTTTTCTGGCCCTGAATTTGTGGGCTATAGTTCAGTTGATTTTCAATAAAATTAAATTTTATTTGAAATGTGTAGAAATGTGCGAGCGTTCCAAATGACCGTTGGCATGACGATTACAGGTCTCAACTCCTATTGATAGAAGTATCAATCAACGAAATCGGAGCACAATTGCAGATTTTCGATTTTTCTGGCTCTAAATTTGTGGGCTATAGTTCAGTTGATTTTCAATAAAATTGAATTTTCTGCGAAATGTGTAGAAATGTACGAGCGATCCAAATGACCGTTGGCATGACGATTACAGGTCTCAACCCCTATTGATAGAGGTATCAATCAACGAAATCGGAGCACAATTGCAGATTTTCGGTTTTTCTGGATCTAAATTTGTGGGCTATAGTTCAGTTGAACTTCAATAAAACTGAATTTTCTGCGAAATGTGTAGAAATACACGAGCGATCCAACTGACCGTTGGCATGACGATTACAGGTCTAAAGGCCTATTGATAGAGGTATCAATCAACGAAATCGAAGCACAATTGCAGATTTTCGATTTTTCTGGCTCTAAATTTGTGGGCTATAGTTCAGTTGATTTTCAATAAAATTGAATTTTCTGCGAAATGTGTAGAAATACACGAGCGATCCAAATGACCGTTGGCATGACGATTACAGGTCTCAACTCCTATTGATAGAGGTATCAATCAACGAAATTGGAGCACAATTGCAGATTTTCGATTTTTCTGGCTCTAAATTTGTGGGCTATAGTTCAGTTGATTTTCAATAAAATTGAATTTTCTGCGAAATGTTTAGAAATACACGAGCGATCCAAATGACCGTTGGCATGACGATTACAGGTCTCAGCGTCTATTGATAGAGGTAGAGTTATCAATCAACGAAATCGGAGCACAATTGTAGATTTTCGATTTTTCTGGCTCTAAATTTGTGGGCTATAGTTCAGTTGATTTTCAATAAAATTGAATTTTCTGCGAAATGTACGAGCGATCCAACTGACCGTTGGCATGACGATTACAGGTCTAAAGGCCTATTGATAGAGGTATCAATCAACGAAATCGGAGCACAATTCCAGATTTTCGGTTTTTCTGGCTCTAAATTTGTGGGCTATAGTTCAGTTGATTTTCAATAAAATTGAATTTTCTGCGAAATGTGTAGAAATGTACGAGCGATCCAAATGACCGTTGGCATGACGATTACTGGTCTCAAGGCCTATTGATAGAGGTATCAATCAACGAAATTGGAGCACAATTGCAGATTTTCGATTTTTCTGGCTCTAAATTTGTGGGCTATAGTTCAGTTGATTTTCAATAAAATTGAATTTTCTGCGAAATGTGTAGAAATGTACGAGCGATCCAAATGACCGTTGACATGACGATTACTGGTCTCAAGGCCTATTGATAGAGGTATCAATCAACGAAATCGGAGCACAATTGCACATTTTCGATTTTTCTGGCTCTAAATTTGTGGGCTATAGTTCAGTTGATTTTCAATAAAATTGAATTTTCTGCGAAATGTACGAGCGATCCAACTGACCGTTGGCATGACGATTACAGGTCTAAAGGCCTATTGATAGAGGTATCAATCAACGAAATTGGAGCACAATTGCAGATTTTCGGTTTTTCTGGCTCTAAATTTGTGGGCTATAGTTCAGTTCATTTTCAATAAAATTGAATTTTTTGCGAAATGTTAAGAAATGTACGAGCGATCCAAATGACCGTTGGCATGACGATTACAGGTCTCAACCCCTATTGATAGAGGTATCAATCAACGAAATCGGAGCACAATTGCAGATTTTCGATTTTTCTGGCCCTGAATTTGTGGGCTATAGTTCAGTTGATTTTCAATAAAATTTAATTTTCTGCGAAATGTGTAGAAATGTACCAGCGATCCAAATAACCGTTGGCATGACGATTACAGGTCTCAACGCCTATTGATAGAGGTATCAATCAAAGAAATCGGAGCACAATTGCAGATTTTCGGTTTTTCTGGCTCTAAATTTGTGGGCTATAGTTCAGTTGATTTTCAATAAAATTTAATTTTCTGCCAAATGTGTAGAAATGTACGAGCGATCCAAATGACCGATGCCATGACGATTACAGGTCTAAACCCCTATTGATAGAGGTATCAATCAACGAAATCGGAGCACAATTGCACATTTTCGATTTTTCTGGCCCTGAATTTGTGGGCTATAGTTCAGTTGATTTTCAATAAAATTAAATTTTATTTGAAATGTGTAGAAATGTGCGAGCGTTCCAATTGACCGTTGGCATGACGATTATAGGTCTCAACTAATATTGATAGAGGTATCAATCAACGAAATCGAAGCACAATTGCAGATTTTCGATTTTTCTGGCTCTAAATTTGTGGGCTATAGTTCAGTTGATTTTCAATAAAATTGAATTTTCTGCAAAATGTGTAGAAATACACGAGCGATCCAAATGACCGTTGGCATGACGATTACAGGTCTCAACTCCTATTGATAGAAGTATCAATCAACGAAATCGGAGCACAATTGCAGATTTTCGATTTTTCTGGCTCTAAATTTGTGGGCTATAGTTCAGTTGATTTTCAATAAAATTGAATTTTCTGCGAAATGTACGAGCGATCCAATTGACCGTTGGCATGACGATTACAGGTCTAAAGGCCTATTGATAGAAGTATCAATCAACGAAATCGGAGCACAATTGCAGATTTTCGATTTTTCTGGCTCTAAATTTGTGGGCTATAGTTCAGTTGATTTTCAATAAAACTGAATTTTCTGCGAAATGTGTAGAAATACACGAGCGATCCAACTGACCGTTGGTATGACGATTACAGGTCTAAAGGCCTATTGATAGAGGTATCAATCAACGAAATCGGAGCACAATTCCAGATTTTCGGTTTTTCTGGCTCTAAATTTGTGGGCTATAGTTCAGTTGATTTTCAATAAAATTGAATTTTCTGCGAAATGTGTAGAAATGTACGAGCGATCCAAATGACCGTTGGCATGACGATTACAGGTCTCAACCCCTATTGATAGAGGTATCAATCAACGAAATCGGAGCACAATTGCAGATTTTCGGTTTTTCTGGATCTAAATTTGTGGGCTATAGTTCAGTTGATTTTCAATAAAACTGAATTTTCTGCGAAATGTGTAGAAATACACGAGCGATCCAAATGACCGTTGGCATGACGATTACAGGTCTCAACTCCTATTGATAGAAGTATCAATCAACGAAATCGGAGCACAATTGCAGATTTTCGATTTTTCTGGCTCTAAATTTGTGGGCTATAGTTCAGTTGATTTTCAATAAAATTGAATTTTCTGCGAAATGTGTAGAAATGTACGAGCGATCCAAATGACCGTTGGCATGACGATTACAGGTCTCAACCCCTATTGATAGAGGTATCAATCAACGAAATCGGAGCACAATTGCAGATTTTCGGTTTTTCTGGATCTAAATTTGTGGGCTATAGTTCAGTTGATTTTCAATAAAACTGAATTTTCTGCGAAATGTGTAGAAATACACGAGCGATCCAACTGACCGTTGGCATGACGATTACAGGTCTAAAGGCCTATTGATAGAGGTATCAATCAACGAAATTGGAGCACAATTGCAGATTTTCGATTTTTCTGGCTCTAAATTTGTGGGCTATAGTTCAGTTGATTTTCAATAAAATTGAATTTTCTGCGAAATGTTTAGAAATACACGAGCGATCCAAATGACCGTTGGCATGACGATTACAGGTCTCAGCGTCTATTGATAGAGGTAGAGTTATCAATCAACGAAATCGGAGCACAATTGTAGATTTTCGATTTTTCTGGCTCTAAATTTGTGGGCTATAGTTCAGTTGATTTTCAATAAAATTGAATTTTCTGCGAAATGTACGAGCGATCCAACTGACCGTTGGCATGACGATTACAGGTCTAAAGGCCTATTGATAGAGGTATCAATCAACGAAATCGGAGCACAATTCCAGATTTTCGGTTTTTCTGGCTCTAAATTTGTGGGCTATAGTTCAGTTGATTTTCAATAAAATTGAATTTTCTGCGAAATGTGTAGAAATGTACGAGCGATCCAAATGACCGTTGACATGACGTTTACTGGTCTCAAGGCCTATTGATAGAGGTATCAATCAACGAAATCGGAGCATAATTGCACATTTTCGATTTTTCTGGCTCTAAATTTGTGGGCTATAGTTCAGTTGATTTTCAATAAAATTTAATTTTCTGCGAAATGTACGAGCGATCCAACTGACCGTTGGCATGACGATTACAGGTCTAAAGGCCTATTGATAGAGGTATCAATCAACGAAATTGGAGCACAATTGCAGATTTTCGATTTTTCTGGCTCTAAATTTGTGGGCTATAGTTCAGTTGATTTTCAATAAAATTGAATTTTCTGCGAAATGTGTAGAAATGTACGAGCGATCCAAATGACTGTTGGCATGACGATTACAGGTCTCAACCCCTATTGATAGAGGTATCAATCAACGAAATCGGAGCACAATTGCACATTTTCGATTTTTCTGGCTCTAAATTTGTGGGCTATAGTTCAGTTCATTTTCAATAAAATTGAATTTTTTGCGAAATGTTAAGAAATGTACGAGCGATCCAAATGACCGTTGGCATGACGATTACAGGTCTCAACCCCTATTGATAGAGGTATCAATCAACGAAATCGGAGCACAATTGCAGATTTTCGATTTTTCTGGCCCTGAATTTGTGGGCTATAGTTCAGTTGATTTTCAATAAAATTTAATTTTCTGCCAAATGTGTAGAAATGTACGAGCGATCCAAATGACCGATGCCATGACGATTACAGGTCTAAACCCCTATTGATAGAGGTATCAATCAACGAAATCGGAGCACAATTGCACATTTTCGATTTTTCTGGCTCTAAATTTGTGGGCTATAGTTCAGTTGATTTTCAATAAAATTGAATTTTCTGCGAAATGTACGAGCGATCCAACTGACCGTTGGCATGACGATTACAGGTCTAAAGGCCTATTGATAGAGGTATCAATCAACGAAATTGGAGCACAATTGCACATTTTCGGTTTTTCTGGCTCTAAATTTGTGGGCTATAGTTCAGTTGATTTTCAATAAAATTTAATTTTCTGCGAAATGTGTAGAAATGTACGAGCGATCCAAATGACCGTTGGCATGACGATTACAGGTCTCAACCCCTATTGATAGAGGTATCAATCAACGAAATCGGAGCACAATTGCAGATTTTCGATTTTTCTGGCTCTAAATTTGTGGGCTATAGTTCAGTTCATTTTCAATAAAATTGAATTTTTTGCGAAATGTTAAGAAATGTACGAGCGATCCAAATGACCGTTGGCATGACGATTACAGGTCTCAACCCCTATTGATAGAGGTATCAATCAACGAAATCGGAGCACAATTGCAGATTTTCGATTTTTCTGGCCCTGAATTTGTGGGCTATAGTTCAGTTGATTTTCAATAAAATTTAATTTTCTGCGAAATGTGTAGAAATGTACCAGCGATCCAAATAACCGTTGGCATGACGATTACAGGTCTCAACGCCTATTGATAGAGGTATCAATCAAAGAAATCGGAGCACAATTGCAGATTTTCGGTTTTTCTGGCTCTAAATTTGTGGGCTATAGTTCAGTTGATTTTCAATAAAATTTAATTTTCTGCCAAATGTGTAGAAATGTACGAGCGATCCAAATAACCGTTGGCATGACGATTACAGGTCTCAACCCCTATTGATAGAGGTATCAATCAAAGAAATCGGAGCACAATTGCAGATTTTCGGTTTTTCTGGATCTAAATTTGTGGGCTATAATTCAGTTGATTTTCAATTAAATTGAATTTTCTGTGAAATGTGTAGAAATGTACGAGCGATCCAAATGACCGTTGGCATGACGATTACAGGTCTCAACCCCTATTGATAGAGGTATCAATCAACGAAATCGGAGCACAATTGCAGATTTTCGGTTTTTCTGGATCTAAATTTGTGGGCTATAGTTCAGTTGATTTTCAATAAAACTGAATTTTCTGCGAAGTGTGTAGAAATGTACGAGCGATCCAAATAACCGTTGGCATGACGATTACAGGTCTCAACGCCTATTGATAGAGGTATCAATCAAAGAAATCGGAGCACAATTGCAGATTTTCGGTTTTTCTGGCTCTAAATTTGTGGGCTATAGTTCAGTTGATTTTCAATAAAATTTAATTTTCTGTGAAATGTGTAGAAATGTACGAGCGATCCAAATGACCGTTGGCATGACGATTACAGGTCTCAACCCCTATTGATAGAGGTATCAATCAACGAAATCGGAGCACAATTGCAGATTTTCGGTTTTTCTGGATCTAAATTTGTGGGCTATAGTTCAGTTGATTTTCAATAAAATTTAATTTTCTGCGAAATGTGTAGAAATGTACCAGCGATCCAAATAACCGTTGGCATGACGATTACAGGTCTCAACGCCTATTGATAGAGGTATCAATCAAAGAAATCGGAGCACAATTGCAGATTTTCGGTTTTTCTGGCTCTAAATTTGTGGGCTATAGTTCAGTTGATTTTCAATAAAATTTAATTTTCTGCCAAATGTGTAGAAATGTACGAGCGATCCAAATGACCGATGCCATGACGATTACAGGTCTAAACCCCTATTGATAGAGGTATCAATCAACGAAATCGGAGCACAATTGCACATTTTCGATTTTTCTGGCCCTGAATTTGTGGGCTATAGTTCAGTTGATTTTCAATAAAATTAAATTTTATTTGAAATGTGTAGAAATGTGCGAGCGTTCCAATTGACCGTTGGCATGACGATTATAGGTCTCAACTAATATTGATAGAGGTATCAATCAACGAAATCGAAGCACAATTGCAGATTTTCGATTTTTCTGGCTCTAAATTTGTGGGCTATAGTTCAGTTCATTTTCAATAAAATTGAATTTTCTGCGAAATGTGTAGAAATACACGAGCGATCCAAATGACCGTTGGCATGACGATTACAGGTCTCAACTCCTATTGATAGAAGTATCAATCAACGAAATCGGAGCACAATTGCAGATTTTCGATTTTTCTGGCTCTAAATTTGTGGGCTATAGTTCAGTTGATTTTCAATAAAATTGAATTTTCTGCGAAATGTACGAGCGATCCAATTGACCGTTGGCATGACGATTACAGGTCTAAAGGCCTATTGATAGAAGTATCAATCAACGAAATCGGAGCACAATTGTAGATTTTCGATTTTTCTGGCTCTAAATTTGTGGGCTATAGTTCAGTTGATTTTCAATAAAATTGAATTTTCTGCGAAATGTACGAGCGATCCAACTGACCGTTGGCATGACGATTACAGGTCTAAAGGCCTATTGATAGAGGTATCAATCAACGAAATCGGAGCACAATTCCAGATTTTCGGTTTTTCTGGCTCTAAATTTGTGGGCTATAGTTCAGTTGATTTTCAATAAAATTGAATTTTCTGCGAAATGTGTAGAAATGTACGAGCGATCCAAATGACCGTTGGCATGACGATTACAGGTCTCAACCCCTATTGATAGAGGTATCAATCAACGAAATCGGAGCACAATTGCAGATTTTCGGTTTTTCTGGATCTAAATTTGTGGGCTATAGTTCAGTTGATTTTCAATAAAATTGAATTTTCTGCGAAATGTGTAGAAATACACGAGCGATCCAAATGACCGTTGGCATGACGATTACAGGTCTCAACTCCTATTGATAGAAGTATCAATCAACGAAATCGGAGCACAATTGCAGATTTTCGATTTTTCTGGCTCTAAATTTGTGGGCTATAGTTCAGTTGATTTTCAATAAAATTGAATTTTCTGCGAAATGTGTAGAAATGTACGAGCGATCCAAATGACCATTGGCATGACGATTACAGGTCTCAACCCCTGTTGATAGAGGTATCAATCAACGAAATCGGAGCACAATTGCAGATTTTCGGTTTTTCTGGATCTAAATTTGTGGGCTATAGTTCAGTTGCTTTTCAATAAAACTGAATTTTCTGCGAAATGTGTAGAAATACACGAGCGATCCAACTGACTGTTGGCATGACGATTACAGGTCTAAAGGCCTATTGATAGAGGTATCAATCAACGAAATCGGAGCACAATTCCAGATTTTCGGTTTTTCTGGCTCTAAATTTGTGGGCTATAGTTCAGTTGATTTTCAATAAAATTGAATTTTCTGCGAAATGTGTAGAAATGTACGAGCGATCCAAATGACCGTTGGCATGACGATTACAGGTCTCAACCCCTATTGATAGAGGTATCAATCAACGAAATCGGAGCACAATTGCAGATTTTCGGTTTTTCTGGATCTAAATTTGTGGGCTATAGTTCAGTTGATTTTCAATAAAACTGAATTTTCTGCGAAATGTGTAGAAATACACGAGCGATCCAACTGACCGTTGGCATGACGATTACAGGTCTAAAGGCCTATTGATAGAGGTATCAATCAACGAAATCGGAGCACAATTCCAGATTTTCGGTTTTTCTGGCTCTAAATTTGTGGGCTATAGTTCAGTTGATTTTCAATAAAATTGAATTTTCTGCGAAATGTGTAGAAATGTACGAGCGATCCAAATGACCGTTGGCATGACGATTACAGGTCTCAACCCCTATTGATAGAGGTATCAATCAACGAAATCGGAGCACAATTGCAGATTTTCGGTTTTTCTGGATCTAAATTTGTGGGCTATAGTTCAGTTGATTTTCAATAAAACTGAATTTTCTGCGAAATGTGTAGAAATACACGAGCGATCCAAATGACCGTTGGCATGACGATTACAGGTCTCAACTCCTATTGATAGAAGTATCAATCAACGAAATCGGAGCACAATTGCAGATTTTCGATTTTTCTGGCTCTAAATTTGTGGGCTATAGTTCAGTTGATTTTCAATAAAATTGAATTTTCTGCGAAATGTGTAGAAATGTACGAGCGATCCAAATGACCGTTGGCATGACGATTACAGGTCTCAACCCCTATTGATAGAGGTATCAATCAACGAAATCGGAGCACAATTGCAGATTTTCGGTTTTTCTGGATCTAAATTTGTGGGCTATAGTTCAGTTGATTTTCAATAAAACTGAATTTTCTGCGAAATGTGTAGAAATACACGAGCGATCCAACTGACCGTTGGCATGACGATTACAGGTCTAAAGGCCTATTGATAGAGGTATCAATCAACGAAATCGGAGCACAATTCCAGATTTTCGGTTTTTCTGGCTCTAAATTTGTGGGCTATAGTTCAGTTGATTTTCAATAAAATTGAATTTTCTGCGAAATGTGTAGAAATGTACGAGCGATCCAAATGACCGTTGGCATGACGATTACAGGTCTCAACCCCTATTGATAGAGGTATCAATCAACGAAATCGGAGCACAATTGCAGATTTTCGATTTTTCTGGCTCTAAATTTGTGGGCTATAGTTCAGTTCATTTTCAATAAAATTGAATTTTCTGCGAAATGTGTAGAAATACACGAGCGATCCAAATGACCGTTGGCATGACGATTACAGGTCTCAACTCCTATTGATAGAGGTATCAATCAACGAAATTGGAGCACAATTGCAGATTTTCGATTTTTCTGGCTCTAAATTTGTGGGCTATAGTTCAGTTGATTTTCAATAAAATTGAATTTTCTGCGAAATGTTTAGAAATACACGAGCGATCCAAATGACCGTTGGCATGACGATTACAGGTCTCAGCGTCTATTGATAGAGGTAGAGTTATCAATCAACGAAATCGGAGCACAATTGTAGATTTTCGATTTTTCTGGCTCTAAATTTGTGGGCTATAGTTCAGTTGATTTTCAATAAAATTTAATTTTCTGCGAAATGTGTAGAAATGTACGAGCGATCCAAATGACCGTTGGCATGACGATTACAGGTCTCAACCCCTATTGATAGAGGTATCAATCAACGAAATCGGAGCACAATTGCAGATTTTCGATTTTTCTGGCTCTAAATTTGTGGGCTATAGTTCAGTTCATTTTCAATAAAATTGAATTTTTTGCGAAATGTTAAGAAATGTACGAGCGATCCAAATGACCGTTGGCATGACGATTACAGGTCTCAACCCCTATTGATAGAGGTATCAATCAACGAAATCGGAGCACAATTGCAGATTTTCGATTTTTCTGGCCCTGAATTTGTGGGCTATAGTTCAGTTGATTTTCAATAAAATTTAATTTTCTGCGAAATGTGTAGAAATGTACCAGCGATCCAAATAACCGTTGGCATGACGATTACAGGTCTCAACGCCTATTGATAGAGGTATCAATCAAAGAAATCGGAGCACAATTGCAGATTTTCGGTTTTTCTGGCTCTAAATTTGTGGGCTATAGTTCAGTTCATTTTCAATAAAATTGAATTTTCTGCCAAATGTGTAGAAATGTACGAGCGATCCAAATAACCGTTGGCATGACGATTACAGGTCTCAACCCCTATTGATAGAGGTATCAATCAAAGAAATCGGAGCACAATTGCAGATTTTCGGTTTTTCTGGATCTAAATTTGTGGGCTATAATTCAGTTGATTTTCAATTAAATTGAATTTTCTGTGAAATGTGTAGAAATGTACGAGCGATCCAAATGACCGTTGGCATGACGATTACAGGTCTCAACCCCTATTGATAGAGGTATCAATCAACGAAATCGGAGCACAATTGCAGATTTTCGGTTTTTCTGGATCTAAATTTGTGGGCTATAGTTCAGTTGATTTTCAATAAAACTGAATTTTCTGCGAAGTGTGTAGAAATGTACGAGCGATCCAAATAACCGTTGGCATGACGATTACAGGTCTCAACGCCTATTGATAGAGGTATCAATCAAAGAAATCGGAGCACAATTGCAGATTTTCGGTTTTTCTGGATCTAAATTTGTGGGCTATAGTTCAGTTGATTTTCAATAAAATTGAATTTTCTGCGAAATGTGTAGAAATGTACGAGCGATCCAAATGACCGTTGGCATGACGATTACAGGTCTCAGCGTCTATTGATAGGGGTATCAATCAACGAAATCGGAGCACAATTGCAGATTTTCGATTTTTCTGGCTCTAAATTTGTGGGCTATAGTTCAGTTCATTTTCAATAAAATTGAATTTTCTGCGAAATGTTAGAAATATACGAGCGATCCAAATGACCGTTGGCATGACGATTACAGGTCTCAACGCCTATTGATAGAGGTATCAATCAACGAAATCGGAGCACAATTGCAGATTTTCGATTTTTGTGGCTCTAAATTTGTGGGCTATAGTTCAGTTGATTTTTAATAAAATTGAATTTTCTGCGAAATGTGTAGAAATGTACGAGCGATCCAAATGACCGTTGGTATGACGATTACAGGTCTCAACCCCTATTGATAGAGGTATTAATCAACGAAATCGGAGCACAATTGCAGATTTTCGGTTTTTCTGGATCTAAATTTGTGGGCTATAGTTCAGTTCATTTTCAATAAAATTGAATTTTCTGCGAAATGTGTAGAAATGTACGAGCGATCCAAATGACCGTTGGTATGACGATTACAGGTCTCAACGCCTATTGATAGAGGTATCAATCAACGAAATCGGAGCACAATTGCACATTTTAGAATTTTTCTGGCCCTGAATTTGTGGGCTATAGTTCAGTTGATTTTCAATAAAACTGAATTTTCTGCGAAGTGTGTAGAAATGTACGAGCGATCCAAATAACCGTTGGCATGACGATTACAGGTCTCAACGCCTATTGATAGAGGTATCAATCAAAGAAATCGGAGCACAATTGCAGATTTTCGGTTTTTCTGGATCTAAATTTGTGGGCTATAGTTCAGTTGATTTTCAATAAAATTGAATTTTCTGCGAAATGTGTAGAAATGTACGAGCGATCCAAATGACCGTTGGCATGACGATTACAGGTCTCAGCGTCTATTGATAGGGGTATCAATCAACGAAATCGGAGCACAATTGCAGATTTTCGATTTTTCTGGCTCTAAATTTGTGGGCTATAGTTCAGTTCATTTTCAATAAAATTGAATTTTCTACGAAATGTTAGAATTATACGAGCGATCCAAATGACCGTTGGCATGACGATTACAGGTCTCAACGCCTATTGATAGAGGTATCAATCAACGAAATCGGAGCACAATTGCAGATTTTCGATTTTTGTGGCTCTAAATTTGTGGGCTATAGTTCAGTTGATTTTTAATAAAATTGAATTTTCTGCGAAATGTGTAGAAATGTACGAGCGATCCAAATGACCGTTGGTATGACGATTACAGGTCTCAACGCCTATTGATAGAGGTATCAATCAACGAAATCGGAGCACAATTGCAGATTTTCGGTTTTTCTGGATCTAAATTTGTGGGCTATAGTTCAGTTCATTTTCAATAAAATTGAATTTTCTGCGAAATGTGTAGAAATGTACGAGCGATCCAAATGACCGTTGGTATGACGATTACAGGTCTCAACGCCTATTGATAGAGGTATCAATCAACGAAATCGGAGCACAATTGCACATTTTAGAATTTTTCTGGCCCTGAATTTGTGGGCTATAGTTCAGTTCATTTTCAATAAAATTGAATTTTCTACGAAATGTGTAGAAATGTACGAGCGATCCAAATAACCGTTGGCATGACGATTACAGGTCTCAACGCCTATTGATAGAGGTATCAATCAAAGAAATCGGAGCACAATCGCAGATTTTCGGTTTTTCTGGATCTAAATTTGTGGGCTATAGTTCAGTTCATTTTCAATAAAATTGAATTTTCTGCGAAATGTGTAGAAATGTACGAGCGATCCAAATGACCGTGGGCATGACGATTACAGTTCTCAACCCCTATTGATAGAGGTATCAATCAACGAAATCGGAGCACAATTGCACATTTTAGAATTTTTCTGGCCCTGAATTTGTGGGCTATAGTTCAGTTGATTTTCAATAAAATTGAATTTTCTGCGAAATGTGTAGAAATGTGCGAGCGATCCAAATAACCGTTGGCATGACGATTACAGGTCTCAACGCCTATTGATAGAGGTATCAATCAAAGAAATCGGAGCACAATTGCAGATTTTCGGTTTTTCTGGATCTAAATTTGTGGGCTATAGTTCAGTTGATTTTCAATAAAATTTAATTTTCTGCGAAATGTGTAGAAATGTACGAGCGATCCAAATGACCGTTGGCATGACGATTACAGTTCTCAACCCCTATTGATAGAGGTATCAATCAACGAAATCGGAGCACAATTGCAGATTTTCGGTTTTTCTGGCTCTAAATTTGTGGGCTATAGTTCAGTTGATTTTCAATAAAATTGAATTTTCTGCGAAATGTGTAGATATGTACGAGCGATCCATATAACCGTTGGCATGACGATTACAGGTCTCAGCGTCTATTGATTGAGGTATCAATCAACGAAATCGGAGCACAATTGCAGATTTTCGATTTTTCTGGCTCTAAATTTGTGGGCTATAGTTCAGTTGATTTTCAATAAAATTGAATTTTCTGCGAAATGTGTAGAAATGTGCGAGCGATGCAAATAACCGTTGGCATGACGATTACAGGTCTCAGCGTCTATTGATAGAGGTATCAATCAACGAAATCGGAGCACAATTGCAGATTTCGATTTTTCTGGCTCTAAATTTGTGGGCTATAGTTCAGTTGATTTTCAATAAAATTTAATTTTCTGCGAAATGTGTAGAAATGTACGAGCCATCCACATAACCGTTGGCATGACGATTACAGGTCTCAGCGTCTATTGATAGAGGTATCAATCAACGAAATCGGAGCACAATTGCAGATTTTCGATTTTTCTGGCTCTAAATTTGTGGGCTATAGTTCAGTTGATTTTCAATAAAATTTAATTTTCTGCGAAATGTGTAGAAATATACGAGCGATCCAAATGACCGTTGGTATGACGATTACAGGTCTCAACCCCTATTGATAGAGGTATCAATCAACGAAATCGGAGCACAATTGCAGATTTTCGGTTTTTCTGGATCTAAATTTGTGGCCATAGTTCAGTTCATTTTCAATAAAATTGAATTTTCTGCGAAATGTGTAGAAATGTACGAGCGATCCAAATGACCGTTGGTATGACGATTACAGGTCTCAACCCCTATTGATAGAGGTATCAATCAACGAAATCGGAGCACAATTGCAGATTTTCGGTTTTTCTGGATCTAAATTTGTGGGCTATAGTTCAGTTCATTTCAATAAAATTGAATTTTCTGCGAAATGTGTAGAAATGTACGAGCGATCCAAATGACCGTTGGTATGACGATTACAGGTCTCAACCCCTATTGATAGAGGCATCAATCAACGAAATCGGAGCACAATTGCACATTTTAGAATTTTTCTGGCCCTGAATTTGTGGGCTATAGTTCAGTTGATTTTCAATAAAATTGAATTTTCTGCGAAATGTTAAGAAATGTACGAGCGATCCAAATAACCGTTGGCATGACGATTACAGGTCTCAACGCCTATTGATAGAGGTATCAATCAACGAAATCGGAGCACAATTGCAGATTTTCGGTTTTTCTGGATCTAAATTTGTGGGCTATAGTTCAGTTGATTTTCAATAAAATTGAATTTTCTGCGAAATGTTAGAAATATACGAGCGATCCAATGACCGTTGGCATGACGATTACAGGTCTCAACGCCTATTGATAGAGGTATCAATCAACGAAATCGGAGCACAATTGCAGATTTTCGATTTTTGTGGCTCTAAATTTGTGGGCTATAGTTCAGTTGATTTTTAATAAAATTGAATTTTCTGCGAAATGTGTAGAAATGTACGAGCGATCCAAATGACCGTTGGTATGACGATTACAGGTCTCAACCCCTATTGATAGAGGTATTAATCAACGAAATCGGAGCACAATTGCAGATTTTCGGTTTTTCTGGATCTAAATTTGTGGGCTATAGTTCAGTTCATTTTCAATAAAATTGAATTTTCTGCGAAATGTGTAGAAATGTACGAGCGATCCAAATGACCGTTGGTATGACGATTACAGGTCTCAACGCCTATTGATAGAGGTATCAATCAACGAAATCGGAGCACAATTGCACATTTTAGAATTTTTCTGGCCCTGAATTTGTGGGCTATAGTTCAGTTGATTTTCAATAAAACTGAATTTTCTGCGAAGTGTGTAGAAATGTACGAGCGATCCAAATAACCGTTGGCATGACGATTACAGGTCTCAACGCCTATTGATAGAGGTATCAATCAAAGAAATCGGAGCACAATTGCAGATTTTCGGTTTTTTCTGGATCTAAATTTGTGGGCTATAGTTCAGTTGATTTTCAATAAAATTTAATTTTCTGCGAAATGTGTAGAAATGTACGAGCGATCCAAATGACCGTTGGCATGACGATTACAGGTCTCAGCGTCTATTGATAGGGGTATCAATCAACGAAATCGGAGCACAATTGCAGATTTTCGATTTTTCTGGCTCTAAATTTGTGGGCTATAGTTCAGTTCATTTTCAATAAAATTGAATTTTCTGCGAAATGTTAGAAATATACGAGCGATCCAAATGACCGTTGGCATGACGATTACAGGTCTCAACGCCTATTGATAGAGGTATCAATCAACGAAATCGGAGCACAATTGCAGATTTTCGATTTTTGTGGCTCTAAATTTGTGGGCTATAGTTCAGTTGATTTTTAATAAAATTGAATTTTCTGCGAAATGTGTAGAAATGTACGAGCGATCCAAATGACCGTTGGTATGACGATTACAGGTCTCAACCCCTATTGATAGAGGTATTAATCAACGAAATCGGAGCACAATTGCAGATTTTCGGTTTTTCTGGATCTAAATTTGTGGGCTATAGTTCAGTTCATTTTCAATAAAATTGAATTTTCTGCGAAATGTGTAGAAATGTACGAGCGATCCAAATGACCGTTGGTATGACGATTACAGGTCTCAACGCCTATTGATAGAGGTATCAATCAACGAAATCGGAGCACAATTGCACATTTTAGAATTTTTGTGGCCCTGAATTTGTGGGCTATAGTTCAGTTCATTTTCAATAAAATTGAATTTTCTACGAAATGTGTAGAAATGTACGAGCGATCCAAATAACCGTTGGCATGACGATTACAGGTCTCAACGCCTATTGATAGAGGTATCAATCAAAGAAATCGGAGCACAATTGCAGATTTTCGGTTTTTCTGGATCTAAATTTGTGGGCTATAGTTCAGTTCATTTTCAATAAAATTGAATTTTCTGCGAAATGTGTAGAAATGTACGAGCGATCCAAATGACCGTGGGCATGACGATTACAGTTCTCAACCCCTATTGATAGAGGTATCAATCAACGAAATCGGAGCACAATTGCACATTTTAGAATTTTTCTGGCCCTGAATTTGTGGGCTATAGTTCAGTTGATTTTCAATAAAATTGAATTTTCTGCGAAATGTGTAGAAATGTGCGAGCGATCCAAATAACCGTTGGCATGACGATTACAGGTCTCCAACGCCTATTGATAGAGGTATCAATCAACGAAATGGAGCACAATTGCAGATTTTCGGTTTTTCTGGATCTAAATTTGTGGGCTATAGTTCAGTTGATTTTCAATAAAATTTAATTTTCTGCGAAATGTGTAGAAATGTACGAGCGATCCAAATGACCGTTGGCATGACGATTACAGTTCTCAACCCCTATTGATAGAGGTATCAATCAACGAAATTGTTACGGTTATCGAATTTTTTTTTTTAGTTATTACTGAATTTGTAGCATTTGTGTTCCAAGCTGATATTTATTTTGTATGGACTCATTTTGATATAGTTTGCGTAGATCAGCGAAATATTTTTGTTTGTATAAATTTGTACGTTGACAATACATTGGTATCGCATATTATTTTTTTTGTTTGTCTTGCAATTGATCACGCGTCATCATTTGGATTCCCTGCGTGACTAATAAAGTATATAAATCAAATAAAGTATATAGATCGAATGATAATTTGTTTATGTACTTAGACAATGCATTGGATACAAATATTTCGTTTTTGTAGTGGGGAGGGATTTTTTTTTTTTTTGTACCAAAATGCATCAACCACCGACTACATACATAAGAACCGCTTTATGTACTCGTAAATTGAATTTTATTTAATTTCGGATACATAATTTGTTGTCAATTGCATTTTGTGTGAGGCCATCGCAGCTAGGTGGACCAAAAAAAAAAAAAATTAACAAAATATTAAAATAAAATAAGAATAAGTGAATTATAAATTATCTGTGCAAAGTCGTGTGCATATAAAGAAAAAAAATTCTACTCAAGTGGTATATACAACATTAGTGAGCGTATAAAAAGAAACTCGCTTACGTTGTATCTATACAATAGGAGTACTTTCCGCTTGGATAGCGAGATTATACATAAGTATATACGGATAAAAATGTATTAATCAGAATCCTAAACGGTAAGCAAATTCTAAAATCCTTTGAAATTTATGTGCTCGTATTCAATACTGGGTAATAATACCTTACAAATTATTTTTGTGTTTAGATACTTTCCCCATGAGTTAAAGAATTTAAAATAGCAGCGGGGTCTCACAATATTAATTGTGTAATTGTGCAATTTTACATTTGTGCATAGGCAATTTTACCAGCACAGATTGCTCGAGAATTATCCATATAACGGAACTCAAGCGGTTTGCGGATTTATTGAGGACAAACATAAAAAAATAAAAAAACGGATATTGAGTTTTTTTGCTCGCAACAAAAAAATAAATAAATATAACGAATCTTATATACAGATTTGTATTCTGGGTCGTGTTAATATATTTGTGACACCAGAAATTTCTTTTATAGTAGATATTCATACATACATATAAGTGAATTAAGTTAAAAACAATTTATTCTTAAAAAAAGAAAAAAAAATATAAATTAAGAAAAATTTAATGAATTTTATTATATAGAGTGAAATTAATCAAAAAAAAAAAATTAGAGTAATAAATAATAAGTTTTTTGAGTAACTATTAAATAATTAAATCAAAATAAGCTTAAATTTAAATCGGTGATTCTCTAGTAAAGTGAATAAAAGGTGGTAAGGGAATTAACACTAGGGATAGTTTTTTTCAGCCAAGTATATTCACCGAGAGTACTCTACGGCAGATATGCATATGGTGAGTTTTTGAACATTTTGTTTATTTTTTTTTATAGCAGTTTTGTGCTTGGATTAATCAAATTTTATTCACTTTTTAAGAAGAGTTAATAATTCAGGCTTAAATTTAATAACAAATACGTAGGTTAGTTGTTCTTCTTTAGATTATGAATAGTTATCATTATATAATTGATTTTCTTCAAATAAATGTTTAGTTTTGTTTAAATTATGGAGTGATTTTCTTATTATTGGTTGATGGTGGATCCGGAACAGTGTAAGGACGAATCTAAGTGTGTTTTTTTTTACCTCTGAACACGATGGTATTGTTCTACCAATATTTTACGGCGACGAAGAACCTCCCACAATCTGACTGCAGCCTATCCTATTAGATCGTGTTAGTTGCCGTATAGTATGTAACAATAATGGCGCCGAAACAGGGACCCAAAGGTCATGGAAGATTCCACGTTGTTGAACGGGTAGACCACATGGCCGCAAGGTCATAAGACCACATGGGCTGAAAGCTTAGTTTTATAGTTTGCAAACATGTGATTTTATAAAGTAATTTATTTTGAATTTTTTTTCATGATGTCATAAGCAATGATTATTAGAATATAGGTTTTATGTTTTCTTAATAAGGTAGACCTAAAAAGTCATCCAAGTGGCCTATCCACTCAACAAGGGCATCCAGATTAATCGCATATTAGATTTAACTGTTTTTTTTAGCTTCAGTATATTTTTCTATTTTCAAATAATTTTGTTTTGCGGTTGGTTGCCAATTTATTAATTACTTGATTTCATATTAATTCATATTCGGTGTTGTCTTTCTCCTTGAAACAATAGCGGTTGATACTTGATGATTTCACGATTTCCTTCTAATGTTTTTAGAGGAAAGACTACGTTTTTTTTATTTTTCATTCAAAATTTCGTTTCAGTATTTGTTTTTTTGAAATAGTGTATTGATACAGAGATGGTTACCAACGGTTGAAACATAATGATATTATGAGTTCCTGATGATAATCTACTACTGAGTTCTGCACTGATATTTTAATCTTCTCTTGCTGTCATTTTTTTTCTTATTCAAATGCAATAGTTTCTTTATAGTATATGGTGGACCGGACATTGATAAATTTATGATGAAGCACGTGGTCGAATAACGAGAGAATCTGCGTTACATCCCACGAATGCTTCGTTGTGAACCTCCATGAATCGGTTTCATAATGTGCTGTTTAAGTTTGATTTGCTTATGCGTCATGATTAGATATTCATATTTTATTTAGTTTCGTCCTTATTTAGTTCTAAGCATCGCCATCAACCATAATTTAATTTACGTATCTTTATTAAATAATTTTTTTTTGATATTGCGATTATATTGTTATAAAGGTATTACAAAAAAATTAGAATTTGTGTTATATATAAAACTTTATGAAATATTATTAAACAATTTAAATTATAAAAGTTAATATTTTCATAATTCGTCGTTAGTTAGTCCTATTTAATTAGTCGTATTCAATATACCAATTATCGTCATTAGTGCTTTATATTGTAAACTATATCAAATCTTGTCGAAAAATTTAAAGTTTGAAATTTTGTAGCCAACATAATTATTATTCGATCTATATTAAACAATGGATCCTGTCATTTATATTCAAATGCTAAGTGCTCCTGAACTCGAAGTCGAATATGTTATAAGAGGTCTCACCAGTAAGGCAGTAGATGCTAAAGAGATACTTATAAACACGCTTAGAGCAGAGCAATTAGATAAAGCATTAACCCAGAAAAATTGCCATATTACCGAAAATCCCGAATTAGAGATCGAGGAATGTAACGACCGATACGAAGAACTGGCGAAGGCTTCGGAGGAACAGGGAAGTTCACCTCCTTCCGACTTTATAACATTGGCATATGTTAAGGCGAAGCACTATAAAGAGAGAATTTTTCGGCTAATAAATACTTTTGGTGAATCTCCCTCTTTTACGAGAATTTCTCGCAATTGGCGTCATGCCTTTAATGTTTACCATAAGTTGTGGTGTGAGTATCAAGAGTCTGATTCTCCAGAAGTTTCACTGCAGGGTAGAGCTGTTGCATCTAGCTCTTTTGCGGAAAAACTCGACAATTTGTTATCTAACAATTCGCTAACCGCAAAACCACCAGAAGTCTTAGCTCCACCACAACATGAACAAGGTAGCCAATCTAAACACGTTCCATTTGTTGAGCCTAAAAATTTAAAAGGGTCGGTTGCAGATTTCTTTTCTCAAATTGGAACTCGGCAAAGTAATCATTTCCAAAATAGGAATAATCTGGAGATCTCAAATGTGTCTGGCAATTTTAATGAACGTCCAGTAATTCAAAACCTAAATCGAAATATTCTAGGACATGAATTTGCGGAAAGACCTCCAGAGCGGGCAATGGCACAAGCAACACAATATCGGGTAGACAATTTCTATAAAATTCGGCAGAGATGGAATCTTTCTTTTGATGGGTCAGATACCTTAAATGTTCACGATTTTGTTTATCGGCTTGAACAAATGGCAGCTGACGACGGCTTTTCAAAAGACAATCTTGGTAAGGTTGTCTATTTATTCCTTACGAAAAAGGCGGAGGATTGGTACTGGGTGTACAAAGCAGATCATCCAAATGCAACTTGGGCAAACATGAAAAATGCTCTTCTTTCATATTTCAGTTGCTCTAATTACGAAGAGGAAATCAAAGAACAAATCCTACGACGAGTGCAAGGAAGCAAGGAGACATTTTCTGACTTTTCACTTAGTATCCAAAAGATGAATGCACGGCTTCAAGCTCGATTGTCGGAACAACAAGTTGTCTACAGGCTTTGCCAAAACATGTATCCAGCCCTGAAAAATGTTACACTGCCGTACCATGGTAAAATTAGAACTGTCAATGAGCTGCGCGTATTATGCCGCGATTATGAGAGACTCTGGGAACAATCTGGTTATGATCCAAGGCGTTTTGGAGATACGTTTAGCAGACGCAGGCAACCAATGAACGAGTTAAACATGGAGATGAAAAATCTAGACATTTGCCACAACCAAAATTCTAGTAGTGATAACGCCAGGTTGGAAAGCCAGCACGAAATCAAAGAGCCAAATTTAGAAGCATTCCATAGGAGAACGGACACTCGCGGTGTTGACAATGAACATGCATCCCCGAATAACTATATTTGTTGGAATTGTCACGATATTGGCCACAAATATCAGGAGTGCGAGAAGGATTTTCTCAACATATTTTGTTTTGGTTGCGGTGAACGAAATGTGCGGAAACCAGCATGTCAGAACTGCCTTAAATTTCAAAAGGGAAACTCACAGCCGAGCGCGAATTATGTGAGAGGATCACGACTCGGATCAAACAACAACCAACTGTCGGAAACGAAGAATACCAACAGCAAGTAATACAAGCAACTCTCATAAATCAACCTAATTTTAATAATTTAATGAATAATAAAATAATAAATCTATGTAACATCCATTTGAATTCAAAATGTCCTAATAAATGTAAAAAATTAATTCGTTCAATTCGATATTTTCGTGAAAGACGTACTATTATCAGAAACTGTATTGCGTCCCTAATCAAATGTACTGCCAATGATCCTCGTCCACATGCTGATGTAGAGATTAAATCAACAAAAATGAATGGGCTTCTTGATAGCGGCGCATCAGTGAGTGTGCTTGGGAAAGATTCAATTAAATTCCTCTCGGAGAACAATTTGAAATTTCATAGTCTCTTTACACACATTAAAACTGCGGATGGCACATCTAACAGAATTGAAGGCTACATCTGGTTGCCAGTTACGTTCGGGACCAAAACTGAGAATATCCGATTTTTTATTGTTCCTTCTTTGCAATTACCTTTGTATTTGGGTATTGATTTTTGGAGAAAATTCAAATTATTGCCAAATATTTCCATAAATGAAATCGAAGATGTAAGCCATCAGAAGACCGTTAATTCGCACGCACTCAATGTTCAGGATCAACAAAATCTGGAGAGGATTATCAATTTGTTCCCGTCATCAGCAAAAGAAGGCTTAGGGAAAACAACGCTGCACGAACATGATATTGAGTTAGTCAAAGATTGCAAAGCGGTGAAGCAGCGGTATTACCCAGTCTCACCTGCAGTACAAAATGACCTTTACAGAGAAATCGACAGAATGTTGAGTTTGGGTGTCATCGAGATAAGCAAAAGTTCGTGGAGCTCACCGGTAACGATTGTTAGGAAAGCGAACGGGAAAACCCGCCTCTGTCTCGATGCACGCAAACTCAATAGTTTGACACTAAAAGACGCTTACCCCCTTCCGATCATTGACGGACTTTTAGGACGACTCTCCGAGACAAATTACATTACTGCACTGGACTTGAAGGACGCATTCTGGCAGATACCGCTTGCGGAATCTGCCAGAGACAAAACAGCTTTTACTGTACCGGGACGGCCGCTCTATCAGTTCAGGGTGATGCCGTTTGGGCTGTGTAATGCAGCCCAGTCAATGTGCCGTTTAATGCACAAAGTGATACCACATGAACTCCATGATCGCATTTTTGTGTATCTGGATGACCTGTTGATCATTAGCGGCACATTGAAGGAGCACCTTGAACTGCTGGAGACGGTAGCGACTTTAATACGGACGGCTGGGTTAACTATTAACCTGGAAAAGAGTAAATTTGTTATGAAAGAGATTCGTTACGTGGGCTATTTAGTGGGAGAGAAAGGACTCAGACCAGATCCGGGAAAAATTGAGGCAATAGTTAACCTAGCACCACCCACAAGTACAAAACAGATACGACGACTGATAGGGATGGCTGGGTGGTACCGTCGTTTCATCGAGAACTTCGCAAGCGTAACAACGCCAATTACAGACTGTCTGAAAAAAGGCAAATTTCAATGGACACCGTCAGCTCAGCAATCATTTGAAAAATTAAAAAAGCTACTTACTTCAGCTCCTGTTTTAATTACACCAGACTACTCAATCCCATTTTTTATCCGATGTGATGCCTGCACCGAAGGTGTAGGAGCAGTACTATTCCAAAAAGATGTAGAAGGAAACGAGAGGCCAATATATTTTATGTCCCAAAAGCTAAATAAAGCTCAACGAAATTATTCCATAACGGAACTTGAATGTTTAGCTGCTATTCTAGCCGTTAAGAAGTTCCGTGCATATATTGAAGGGCATGAATTTACTTTAATTACAGATCATGCTAGCCTTAAGTGGCTAATGAGCCAGCGTGATTTAAGCGGTAGGTTGGCAAGATGGAGCCTGAAACTACAAGGCTTCAGGTTCACTATACAACATCAACGGGGAAAAGACAATATCGTACCAGATATGCTTTCTAGAGTTTACTGCGATGAGATGGTGGAGTTTGCCGAAAGTATTCAGAAAATAGTACTGCAGCCCGATGCAATTCGAATTATTGGTTCAAAGGAGTTTGAAGATGGGGAGTATAAAAGTCTACGTGTAAAAATCTGCGAGAAGCCTGAGGATTATCCCGCTTTTAAGGTAGATGATAAACACATATTTATACGTTTAGAACCCAAAAAGCGCGATGAACTAACGGATTTGTCAATTTGGAAATTGTGGATTCCTGATGGATTAAGGCATTCATTGATCGAACAAGAACATAACAGTCCATCGGCGTCACATGGAGGGATATTCAAAACGGTTGAGAGGATTAGAAGATACTTCTTTTGGCCCGGAATGGTTAAACAAATTCGCAATTATATACTAAACTGCGAAATATGTAAAACGACGAAACCACCAAACAAGCAGCAAAGACCGCCAATGGGAAAGCCATTTATTGTCGAGAGACCGTGGCAACGAATCTACATCGATTTACTCGGTCCATATCCGCGATCGACGCAAGGGAAAACTATGATATTAATTGTACTTGACCACCTAACGAAATTCGTATTACTTAAGCCTCTGAATAAAGGAACATCCCAAAACGTTATCGATTTTCTTAAGAATGACGTTTTTTGCATATTTGGAGTACCACAAGTGATTCATTCCGACAACGGATCACAATTTCAGAGTGCTGAGTACAAAAATTTTTTGAAATTCAATGGGGTAACAGATTCAAAAACGGCAGTGTACTCCCCGCAGTCAAATGCCTCTGAAAGGGTCAACCGATCGGTTATATCTGCAATCCGAGCTTATATTAGCGAAAAACATAATACATGGGATAAGCACATCCATGAAATTGCCGCCGCTCTTCGAAACAGCATTCACGAAACGGTTCAGCATTCACCACATTTCCTTTTATTTGGATACCACAGAATTAATCATGGTTGCGATTATGAGGTGCTGAAGCAATTAGGAGACATCTCAGAAGGTCAAATATCACTTCCTTTACCGATCAGACTTGCGCTGGTTCATGATGCAGTTAAGCAAAATATCGCGAAAGCCTATGAGAAAAGTGCACAGCGATATAACCTGAGGAGTCGTCAGGTTCAATATCAAATCGGACAGACAGTGTATGTAAGAACACATCCGCAGAGCGATGCCGTAAAAAAATTCTGCGCAAAATTCGCTCCTCAATTTACAAAGGCAACTGTAGTACGGCGAATTGGTACCGTCAACTACGAACTAAAGGATATCAATCATAAAATTTTAGGGGTTTTTCACGGAAAAGATATGCGACTGTAAATTTTATAAAAGTTAGACAAATAAATGAAGACAGACGATGGATTATTATTCGATAAACATTTTTTTTTCAGCTACTTTGCCATACACTTACAGTGAAATCAAAGTACCTGCCCTGTTACGGTTATCGAATTTTTTTTTTTAGTTATTACTGAATTTGTAGCATTTGTGTTCCAAGCTGATATTTATTTTGTATGGACTCATTTTGATATAGTTTGCGTAGATCAGCGAAATATTTTTGTTTGTATAAATTTGTACGTTGACAATACATTGGTATCGCATATTATTTTTTTTGTTTGTCTTGCAATTGATCACGCGTCATCATTTGGATTCCCTGCGTGACTAATAAAGTATATAAATCAAATAAAGTATATAGATCGAATGATAATTTGTTTATGTACTTAGACAATGCATTGGATACAAATATTTCGTTTTTGTAGTGGGGAGGGATTTTTTTTTTTTTTGTACCAAAATGCATCAACCACCGACTACATACATAAGAACCGCTTTATGTACTCGTAAATTGAATTTTATTTAATTTCGGATACATAATTTGTTGTCAATTGCATTTTGTGTGAGGCCATCGCAGCTAGGTGGACCAAAAAAAAAAAAAATTAACAAAATATTAAAATAAAATAAGAATAAGTGAATTATAAATTATCTGTGCAAAGTCGTGTGCATATAAAGAAAAAAAATTCTACTCAAGTGGTATATACAACATTAGTGAGCGTATAAAAAGAAACTCGCTTACGTTGTATCTATACAATAGGAGTACTTTCCGCTTGGATAGCGAGATTATACATAAGTATATACGGATAAAAATGTATTAATCAGAATCCTAAACGGTAAGCAAATTCTAAAATCCTTTGAAATTTATGTGCTCGTATTCAATACTGGGTAATAATACCTTACAAATTATTTTTGTGTTTAGATACTTTCCCCATGAGTTAAAGAATTTAAAATAGCAGCGGGGTCTCACAATATTAATTGTGTAATTGTGCAATTTTACATTTGTGCATAGGCAATTTTACCAGCACAGATTGCTCGAGAATTATCCATATAACGGAACTCAAGCGGTTTGCGGATTTATTGAGGACAAACATAAAAAAATAAAAAAACGGATATTGAGTTTTTTTGCTCGCAACAAAAAAATAAATAAATATAACGAATCTTATATACAGATTTGTATTCTGGGTCGTGTTAATATATTTGTGACACCAGAAATTTCTTTTATAGTAGATATTCATACATACATATAAGTGAATTAAGTTAAAAACAATTTATTCTTAAAAAAAGAAAAAAAAATATAAATTAAGAAAAATTTAATGAATTTTATTATATAGAGTGAAATTAATCAAAAAAAAAAAAATTAGAGTAATAAATAATAAGTTTTTTGAGTAACTATTAAATAATTAAATCAAAATAAGCTTAAATTTAAATCGGTGATTCTCTAGTAAAGTGAATAAAAGGTGGTAAGGGAATTAACACTAGGGATAGTTTTTTTCAGCCAAGTATATTCACCGAGAGTACTCTACGGCAGATATGCATATGGTGAGTTTTTGAACATTTTGTTTATTTTTTTTTATAGCAGTTTTGTGCTTGGATTAATCAAATTTTATTCACTTTTTAAGAAGAGTTAATAATTCAGGCTTAAATTTAATAACAAATACGTAGGTTAGTTGTTCTTCTTTAGATTATGAATAGTTATCATTATATAATTGATTTTCTTCAAATAAATGTTTAGTTTTGTTTAAATTATGGAGTGATTTTCTTATTATTGGTTGATGGTGGATCCGGAACAGTGTAAGGACGAATCTAAGTGTGTTTTTTTTTACCTCTGAACACGATGGTATTGTTCTACCAATATTTTACGGCGACGAAGAACCTCCCACAATCTGACTGCAGCCTATCCTATTAGATCGTGTTAGTTGCCGTATAGTATGTAACAAAATCGGAGCACAATTGCAGATTTTCGGTTTTTCTGGCTCTAAATTTGTGGGCTATAGTTCAGATGATTTTCAATAAAATTGAATTTTCTGCGAAATGTGTAGATATGTACGAGCGATCCATATAACCGTTGGCATGACGATTACAGGTCTCAGCGTCTATTGATTGAGGTATCAATCAACGAAATCGGAGCACAATTGCAGATTTTCGATTTTTCTGGCTCTAAATTTGTGGGCTATAGTTCAGTTGATTTTCAATAAAATTGAATTTTCTGCGAAATGTGTAGAAATGTGCGAGCGATGCAAATAACCGTTGGCATGACGATTACAGGTCTCAGCGTCTATTGATAGAGGTATCAATCAACGAAATCGTGCGAGCGATCCAAATAACCGTTGGCATGACGATTACAGGTCTCAACGCCTATTGATAGAGGTATCAAACTTCGAAATCGGAGCACAATTACAGATTTTCGATTTTTCTGGCTCTAAATTTGTGGGCTATAGTTCAGTAGATTTTCAATAAAATTTAATTTTCTGCGAAATGTGTAGAAATGTACGAGCGATCCAAATAACCGTTGGCATGACGATTACAGGTCTCAACGCCTATTGATAGAGGTATCAATCAACGAAATCGGAGCACAATTGCAGATTTTCGATTTTTCTGGCTCTAAATTTGTGGGCTATAGTTCAGTAGATTTTCAATAAAATTGAATTTTCTGCGAGATGTGTAGAAATGTACGAGCGATCCAAATGACCGTTGGCATGACGATTACAGGTCTCAGCATCTATGGATAGAGGTATCAATCAACGAAATCGGAGCACAATTGCAGATTTTCGATTTTTCTGGCTCTAAATTTGTGGGCTATAGTTCAGTAGATTTTCAATAAAATTGAATTTTCTGCGAAATGTGTAGAAATGTACGAGCGATCCAAATAACCGTTGGCATAACGATTACAAGTCTCAACGCCTATTGATAGAGGTATCAATCAACGAAATCGGAGCACAATTGCAGATTTTCGATTTTTCTGGCTCTAAATTTGTGGGCTATAGTTCAGTAGATTTTCAATAAAATTGAATTTTCTGCGAGATGTGTAGAAATGTACGAGCGATCCAAATAACCGTTGGCATGACGATTACAGGTCTCAACGCCTATTGATAGAGGTATCAATCAACGAAATCGGAGCACAATTGCAGATTTTCGATTTTGCTGGCTCTAAATTTGTGGCTATAGTTCAGTTCATTTTCAATAAAATTGAATTTTCTGCGAAATGTTTAGAAATACCGGAGCGATCCAAATGACCGTTGGCACGACGATTACAGGTCTCAGCGTCTATTGATATAGGTATCAATCAACGAAATCGGAGCACAATTGCAGATTTTCGATTTTTCTGGCTCTAAATTTGTGAGATATAGTTCAGTAGATTTTCAATAAAATTGAATTTTCTGCGAGATGTGTAGAAATGTACGAGCGATCCAAATGACCGTTGGCATGACGATTACAGGTCTCAGCATCTATGGATAGAGGTATCAATCAACGAAATCGGAGCACAATTGCAGATTTTCGATTTTTCTGGCTCTAAATTTGTGGGCTATAGTTCAGTAGATTTTCAATAAAATTGCATTTTCTGCGAAATGTGTAGAAATGTACGAGCGATCCAAATAACCGTTGGCATGACGATTACAGGTCTCAACGCCTATTGATAGAGGTATCAATCAACGAAATCGGAGCACAATTGCAGATTTTCGATTTTTCTGGCTCTAAATTTGTGGGCTATAGTTCAGTTCATTTTCAATAAAATTGAATTTTGTGCGAAATGTGTAGAAATGTACGAGCCATCCACGTAACCGTTGGCATGTTGATTACAGGTCTCAACGCCTATTGATATAGGTATCAATCAACGAAATCGGAGCACAATTGCAGATTTTCGATTTTTCTGGCTCTAAATTTGTGGGCTATAGTTCAGTAGATTTTCAATAAAATTGAATTTTCTGCGAAATGTGTAGAAATGTACGAGCCATCCAAATAACCGTTGGCATGACGATTACTGGTCTCAAGGTCTATTGATAGAGGTATCAATCAAGGAAATCGGAGCACAATTGCAGATTTTCGGTTTTTCTGGCTCTAAATTTGTGGGCTATAGTTCAGTTGATTTTCATAAAATTTAATTTTCTGCGAAATGTGTAGAAATGTACGAGCGATCCAAATGACCGTTGGCATGACGATTACAGGTCTCAACCCCTATTGATAGAGGTATCAATCAACGAAATCGGAGCACAATTGCAGATTTTCGGTTTTCTGGATCTAAATTTGTGGGCTATAGTTCAGTTGATTTTCAATAAAATTGAATTTTATGCGAAATGTGTAGAAATGTACCAGCGATCCAAATAAACGTTGGCATGACGATTACAGGTCTCAACGCCTATTGATAGAGGTATCAACGAAATCGGAGCACAATTGCAGATTTTCGGTTTTTCTGGCTCTAAATTTGTGGGCTATAGTTCAGTTGATTTTCAATAAAATTTAATTTTCTGCGAAATGTGTAGAAATGTACGAGCGATCCAAATGACCGTTGGCATGACGATTACAGGTCTCAACCCCTATTGATAGAGGTATCAATCAACGAAATCGGAGCACAATTGCAGATTTTCGATTTTTCTGGCTCTAAATTTGTGGGCTATAGTTCAGCTCATTTTCAATAAAATTGAATTTTCTGCGAAATGTGTAGAAATGTACGAGCGATCCAAATGACCGTTGGTATGACGATTACAGGTCTCAACCCCTATTGATAGAGGTATCAATCAACGAAATCGGAGCACAATTGCACATTTTCGATTTTTCTGGCCCTGAATTTGTGGGCTATAGTTCAGTTGATTTTCAATAAAATTGAATTTTCTGCGAAATGTGTAGAAATGTACGAGCGATCCAAATGACCGTTAGCATGACGATTACAGGTCTCAACCCCTATTGATAGAGGTATCAATCAACGAAATCGGAGCACAATTGCACATTTTCGATTTTTCTGGCCCTGAATTTGTGGGCTATAGTTCAGTTCATTTTCAATAAAATTGAATTTTCTGCGAAATGTGTAGAAATGTACGAGCCATCCACATAACCGTTGGCATGACGATTACAGGTCTCAACGCCTATTGATATAGGTATCAATCAACGAAATCGGAGCACAATTGCAGATTTTCGATTTTTGTGGCTCTAAATTTGTGGGCTATAGTTCAGTTGATTTTTAATAAAATTGAATTTTCTGCGAAATGTTTAGAAACACACGAGCGATCCAAATAACCGTTGGCATCACGATTACAGGTCTCAGCGTCTATTGATAGAGGTATCAATCAACGAAATCGGAGCAAAATTGCAGATTTTCGATTTTTCTGGCTCTAAATTTGTGGGCTATAGTTCAGTTCATTTTCAATAAAATTGAATTTTCTGCGAAATGTGTAGAAATGTACGAGCCATCCACATAACCGTTGGCATGACGATTACAGGTCTCAACGCCTATTGATATAGGTATCAATCAACGAAATCGGAGCACAATTGCAGATTTTCGATTTTTGTGGCTCTAAATTTGTGGGCTATAGTTCAGTTGATTTTTAATAAAATTGAATTTTCTGCGAAATGTTTAGAAACACACGAGCGATCCAAATAACCGTTGGCATGACGATTACAGGTCTCAACGCCTATTGATATAGGTATCAATCAACGAAATCGGAGCACAATTGCAGATTTTCGATTTTTCTGGCTCTAAATTTGTGGGCTATAGTTCAGTAGATTTTCAATAAAATTGAATTTTCTGCGAAATGTTAAGAAATGTACGAGCGATCCAAATAACCGTTGGCATTACGATTACAGGTCTCAGCATCTATGGATAGAGGTATCAATCAACGAAATCGGAGCACAATTGCAGATTTTCGATTTTTCTGGCTCTAAATTTGTGGGCTATAGTTCAGTAGATTTTCAATAAAATTGAATTTTCTGCGAAATGTGTAGAAATGTACGAGCCATCCAAATAACCGTTGGCATGACGATTACTGGTCTCAAGGTCTATTGATAGAGGTATCAATCAAGGAAATCGGAGCACAATTGCAGATTTTCGGTTTTTCTGGCTCTAAATTTGTGGGCTATAGTTCAGTTGATTTTCAATAAAATTTAATTTTCTGCGAAATGTGTAGAAATGTACGAGCGATCCAAATGACCATTGGCATGACGATTACAGGTCTCAACCCCTATTGATAGAGGTATCAACGAAATCGGAGCACAATTGCAGATTTTCGATTTTTCTGGCTCTAAATTTGTGGGCTATAGTTCAGTAGATTTTCAATAAAATTGAATTTTCTGCGAAATGTTAAGAAATGTACGAGCGATCCAAATAACCGTTGGCATTACGATTACAGGTCTCAGCATCTATGGATAGAGGTATCAATCAACGAAATCGGAGCACAATTGCAGATTTTCGATTTTTCTGGCTCTAAATTTGTGGGCTATAGTTCAGTAGATTTTCAATAAAATTGAATTTTCTGCGAAATGTGTAGAAATGTACGAGCCATCCAAATAACCGTTGGCATGACGATTACTGGTCTCAAGGTCTATTGATAGAGGTATCAATCAACGAAATCGGAGCACAATTGCAGATTTTCGGTTTTTCTGGATCTAAATTTGTGGGCTATAGTTCAGTTGATTTTCAATAAAATTGAATTTTCTGCGAAATGTGTAGAAATGTACCAGCGATCCAAATAACCGTTGGCATGACGATTACAGGTCTCAACGCCTATTGATAGAGGTATCAACGAAATCGGAGCACAATTGCACATTTTCGATTTTTCTGGCTCTAAATTTGTGGGCTATAGTTCAGCTCATTTTCAATAAAATTGAATTTTCTGCGAAATGTGTAGAAATGTACGAGCGATCCAAATGACCGTTGGTATGACGATTACAGATCTCAACCCCTATTGATAGAGGTATCAATCAACGAAATCGGAGCACAATTGCACATTTTCGATTTTTCTGGCCCTGAATTTGTGGGCTATAGTTCAGTTCATTTTCAATAAAATTGAATTTTCTGCGAAATGTGTAGAAATGTACGAGCCATCCACATAACCGTTGGCATGACGATTACAGGTCTCAACGCCTATTGATATAGGTATCAATCAACGAAATCGGAGCACAATTGCAGATTTTCGATTTTTGTGGCTCTAAATTTGTGGGCTATAGTTCAGTTGATTTTTAATAAAATTGAATTTTCTGCGAAATGTTTAGAAACACACGAGCGATCCAAATAACCGTTGGCATCACGATTACAGGTCTCAGCGTCTATTGATAGAGGTATCAATCAACGAAATCGGAGCACAATTGCAGATTTTCGATTTTTCTGGCTCTAAATTTGTGGGCTATAGTTCAGTTCATTTTCAATAAAATTGAATTTTCTGCGAAATGTGTAGAAATGTACGAGCCATCCACATAACCGTTGGCATGACGATTACAGGTCTCAACGCCTATTGATATAGGTATCAATCAACGAAATCGGAGCACAATTGCAGATTTTCGATTTTTGTGGCTCTAAATTTGTGGGCTATAGTTCAGTTGATTTTTAATAAAATTGAATTTTCTGCGAAATGTTTAGAAACACACGAGCGATCCAAATAACCGTTGGCATCACGATTACAGGTCTCAGCGTCTATTGATAGAGGTATCAATCAACGAAATCGGAGCACAATTGCAGATTTTCGATTTTTCTGGCTCTAAATTTGTGGGCTATAGTTCAGTAGATTTTCAATAAAATTGAATTTTCTGCGAAATGTTAAGAAATGTACGAGCGATCCAAATAACCGTTGGCATGACGATTACAGGTCTCAACGCCTATTGATAAAGGTATCAATCAACGAAATCGGAGCACAATTGCATATAATCGATTTTTCTGGCTCTAAATTTGTGGGCTATAGTTCAGTTCATTTTCAATAAAATTGAATTTTCTGCGAAATGTGCGAGCGATCCAAATGACCGTTGGCATCACGATTACAGGTCTCAGCGTCTATTGATAGAGGTATCAATCAACGAAATCCGAGCACAATTGCAGATTTTCGATTTTTCTGGCTCTAAATTTGTGGGCTATAGTTCAGTTGATTTTCAATAAAATTGAATTTTATGCGAAATGTGCGAGCGATCCAAATGACCGTTGGCATGACTATTACAGGTCTCAACCCCTATTGATAGAGGTATCAATCAACGAAATCGGAGCACAATTGCAGATTTTCGATTTTTCTGGCTCTAAATTTGTGGGCTATAGTTCAGTTGATTTTCAATAAAATTGAATTTTTTGCGAAATGTGTAGAAATGCACGAGCGATCCAAATGATCGTTGGCATGACGATTACAGGTCTCAGCGCCTATTGATAGAGGTATCAATCAACGAAATCGGAGCACAGTTGCAGATTTTCGATTTTTCTGGCTCTAAATTTATGGGCTATAGTTCAGTTGATTTTCAATAAAATTTAATTTTCTGCGAAATATGTATAAATGTAGCAAGGTATCAATCAACGAAATCGGAGCACAATTGCAGATTTTCGATTTTTCTGGCTCTAAATTTGTGGGCTATAGTTCAGTTGATTTTCAATAAAATTGAATTTTCTGCGAAATGTGTAGAAATGTACCAGCGATCCAAATAACCATTGGCATGAATTTAGTGCGAAATGTGGAGAAATGTACGAGCGATCCAAATAACCGTTGGCATGACGATTACAGGTCTCAACGCCTATTGATAGAGGTATCAATCAACGAAATCGGAGCACAATTGCAGATTTTCGATTTTTCTGGCTCTAAATTTGTGGGCTATAGTTCAGTTGATTTTCAATAAAATTGAATTTTCTGCGAAATGTGCGAGCGATCCAAATGACCGTTGGCATGACGATTACAGGTCTCAACCCCTATTGATAGAGGTATCAATCAACGAAATCTGAGCACAATTGCAGATTTTCGATTTTTCTGGCTCTAAATTTGTGGGCTATAGTTCAGTTCATTTTCAATAAAATTGAATTTTCTGCGAAATGTGTAGAAATACACGAGCGATCCAAATGACCGTTGGCATGACAATTACAGGTCTCAGCGTCTATTGATAGCGGTATCAATCAACGAAATCGGAGCACCATTGCACATTTTTGATTTTTCTGGCTCTAAATTTGTGGGCTATAGTTCAGTTGATTTTCAATAAAATTGAATTTTCTGCGAAATGTGCGAGCGATCCAAATGACCGTTGGCATGACGATTACAGGTCTCAACCCCTATTGATAGAGGTATCAATCAACGAAATCTGAGCACAATTGCAGATTTTCGATTTTTCTGGCTCTAAATTTGTGGGCTATAGTTCAGTAGATTTTCAATAAAATTGAATATTCTGCGAAATGTGTATAAATGTACGAGCGATCCAAATAACCGTTGGCATCACGATTACAGGTCTCAACGCCTATTGATAGAGGTTTCAATCAACGAAATCGGAGCACAATTGCAGATTTTCAATTTTTCTGGCTCTAAATTTGTGGGCTATAGTTCAGTTCATTTTCAATAAAATTGAATTTTCTGCGAAATGTTTAGAAATACCGGAGCGATCCAAATGACCGTTGGCACGACGATTACAGGTCTCAGCGTCTATTGATAGAGGTATCAATCAACGAAATCGGAGCACAATTGCAGATTTTCGATTTTTCTGGCTCTAAATTTGTGGGCTATAGTTCAGTAGATTTTCAATAAAATTGAATTTTCTGCGAAATGTTTGGAAATGTGCGAGCGATCCAAATAACCGTTGGCATCACGATTACAGGTCTCAACGCCTATTGATAGAGGTATCAATCAACGAAATCGGAGCACAATTGCAGATTTTCGAATTTTCTGGCTCTCAATTTGTGGGCTATAGTTCAGTTCATTTTCAATAAAATTGAATTTTCTGCGAAATGTTTAGAAATACCGGAGCGATCCAAATGACCGTTGGCACGACGATTACAGGTCTCAGCGTCTATTGATAGAGGTATCAATCAACGAAATCGGAGCACAATTACACATTTTCGATTTTTCTGGCTCTAAATTTTTGGGCTATAGTTCAGTAGATTTTCAATAAAATTGAATTTTCTGCGAAATGTGTAGAAATGTACGAGCGATTCAAATAACCGTTGGCATCACGATTACAGGTCTCAACGCCTATTGATAGAGGTATCAATCAACGAAATCGGAGCACAGTTGCAGATTTTCGATTTTTCTGGCTCTAAATTTGTGGGCTATAGTTCAGTAGATTTTCAATAAAATTGAATTTTCTGCGAAATGTTTAGAAATACCGGAGCGATCCAAATGACCGTTGGCACGACGATTACAGGTCTCAGTGTCTATTGATATAGGTATCAATCAACGAAATCGGAGCACAATTGCAGATTTTCGATTTTTCTGGCTCTAAATTTGTGGGCTATATTTCAGTAGATTTTCAATAAAATTGAATTTTCTGCGAAATGTGTAGAAATGTACGAGCGATTCAAATGACCGTTGGCATGACGATTACAGGTCTCAGCGTCTATTGATAAAGGTATCAATCAACGAAATCGGAGCACAATTGCAGATTTTCGATTTTTCTTACTCTAAATTTGTGTGCTATAGTTCAGTAGATTTTCAATAAAATTGAATTATCTGCGAGATGTGTAGAAATGTACGAGCGATTCAAATGACCGTTGGCATGACGATTACAGGTCTCAGCGTCTATTGATAGAGGTATCAATCAACGAAATCTGAGCACAATTGCATATTTTCGATTTTTCTGGCTCTAAATTTGTGGGCTATAGTTCAGTAGATTTTCAATAAAATTGAATTTTCTGCGAAATGTGTAGAAATGTACGAGCGATCCAAATAACCGTTGGCATGACGATTACAGGTCTCAACGCCTATTGATAGAGGTATCAAACAACGAAATCGGAGCACAATTGCAGATTTTCGATTTTTCTGGCTCTAAATTTGTGGGCTATAGTTCAGTTGATTTTCAATAAAATTGAATTTCCTGCGAAATGTTTAAAAATACCGGAGCGATCCAAATGACCGTTGGCACGACGATTACAGGTCTCAGCGTCTATTGATAAAGGTATCAATCAACGAAATCGTAGCACAATTGCAGATTTTCGATTTTTCTGGCTCTAAATTTGTGGGCTATAGTACAGTAGATTTTCAATAAAATTAAATTTTCTGCGAAATGTGTAGAAATGTGAGAGCGATCCAAATAACCGTTGGCATCACGATTACAGGTCTCAACGCCTATTGATAGAGGTATCAATCAACGAAATCGGAGCACAATTGCAGATTTTCGATTTTTCTGGCTCTAAATTTGTGGGCTATAGTTCAGTTGATTTTCAATAAAATTGAATTTTCTGCGAAATGTTTAAAAATACCGGAGCGATCCAAATGACCGTTGGCACGACGATTACAGGTCTCAGCGTCTATTGATAAAGGTATCAATCAACGAAATCGGAGCACAATTTCAGATTTTCGATTTTTCTGGCTCTAAATTTGTGGGCTATAGTTCAGTAGATTTTCAATAAAATTAAATTTTCTGCGAAATGTGTAGAAATGTGAGAGCGATCCAAATAACCGTTGGCATCACGATTACAGGTCTCAACGCCTATTGATAGAGGTATCAATCAACGAAATCGGAGCACAATTGCAGATTTTCGATTTTTCTGGCTCTAAATTTGTGGGCTATAGTTCAGTAGATTTTCAATAAAATTAAATTTTCTGCGAAATGTGTAGAAATGTAAGAGCGATCCAAATAACCGTTGGCATGACGATTACAGGTCTCAGGGTCTATTGATAGAGGTATCAATCAACGAAATCTGAGCACAATTGCAGATTTTCGATTTTTCTGGCTCTAAATTTGTGGGCTATAGTTCAGTTGATTTTCAATAAAATTGAATTTTTTGCGAAATGTTTAGAAATACCGGAGCGATCCAAATGACCGTTGGCACGACGATTACAGGTCTCAGCGTCTATTGATATAGGTATCAATCAACGAAATCGGAGCACAATTGCAGATTTTCGATTTTTCTGGCTCTAAATTTGTGCGCTATAGTTCAGTTCATTTTCAATAAAATTGAATTTTCTGCGAAATATTTAGAAGAACCGGAGCGATCCAAATGACCGTTGGCACGACGATTACAGGTCTCAGCGACTATTGATAGAGGTATCAATCAACGAAATCGGAGCACAATTGTAGATTTTCGATTTTTCTGGCTCTAAATTTGTGGGCTATAGTTCAGTAGATTTTCAATAAAATTGAATTTTCTGCGAAATGTGTAGAAATGTGCGAGCGATCCAAATAACCGTTGGCATCACGATTACAGGTCTCAACGCCTATTGATAGAGGTATCAATCAACGAAATCGGAGCACAATTGCAGATTTTCGATTTTTCTGGCTCTAAATTTGTGGGCTATAGTTCAGTTGATTTTTAATACAATTGAATTTTCTGCGAAATGTTTAAAAATACCGGAGCGATCCAAATGACCGTTGGCACGACGATTACAGGTCTCAGCGTCTATTGATAAAGGTATCAATCAACGAAATCGGAGCACAATTTCAGATTTTCGATTTTTCTGGCTCTAAATTTGTGGGCTATAGTTCAGTAGATTTTCAATAAAATTAAATTTTCTGCGAAATGTGTAGAAATGTGAGAGCGATCCAAATAACCGTTGGCATCACGATTACAGGTCTCAACGCCTATTGATAGAGGTATCAATAAACGAAATCGTAGAACAATTGCAGATTTTCGATTTTTCTGGCTCTAAATTTGTGGGCTATAGTTCAGTTCATTTTCCATAAAATTGAATTTTCTGCGAAATGTTTAGAAATACCGGAGCGATCCAAATGACCGTTGGCACGACGATTACAGGTCTCAGTGTCTATTGATATAGGTATCAATCAACGAAATCGGAGCACAATTGCAGATTTTCGATTTTTCTGGCTCTAAATTTGTGGGCTATATTTCAGTAGATTTTCAATAAAATTGAATTTTCTGCGAAATGTGTAGAAATGTACGAGCGATCCAAATAACAGTTGGCATCACGATTACAGGTCTCAACGCCTATTGATAGAGGTATCAATCAACGAAATCGGAGCACAATTGCAGATTTTCGATTTTTCTGGCTCTAAATTTGTGGGCTATAGTACAGTAGATTTTCAATAAAATTAAATTTTCTGCGAAATGTGTAGAAATGTGAGAGCGATCCAAATAACCGTTGGCATGACGATTACAGGTCTCAACGCCTATTGATAGAGGTATCAAACAACGAAATCGGAGCACAATTGCAGATTTTCGAATTTTCTGGCTCTAAATTTGTGGGCTATAGTTCAGTAGATTTTCAATAAAATTGAATTTTCTGCGAAATGTGTAGAAATGTGAGAGCGATCCAAATAACCGTTGGCATGACGATTACAGGTCTCAACGCCTATTGATAGAGGTATCAAACAACGAAATCGGAGCACAATTGCAGATTTTCGATTTTTCTGGCTCTAAATTTGTGGGCTATAGTTCAGTTGATTTTCAATAAAATTGAATTTTCTGCGAAATGTTTAAAAATACCGGAGCGATCCAAATGACCGTTGGCACGACGATTACAGGTCTCAGCGTCTATTGATATAGGTATCAATCAACGAAATCGGAGCACAATTGCAGATTTTCGATTTTTCTGGCTCTAAATTTGTGGGCTATATTTCAGTAGATTTTCAATAAAATTGAATTTTCTGCGAATAGTGTAGAAATGTACGAGCGATCCAAATAACCAATGGCATCACGATTACAGGTCTCAACGCCTATTGATAGAGGTATCAAACAACGAAATCGGAGCACAATTGCAGATTTTCGATTTTTCTGGCTCTAAATTTGTGGGCTATAGTTCAGTTGATTTTCAATAAAATTAAATTTTCTGCGAAATGTGTAGAAATGTGAGAGCGATCCAAATAACCGTTGGCATGACGATTACAGGTCTCAACGCCTATTGATAGAGGTATCAAACAACGAAATCGGAGCACAATTGCAGATTTTCGATTTTTCTGGCTCTAAATTTGTGGGCTATAGTTCAGTAGATTTTCAATAAAATTGAATTTTCTGCGAAATGTGTAGAAATGTGAGAGCGATCCAAATAACCGTTGGCATGACGATTACAGGTCTCAACGCCTATTGATAGAGGTATCCAATAACGAAATCGGAGCACAATTGCAGATTTTCGATTTTTCTGGCTCTAAATTTGTGGGCTATAGTTCAGTTGATTTTCAATAAAATTGAATTTTCTGCGAAATGTTTAAAAATACCGGAGCGATCCAAATGACCGTTGGCACGACGATTACAGGTCTCAGCGTCTATTGATATAGGTATCAATCAACGAAATCGGAGCACAATTGCAGATTTTCGATTTTTCTGGCTCTAAATTTGTGGGCTATATTTCAGTAGATTTTCAATAAAATTGAATTTTCTGCGAAATGTGTAGAAATGTACGAGCGATCCAAATAACCGTTGGCATCACGATTACAGGTCTCAACGCCTATTGATAGAGGTATCAATCAACGAAATCGGAGCACAATTGCAGATTTTCGATTTTTCTGGCTTTAAATTTGTGGGCTATAGTACAGTAGATTTTCAATAAAATTAAATTTTCTGCGAAATGTGTAGAAATGTGAGAGCGATCCAAATAACCGTTGGCATGACGATTACAGGTCTCAACGCCTATTGATAGAGGTATCAAACAACGAAATCGGAGCACAATTGCAGATTTTCGATTTTTCTGGCTCTAAATTTGTGGGCTTTAGTTCAGTAGATTTTCAATAAAATTGAATTTTCTGCGAAATGTGTAGAAATGTGAGAGCGATCCAAATAACCGTTGGCATGACGATTACAGGTCTCAACGCCTATTGATAGAGGTATCAAACAACGAAATCGGAGCACAATTGCAGATTTTAGATTTTTCTGGCTCTAAATTTGTGGGCTATAGTTCAGTTGATTTTCAATAAAATTAAATTTTCTGCGAAATGTGTAGAAATGTGAGAGCGATCCAAATAACCGTTGGCATGACGATTACAGGTCTCAACGCCTATTGATAGAGGTATCAAACAACGAAATCGGAGCACAATTGCAGATTTTCGATTTTTCTGGCTCTAAATTTGTGGGCTATAGTTCAGTAGATTTTCAATAAAATTGAATTTTCTGCGAAATGTGTAGAAATGTGAGAGCGATTCAAATGACCGTTGGCATCACGATTACAGGTCTCAACGCCTATTGATAGAGGTATCAAACAACGAAATCGGAGCACAATTGCAGATTTTCGATTTTTCTGGCTCTAAATTTGTGGGCTATAGTTCAGTTGATTTTCAATAAAATTGAATTTTCTGCGAAATGTTTAAAAATACCGGAGCGATCCAAATGACCGTTGGCACGACGATTACAGGTCTCAGCGACTATTGATAGAGGTATCAATCAACGAAATCGGAGCACAATTGTAGATTTTCGATTTTTCTGGCTCTAAATTTGTGGGCTATAGTACAGTAGATTTTCAATAAAATTAAATTTTCTGCGAAATGTGTAGAAATGTGCGAGCGATGCAAATAACCGTTGGCATGACGATTACAGGTCTCAACGCCTATTGATAGAGGTATCAATAAACGAAATCGTAGCACAATTGCAGATTTTCGATTTTTCTGGCTCTAAATTTGTGGGCTATAGTTCAGTTGATTTTCAATAAAATTGAATTTTCTGCGAAATGTTTAGAAATACCGGAGCGATCCAAATGCCCGTTGGCACGACGATTACAGGTCTCAGCGTCTATTGATATAGGTATCAATCAACGAAATCGGAGCACAATTGCAGATTTTCGATTTTTCTGGCTCTAAATTTGTGGGCTATATTTCAGTAGATTTTCAATAAAATTGAATTTTCTGCGAAATGTGTAGAAATGTACGAGCGATCCAAATAACCGTTGGCATCACGATTACAGGTCTCAACGCCTATTGATAGAGGTATCAATCAACGAAATCGGAGCACAATTGCAGATTTTCGATTTTTCTGGCTCTAAATTTGTGGGCTATAGTTCAGTTCATTTTCAATAAAATTGAATTTTCTGCGAAATATTTAGAAATACCGGAGCGATCCAAATGACCGTTGGCACGACGATTACAGGTCTCAGCGACTATTGATAGAGGTATCAATCAACGAAATCGGAGCACAATTGCAGATTTTCGATTTTTCTTACTCTAAATTTGTGTGCTATAGTTCAGTAGATTTTCAATAAAATTGAATTATCTGCGAGATGTGTAGAAATGTACGAGCGATTCAAATGACCGTTGGCATGACGATTACAGGTCTCAGCGTCTATTGATAGAGGTATCAATCAACGAAATCTGAGCACAATTGCATATTTTCGATTTTTCTGGCTCTAAATTTGTGGGCTATAGTTCAGTAGATTTTCAATAAAATTGAATTTTCTGCGAAATGTGTAGAAATGTACGAGCGATCCAAATAACCGTTGGAATGACGATTACAGGTCTCAACGCCTATTGATTTAGGTATCAAACAACGAAATCGGAGCACAATTGCAGATTTTCGATTTTTCTGGCTCTAAATTTGTGGGCTATAGTTCAGTTGATTTTCAATAAAATTGAATTTTCTGCGAAATGTTTAAAAATACCGGAGCGATCCAAATGACCGTTGGCACGACGATTACAGGTCTCAGCGTCTATTGATAAAGGTATCAATCAACGAAATCGGAGCACAATTGCAGATTTTCGATTTTTCTGGCTCTAAATTTGTGGGCTATAGTACAGTAGATTTTCAATAAAAATAAATTTTCTGCGAAATGTGTAGAAATGTGAGAGCGATCCAAATAACCGTTGGCATCACGATTACAGGTCTCAACGCCTATTGATAGAGGTATCAATCAACGAAATCGGAGCACAATTGCAGATTTTCGATTTTTCTGGCTCTAAATTTGTGGGCTATAGTTCAGTTCATTTTCAATAAAATTGAATTTTCTGCGAAATATTTAGAAATACCGGAGCGATCCAAATGACCGTTGGCACGACGATTACAGGTCTCAGCGACTATTGATAGAGGTATCAATCAACGAAATCGGAGCACAATTGTAGATTTTCGATTTTTCTGGCTCTAAATTTGTGGGCTATAGTTCAGTTGTTTTTTAATAAAATTGAATTTTCTGCGAAATGTTTAGAAATACACGAGCGATTCAAATGACCGTTGGCATGACGATTACAGGTCACAGCGTCTATTGATAGAGGTATTAATCAACGAAATCGGAGCACAATTGCATATTTTCGATTTTTCTGGCTCTAAATTTGTGGGCTATAGTTTAGTTGATTTTCAATAAAATTGAATTTTCTGCGAAATGTGTAGAAATGTGCAAGCGATCCAAATGACCGTTGGCATGACGATTACAGGTCACAGCGTCTATTGATAGAGGTATCAATCAACGAAATGGGAGCACAATTGCAGATTTTCGATTTTTCTGGCTCTAAATTTGTGGGCTATAGTTAAGTTGATTTTCAATAAAATTGAATTTTCTGCGAAATGTTTAGAAATACACGAGCGATCTAAATGACCGTTGGCATGACGATTACAGGTCTCAGCGTCTATTGATAGAGGTATCAATCAACGAAATCGGAGCACAATTGCAGATTTTCCATTTTTCTGGCTCTAAATTTGTGGGCTATAGTTTAGTTGATTTTCAATAAAATTGAATTTTCTGCGAAATGTGTAGAAATGTACGAGCGATCCAAATAACCGTTGGCATGACGATTACAGGTCTCAACGCCTATTGATAGAGGTATCAATCAACGAAATCGGAGCACAATTGCAGATTTTCGATTTTTCTGGCTCTACATTTGTGGGTTATAGTTTTTCAATAAAATTGAATTTTCTGCGAAATGTGTAGAAATACACGAGCGATCCAAATGACCGTTGGCATGACGATTACAGGTCTCAGCGTCTATTGATAGAGGTATCAATCAACGAAATCCGAGCACAATTGCAGATTTTCGATATTTCTGGCTCTAAATTTGTGGGCTATAGTTCAGTTCATTTTCAATGAAATTGAATTTTCTGCGAAATGTTTAGAAATACACGAGCGATCCAAATGACCGTTGGCATGACGATTACAGGTCTCAGCGTCTATTGATAGAGGTATCAATCAACGAAATCGGAGCACAATTGCAGATTTTCGATTTTTCTGGCTCTAAATTTGTGGGCTATGGTTCAGTAGATTTTTAATAAAATTGAATTTTCTGCGAAATGTGTAGAAATATACGAGCGATCCAAATAACCGTTGGCATCACGATTACAGTTCTCAACGCCTATTGATAGAGGTATCAATCAACGAAATCGGAGCACAATTGCAGATTTTCGATTTTTCTGGCTCTAAATTTGTGGGCTATAGTTCAGTTCATTTTCAATAAAATTGAATTTTCTGCGAAATGTGTAGAAATGTACGAGCGATCCAAATGACCGTTGGCATGACGATTACAGGTCTCAGGGACTACTGATAGAGGTATCAATCAACGAAATCTGAGCACAATTGCAGATTTTCGATTTTTCTGGCTCTAAATTTGTGGGCTATAGTTCAGTTGATTTTCAATAAAATTGAATTTTCTGCGAAATGTGTAGAAATGTACGAGCGATCCAAATAACCGTTGGCATGACGATTACAGGTCTCAACGCCTATTGATAGAGGTATCAATCAACGAAATCGGAGCACAATTGCAGATTTTCGATTTTTCTGGCTCTAAATTTGTGGGCTATAGTTCAGTAGATTTTCAATAAAATTGAATTTTCTGCGAAATGTGTAGAAATGTACGAGCGATCCAAATAACCGTTGGCATCACGATTACAAGTCTCAACGCCTATTGATAGAGGTATCAATTAACGAAATCGGAGCACAATTGCAGATTTTCGATTTTTCTGGCTCTAAATTTGTGGGCTATAGTTCAGTTGTTTTTGAATAAAATTGAATTTTCTGCGAAATGTTTAGAAATACACGAGCGATTCAAATGACCGTTGGCATGACGATTACAGGTCACAGCGTCTATTGATAGAGGTATCAATCAACGAAATCGGAGCACAATTGCATATTTTCGATTTTTCTGGCTCTAAATTTGTGGGCTATAGTTTAGTTGATTTTCAATAAAATTGAATTTTCTGCGAAATGTGTAGAAATGTGCAAGCGATACAAATGACCGTTGGCATGACGATTACAGGTCACAGCGTCTATTGATAGAGGTATCAATCAACGAAATGGGAGCACAATTGCAGATTTTCGATTTTTCTGGCTCTAAATTTGTGGGCTATAGTTTAGTTGATTTTCAATAAAATTGAATTTTCTGCGAAATGTGTAGAAATGTACGAGCGATCCAAATAACCGTTGGCATGACGATTACAGGTCTCAACGCCTATTGATAGAGGTATCAATACACGAAATCGGAGCACAATTGCAGATTTTCGATTTTTCTGGCTCTACATTTGTGGGTTATAGTTTTTCAATAAAATTGAATTTTCTGCGAAATGTGTAGAAATACACGAGCGATCCAAATGACCGTTGGCATGACGATTACAGGTCTCAGCGTCTATTGATAGAGGTATCAATCAACGAAATCGGAGCACAATTGCAGATTTTCGATTTTTCTGGCTCTAAATTTGTGGGGTATGGTTCAGTTGATTTTCAATAAAATTGAATTTTCTGCGAAATGTTTAGAAATACACGAGCGATCCAAATGACCGTTGGCATGACGATTACAGTTCTCAACGCCTATTGATAGAGGTATCAATCAAGGAAATCGGAGCACAATTGCAGATTTTCGATATATCTGGCTCTAAATTTGTGGGCTATAGTTCAGTTCATTTTCAATGAAATTGAATTTTCTGCGAAATGTTTAGAAATACACGAGCGATCCAAATGACCGTTGGCATGACGATTACAGGTCTCAGCGTCTATTGATAGAGGTATCAATCAACGAAATCCGAGCACAATTGCAGATTTTCGATTTTTCTGGCTCTAAATTTGTGGGGTATGGTTCAGTAGATTTTTAATAAAATTGAATTTTCTGCGAAATGTGTAGAAATGTACGAGCGATCCAAATAACCATTGGCATGACGATTACAGGTTTCAACGCCTATTGATAGAGGTATCAATTAACGAAATCGGAGCACAATTGCAGGTTTTCGATTTTTCTGGCTCTAAATTTGTGGGCTATAGTTCAGTAGATTTTCAATAAAATTGAATTTTCTGCGAAATGTGTAGAAATATACGAGCGATCCAAATAACCGTTGGCATCACGATTACAGCTCTCAACGCCTATTGATAGAGGTATCAATCAACGAAATCGGAGCACAATTGCAGATTTTCGATTTTTCTGGCTCTAAATTTGTGGGCTATAGTTCAGTTCATTTTCAATAAAATTAAATTTTCTGCGAAATGTGTAGAAATGTACGAGCGATCCAAATAACCGTTGGCATGACGATTACAGGTCTCAACGCCTATTGATAGAGGTATCAATCAACGAAATCGGAGCACAATTGCAGATTTTCGATTTTTCTGGCTCTAAATTTGTGGGCTATAGTTCAGTAGATTTTCAATAAAATTGAATTTTCTGCGAAATGTGTAGAAATGTACGAGCGATCCAAATAACCGTTGGCATCACGATTACAGGTCTCAACGCCTATTGATAGAGGTATCAATTAACGAAATCGGAGCACAATTGCAGATTTTCGATTTTTCTGGCTCTAAATTTGTGGGCTATAGTTCAGTAGATTTTCAATAAAATTGAATTTTCTGCGAAATATTTAGAAATGTACGAGCGATCCAAATAACCCTTGGCATCACGATTACAGGTCTCAACGCCTATTGATAGAGGTATCAATTAACGAAATCGGAGCACAATTGCAGATTTTCGATTTTTCTGGCTCTAAATTTGTGGGCTATAGTTCAGTTCATTTTCAATAAAATTGAATTTTCTGCGATATGTTTAGAAATACGGGAGCGATCCAAATGACCGTTGGCACGACGATTACAGGTCTCAACGTCTATTGATAGAGGTATCAATCAACGAAATCGGAGCACAAATGCAGATTTTCGATTTTTCTGGCTCTAAATTTGTGGGCTATAGTACAGTTGATTTTCAATAAAATTGAATTTTCTGCGAAATGTGTAGAAATGTACGAGAGATCCAAATGACCGTTGGCATGACGATTACAGGTCTCAGGGTCTATTGATAGAGGTATCAATCAACGAAATCGGAGCACAATTGCAGATTTTCGATTTTTCTGGCTCTAAATTTGTGGGCTATAGTTCAGTTCATTTTCAATAAAATTGAATTTTCTGCGAAATGTTTAGAAATACCGGAGCGATCCAAATGACCGTTGGCACGACGGTTACAGGTCTCAGCGTCTATTGATAGAGGTATCAATCAACGAAATCGGAGCACAATTGCAGATTTTCGATTTTTCTGGCTCTAAATTTGTGGGCTATAGTTCAGTAGATTTTCAATAAAATTGAATTTTCTGCGAAATATGTATAAATGTACGAGCGATCCAAATGCCGTTGGCATGACGATTACAGGTCTCAACGCCTATTGATTTAGGTATCAATCAACGAAATCGGAGCACAATTGCAGATTTTCGATTTTTCTGGCTCTAAATTTGTGGGCTATAGTTCAGTAGATTTTCAATAAAATTGAATTTTCTGCGAAATGTTTAGAAATACACGAGCGATCCAAATGACCGTTGGTATGACGATTACAGGTCTCAACCCCTATTGATAGAGGTATCAATCAACGAAATCGGAGCACAATTGCAGATTTTCGATTTTTCTGGCTCTAAATTTGTGGGCTATAGTTCAGTTGATTTTCAATAAAATTGAATTTTCTGCGAAATGTTTAGAAATACACGAGTGATCCAAATGACCGTTGGCATGACGATTACAGGTCTCAACGTCTATTGATAGAGGTATCAATCAACGAAATCGGAGCACAATTGCAGATTTTCGATTTTTCTGGCTCTAAATTTGTGGGCTATAGTTCAGTAGATTTTCAATAAAATTGAATTTTCTGCGAGATGTGTAGAAATGTAGGAGTGATCCAAATGACCGTAGTCATTACGATTACAGGTCTCAACGCCTATTGATAGAGGTATCAATCAACGAAATCGGAGCACAATTGCAGATTTTCGATTTTTCTGGCTCTAAATTTGTGGGCTATAGTTCAGTTGATTTTCAATAAAATTGAATTTTCTGCGAGATGTTTAGAAATACACGAGTGATCCAAATGACCGTTGGCATGACGATTACAGGTCTCAACGTCTATTGATAGAGGTATCAATCAACGAAATCGGAGCACAATTGCAGATTTTCGATTTTTCTGGCTCTAAATTTGTGGGCTATAGTTCAGTAGATTTTCAATAAAACTGAATTTTCTGCGAGATGTGTAGAAATGTACGAGCGATCCAAATGACCGTTGGCATCACGATTACAGGTCTCAGCGTCTATTGATAGAGGTATCAATCAACGAAATCTGAGCACAATTGCAGATTTTCGATTTTTCTGGCTCTAAATTTGTGGGCTATAGTTCAGTAGATTTTCAATAAAATTGAATTTTCTGCGAAACGTGTAGAAATGTACGAGCGATCCAAATAACCATTGGCATGACGATTACAGGTTTCAACGCCTATTGATAGAGGTATCAATCAACGAAATCGGAGCACAATTGCAGGTTTTCGATTTTTCTGGCTCTAAATTTGTGGGCTATAGTTCAGTAGATTTTCAATAAAATTGAATTTTCTGCGAAATGTTTAGAAATGTACGAGCGATCCAAATAACCGTTGGCATGACGATTACAGGTCTCAAGGCCTATTGATAGAGGTATCAATTAACGAAATCGGAGCACAATTGCAGATTTTCGATTTTTCTGGCTCTAAATTTGTGGGCTATAGTTCAGTTCATTTTCAATAAAATTGAATTTTCTGCGATATGTTTAGAAATACGGGAGCGATCCAAATGACCGTTGGCACGACGATTACAGGTCTCAACGTCTATTGATAGAGGCATCAATCAACGAAATCGGAGCACAAATGCAGATTTTTGATTTTTCTGGCTCTAAATTTGTGGGCTATAGTACAGTTGATTTTCAATAAAATTGAATTTTCTGCGAAATGTGTAGAAATGTACGAGAGATCCAAATGACCGTTGGCATGACGATTACAGGTCTCAACGCCTATTGATAGAGGTATCAATCAACGAAATCGGAGCACAATTGCAGATTTTCGATTTCTCTGGCTCTAAATTTGTGGGCTATAGTTCAGTTGATTTTCAATAAAATTGAATTTTCTGCGAAATGTTTAGAAATACACGAGCGATCCAAATGACCGTTGGCATGACGATTTCAGGTCTCAGCTTCTATTGATAGAGGTATCAATCAACGAAATGGGAGCACAATTGCAGATTTTCGATTTTTCTGGCTCTAAATTTGTGGGCTATAGTTCAGTTGATTTTCAATAAAATTGAATTTTCTGCGAGATATGTAGAAATGTAGGAGTGATCCAAATGAACGTAGTCATGACGATTACAGGTCTCAACGCCTATTGATAGAGGTATCAATCAACGAAATGGGAGCACAATTGCAGATTTTCGATATTTCTGGCTCTAAATTTGTGGGCTATAGTTCAGTTGATTTTCAATAAAATTGAATTTTCTGCGAGATATGTAGAAATGTAGGAGTGATCCAAATGAACGTAGTCATGACGATTACAGGTCTCAACGCCTATTGATAGAGGTATCAATCAACGAAATGGGAGCACAATTGCAGATTTTCGATTTTTCTGGCTCTAAATTTGTGGGCTATAGTTCAGTTGATTTTCAATAAAATTGAATTTTCTGCGAGATATGTAGAAATGTAGGAGTGATCCAAATGAACGTAGTCATGACGATTACAGGTCTCAACGCCTATTGATAGAGGTATCAATCAACGAAATCGGAGCACAATTGCAGATTTTCGATTTTTCTGGCTCTAAATTTGTGGGGTATAGTTCAGTTGATTTTCAATAAAATTGAATTTTCTGCGAAATGTTTAGAAATACCGGAGCGATCCAAATGACCGTTGGCACGACGATTACAGGTCTCAGCTTCTATTGATAGAGGTATCAATTAACGAAATCGGAGCACAATTGCAGATTTTCGATTTTTCTGGCTCTAAATTTGTGGGCTATAGTTCAGTTCATTTTCAATAAAATTGAATTTTCTGCGAAATGTTTAGAAATACCGGAGCGATCCAAATGACCGTTGGCACGACGATTACATGTCTCAGCGTCTATTGATAGAGGTATCAATCAACGAAATCGGAGCACAATTGCAGATTTTCAATTTTTCTGGCTCTAAATTTGTGGGCTATAGTTCAGTTGATTTTCAATAAAATTGAATTTTCTGCGAAATGTTTAGAAATACCGGAGCGATCCAAATGACCGTTGGCACGACGGTTACAGGTCTCAGCGTCTATTGATAGAGGTATCAATCAACGAAATCGGAGCACAATTGCAGATTTTCGATTTTTCTGGCTCTAAATTTGTGGGGTATAGTTCAGTTGATTTTCAATAAAATTGAATTTTCTGGGAAATGTTTAGAAATACCGGAGCGATCCAAATGACCGTTGGCACGACGATTACAGGTCTCAGCTTCTATTGATAGAGGTATCAATTAACGAAATCGGAGCACAATTGCAGATTTTCGATTTTTCTGGCTCTAAATTTGTGGGCTATAGTTCAGTTCATTTTCAATAAAATTGAATTTTCTGCGAAATGTTTAGAAATACCGGAGCGATCCAAATGACCGTTGGCACGACGATTACAGGTCTCAGCGTCTATTGATAGAGGTATCAATTAACGAAATCGGAGCACAATTGCAGATTTTCGATTTCTCTGGCTCTAAATTTGTGGGCTATAGTTCAGTTGATTTTCAATAAAATTGAATTTTCTGCGAAATGTTTAGAAATACACGAACGATCCAAATGACCGTTGGCATGACGATTTCAGGTCTCAGCTTCTATTGATAGAGGTATCAATCAACGAAATCGGAGCACAATTGCAGATTTTCGATTTTTCTGGCTCTAAATTTGTGGGCTATAGTTCAGTTGATTTTCAATAAAATTGAATTTTCTGCGAAATGTGTAGAAATACACGAGCGATCCAAATGACCGTTGGCATGACGATTACAGGTCTCAACGTCTATTGATAGAGGTATCAATCAACGAAATGGGAGCACAATTGCAGATTTTCGATTTTTCTGGCTCTAAATTTGTGGGCTATAGTTCAGTTGATTTTCAATAAAATTGAATTTTCTGCGAGATATGTAGAAATGTAGGAGTGATCCAAATGAACGTAGTCATGACGATTACAGGTCTCAACGTCTATTGATAGAGGTATCAATCAACGAAATGGGAGCACAATTGCAGATTTTCGATATTTCTGGCTCTAAATTTGTGGGCTATAGTTCAGTTGATTTTCAATAAAATTGAATTTTCTGCGAGATATGTAGAAATGTAGGAGTGATCCAAATGAACGTAGTCATGACGATTACAGGTCTCAACGCCTATTGATAGAGGTATCAATCAACGAAATGGGAGCACAATTGCAGATTTTCGATTTTTCTGGCTCTAAATTTGTGGGCTATAGTTCAGTTGATTTTCAATAAAATTGAATTTTCTGCGAGATATGTAGAAATGTAGGAGTGATCCAAATGAACGTAGTCATGACGATTACAGGTCTCAACGCCTATTGATAGAGGTATCAATCAACGAAATCGGAGCACAATTGCAGATTTTCGATTTTTCTGGCTCTAAATTTGTGGGCTATAGTTCAGTTGATTTTCAATAAAATTGAATTTTCTGCGAAATGTTTAGAAATACCGGAGCGATCCAAATGACCGTTGGCACGACGATTACAGGTCTCAGCTTCTATTGATAGAGGTATCAATTAACGAAATCGGAGCACAATTGCAGATTTTCGATTTTTCTGGCTCTAAATTTGTGGGCTATAGTTCAGTTCATTTTCAATAAAATTGAATTTTCTGCGAAATGTTTAGAAATACCGGAGCGATCCAAATGACCGTTGGCACGACGATTACATGTCTCAGCGTCTATTGATAGAGGTATCAATCAACGAAATCGGAGCACAATTGCAGATTTTCAATTTTTCTGGCTCTAAATTTGTGGGCTATAGTTCAGTTGATTTTCAATAAAATTGAATTTTCTGCGAAATGTTTAGAAATACCGGAGCGATCCAAATGACCGTTGGCACGACGGTTACAGGTCTCAGCGTCTATTGATAGAGGTATCAATCAACGAAATCGGAGCACAATTGCAGATTTTCGATTTTTCTGGCTCTAAATTTGTGGGGTATAGTTCAGTTGATTTTCAATAAAATTGAATTTTCTGCGAAATGTTTAGAAATACCGGAGCGATCCAAATGACCGTTGGCACGACGATTACAGGTCTCAGCTTCTATTGATAGAGGTATCAATTAACGAAATCGGAGCACAATTGCAGATTTTCGATTTTTCTGGCTCTAAATTTGTGGGCTATAGTTCAGTTCATTTTCAATAAAATTGAATTTTCTGCGAAATGTTTAGAAATACCGGAGCGATCCAAATGACCGTTGGCACGACGATTACAGGTCTCAGCGTCTATTGATAGAGGTATCAATTAACGAAATCGGAGCACAATTGCAGATTTTCAATTTTTCTGGCTCTAAATTTGTGGGCTATAGTTCAGTTCATTTTCAATAAAATTGAATTTTCTGCCAAATGTTTAGAAATACCGGAGCGATCCAAATGACCGTTGGCACGACGGTTACAGGTCTCAGCGTCTATTGATAGAGGTATCAATCAACGAAATCGGAGCACAATTGCAGATTTTCGATTTTTCTGGCTCTAAATTTGTGGGCTATAGTTCAGTAGATTTTCAATAAAAATGAATTTTCTGCGAAATGTTTAGAAATACACGAGCGATCCAAATGACCGTTGGCATGACGATTACAGGTCTCAACGCCTATTAATAGAGGTATCAATCAACGAAATCGTAGCACAATTGCAGATTTTCGATTTTTCTGGCTCTAAATTTGTGGGCTATAGTTCAGTAGATTTTCAATAAAATTGAATTTTCTGCGAAATATGTATAAATGTACGAGCGATCCAAATTCCGTTGGCATGACGATTACAGGTCTCAACGCCTATTGATAGAGGTATCAATCAACGAAATCGGAGCACAATTGCAGATTTTCGATTTTTCTGGCTCTAAATTTGTGGGCTATAGTTCAGTAGATTTTCAATAAAATTGAATTTTCTGCGAAATATGTATAAATGTACGAGCGATCCAAATGCCGTTGGCATGACGATTACAGGTCTCAACGCCTATTGATAGAGGTATCAATCAACGAAATCGGAGCACAATTGCAGATTTTCGATTTTTCTGGCTCTAAATTTGTGGGCTATAGTTCAGTAGATTTTCAATAAAATTGAATTTTCTGCGAAATGTTTAGAAATACACGAGCGATCCAAATGACCGTTGGTATGACGATTACAGGTCTCAACCCCTATTGATAGAGGTATCAATCAACGAAATCGGAGCACAATTGCAGATTTTCGATTTTTCTGGCTCTAAATTTGTGGGCTATAGTTCAGTAGATTTTCAATAAAATTGAATTTTCTGCGAGATGTGTAGAAATGTAGGAGTGATCCAAATGACCGTAGTCATTACGATTACAGGTCTCAACGCCTATTGATAGAGGTATCAATCAACGAAATCGGAGCACAATTGCAGATTTTCGATTTTTCTGGCTCTAAATTTGTGGGCTATAGTTCAGTTGATTTTCAATAAAATTGAATTTTCTGCGAGATGTTTAGAAATACACGAGTGATCCAAATGACCGTTGGCATGACGATTACAGGTCTCAACGTCTATTGATAGAGGTATCAATCAACGAAATCGGAGCACAATTGCAGATTTTCGATTTTTCTGGCTCTAAATTTGTGGGCTATAGTTCAGTAGATTTTCAATAAAACTGAATTTTCTGCGAGATGTGTAGAAATGTACGAGCGATTCAAATGACCGTTGGCATCACGATTACAGGTCTCAGCGTCTATTGATAGAGGTATCAATCAACGAAATCGGAGCACAATTGCAGATTTTCGATTTTTCTGGCTCTAAATTTGTGGGCTATAGTTCAGTAGATTTTCAATAAAATTGAATTTTCTGCGAAATGTGTAGAAATGTACGAGCGATCCAAATAACCATTGGCATGACGATTACAGGTTTCAACGCCTATTGATAGAGGTATCAATCAAAGAAATCGGAGCACAATTGCAGATTTTCGATTTTTCTGGCTCTAAATTTGTGGGCTATAGTTCAGTAGATTTTCAATAAAATTGAATTTTCTGCGAAATGTTTAGAAATGTACGAGCGATCCAAATAACCGTTGGCATCACGATTACAGGTCTCAACGCCTATTGATAGAGGTATCAATTATCGAAATCGGAGCACAATTGCAGATTTTCGATTTTTCTGGCTCTAAATTTGTGAGCTATAGTTCAGTTCATTTTCAATAAAATTGCATTTTCTGCGATATGTTTAGAAATACGGGAGCGATCCAAATGACCGTTGGCACGACGATTACAGGTCTCAACGTCTATTGATATAGGTATCAATCAACGAAATCGGAGCACAAATGCAGATTTTCGATTTTTCTGGCTCTAAATTTGTGGGCTATAGTACAGTTGATTTTCAATAAAATTGAATTTTCTGCGAAATGTGTAGAAATGTACGAGAGATCCAAATGACCGTTGGCATGACGATTACAGGTCTCAACGCCTATTGATAGAGGTATCAATCAACGAAATCGGAGCACAATTGCAGATTTTCGATTTTTCTGGCTCTAAATTTGTGGGCTATAGTTCAGTTGATTTTCAATAAAATTGAATTTTCTGCGAAATGTTTAGAAATACACGAGCGATCCAAATGACCGTTGGTATGACGATTACAGGTCTCAACGTCTATTCATAGAGGTATCAATCAACGAAATGGGAGCACAATTGCAGATTTGCGATTTTTCTGGCTCTAAATTTGTGGGCTATAGTTCAGTTGATTTTCAATAAAATTGAATTTACTGCGAGATGTTTAGAAATACACAAGTGATCCAAATGACCGTTGGCATGACGATTACAGGTCTCAACGTCTATTGATAGAGGTATCAATCAACGAAATCGGAGCACAATTGCAGATTTTCGATTTTTCTGGCCCTAAATTTGTGGGCTATAGTTCAGTTGATTTTCAATAAAATTGAATTTTCTGCGAAATGTTTAGAAATACACGAGCGATCCAAATGACCGTTGGCATGACGATTACAGGTCTCAACGTCTATTGATAGAGGTATCAATCAACGAAATGGGAGCACAATTGCAGATTTTCGATTTTTCTGGCTCTAAATTTGTGGGCTATAGTTCAGTTGATTTTCAATAAAATTGAATTTTCTGCGAGATGTGTAGAAATGTAGGGGTGATCCAAATGACCGTAGTCATGACGATTACAGGTCTCAACTCCTTTTGATAGAGGTATCAATCAACGAAATCGGAGCACAATTGCAGATTTTCGATTTTTCTGGCTCTAAATTTGTGGGGTATAGTTCAGTTGATTTTCAATCAAATTGAATTTTCTGCGAAATGTTTAGAAATACGCGAGCGATCCAAATGACCGTTGACATGACGATTACAGGTCTCAGCGTCTATTGATAGAGGTATCAATCAACGAAATGGGAGCACAATTGCAGATTTTCGATTTTTCTGGCTCTAAATTTGTGGGGTATAGTTCAGTTGATTTTCAATAAAATTGAATTTTCTGCGAAATGTTTAGAAATACGCGAGCGATCCAAATGACCGTTGACATGACGATTACAGGTCTCAGCGTCTATTGATAGAGGTATCAATCAACGAAATCGGAGCACAATTGCAGATTTTCGATTTTTCTGGCTCTAAATTTGTGGGCTATAGTTCAGTTGATTTTCAATAAAATTGAATTTTCTGCGAAATGTTTAGAAATACACGAGCGATCCAAATGACCGTTGGCATGACGATTACAGGTCTCAACGTCTATTGATAGAGGTATCAATCAACGAAATGGGAGCACAATTGCAGATTTTCGATTTTTCTGGCTCTAAATTTGTGGGCTATAGTTCAGTTGATTTTCAATAAAATTGAATTTACTGCGAGATGTTTAGAAATACACAAGTGATCCAAATGACCGTTGGCATGACGATTACAGGTCTCAACGTCTATTGATAGAGGTATCAATCAACGAAATCGGAGCACAATTGCAGATTTTCGATTTTTCTGGCCCTAAATTTGTGGGCTATAGTTCAGTTGATTTTCAATAAAATTGAATTTTCTGCGAAATGTTTAGAAATACACGAGCGATCCAAATGACCGTTGGCATGACGATTACAGGTCTCAACGTCTATTGATAGAGGTATCAATCAACGAAATGGGAGCACAATTGCAGATTTTCGATTTTTCTGGCTCTAAATTTGTGGGCTATAGTTCAGTTGATTTTCAATAAAATTGAATTTTCTGCGAGATGTGTAGAAATGTAGGGGTGATCCAAATGACCGTAGTCATGACGATTACAGGTCTCAACTCCTTTTGATAGAGGTATCAATCAACGAAATCGGAGCACAATTGCAGATTTTCGATTTTTCTGGCTCTAAATTTGTGGGCTATAGTTCAGTTGAATTTCAATAAAATTGAATTTTCTGCGAAATGTTTAGAAATACACGAGCGATCCAAATGACCGTTGGCATGACGATTACAGGTCTCAACGTCTATTGATAGAGGTATCAATCAACGAAATCGGAGCACAATTGCAGATTTTCGATTTTTCTGGCTCTAAATTTGTGGGCTATAGTTCAGTTGATTTTCAATAAAATTGAATTTTCTGCGAAATGTTTAGAAATACCGGAGCGATCCAAATGACCGTTGGCACGACGATTACAGGTCTCAGCGCCTATTGATAGAGGTATCAATTAACGAAATCGGAGCACAATTGCAGATTTTCGATTTTTCTGGCTCTAAATTTGTGGGCTATAGTACAGTTGATTTTCAATAAAATTGAATTTTCTGCGAAATGTGTAGAAATGTACGAGAGATCCAAATGACCGTTGGCATGACGATTACAGGTCTCAACGCCTATTGATAGAGGTATCAATCAACGAAATCGGAGCACAATTGCAGATTTTCGATTTTTCTGGCTCTAAATTTGTGGGCTATAGTTCAGTTGATTTTCAATAAAATTGAATTTTCTGCGAAATGTTTAGAAATACACGAGCGATCCAAATGACCGTTGGCATGACGATTACAGGTCTCAACGTCTATTGATAGAGGTATCAATCAACGAAATGGGAGCACAATTGCAGATTTTCGATTTTTCTGGCTCTAAATTTGTGGGCTATAGTTCAGTAGATTTTCAATAAAATTGAATTTTCTGCGAAATGTTTAGAAATACACGAGCGATCCAAATGACCGTTGGCATGACGATTTCAGGTCTCAGCGTCTATTGATAGAGGTATCAATCAACGAAATCGGAGCACAATTGCAGATTTTCGATTTTTCTGGCTCTAAATTTGTGGGCTATAGTTCAGTAGATTTTCAATAAAATTGAATTTTCTGCGAAATGTTTAGAAATACACGAGCGATCCAAATGACCGTTGGTATGATGATTACAGGTCTCAACCCCTATTGATAGAGGTATCAATCAACGAAATCGGAGCACAATTGCAGATTTTGGATTTTTCTGGCCCTAAATTTGTGGGCTATAGTTCAGTAGATTTTCAATAAAATTGAATTTTCTGCGAAATGTTTAGAAATACACGAGCGATCCAAATGACCGTTGGTATGACGATTACAGGTCTCAACCCCTATTGATAGAGGTATCAATCAACGAAATCGGAGCACAATTGCAGATTTTCGATTTTTCTGGCCCTAAATTTGTGGGCTATAGTTCAGTTGATTTTCAATAAAATTGAATTTTCTGCGAAATGTTTAGAAATACACGAGCGATCCAAATGACCGTTGGCATGACGATTACAGGTCTCAAGGTCTATTGATAGAGGTATCAATCAACGAAATGGGAGCACAATTGCACATTTTCGATTTTTCTGGCTCTAAATTTGTGGGCTATAGTTCAGTTGATTTTCAATAAAATTGAATTTTCTGCGAAATGTTTAGAAATACACGAGCGATCCAAATGACCGTTGGCATGACGATTTCAGGTCTCAGCGTCTATTGATAGAGGTATCAATCAACGAAATGGGAGCACAATTGCAGATTTTCGATTTTTCTGGCTCTAAATTTGTGGGCTATAGTTCAGTTGATTTTCAATAAAATTGAATTTTCTGCGAGATGTGTATAAATGTAGGGGTGATCCAAATGACCGTAGTCATGACGATTACAGGTCTCAACGCCTATTGATAGAGGTATCAATCAACGAAATCGGAGCACAATTGCAGATTTTCGATTTTTCTGGCTCTAAATTTGTGGGGTATAGTTCAGTTGATTTTCAATAAAATTGAATTTTCTGCGAAATGTTTAGAAATACCGGAGCGATCCAAATGACCGTTGGCACGACGATTACAGGTCTCAGCTTCTATTGATAGAGGTATCAATTAACGAAATCGGAGCACAATTGCAGATTTTCTATTTTTCTGGCTCTAAATTTGTTGGCTATAGTTCAGTAGATTTTCAATAAAATTGAATTTTCTGCGAGATGTGTAGAAATGTAGGAGTGACCCAAATGACCGTAGTCATTACGATTACAGGTCTCAACGCCTATTGATAGAGGTATCAATCAACGAAATCGGAGCACAATTGCAGATTTTCGATTTTTCGGGCTCTAAATTTGTGGGCTATAGTTCAGTTGATTTTCAATAAAATTGAATTTTCTGCGAGATGTTTAGAAATACACGAGTGATCCAAATGACCGTTGGTATGACGATTACAGGTCTCAACGCCTATTGATAGAGGTATCAATCAACGAAATCGGAGCACAATTGCAGATTTTCGATTTTTCTGGCCCTAAATTTGTGGGCTATAGTTCAGTTGATTTTCAATAAAATTGAATTTTCTGCGAAATGTTTAGAAATACACGAGCGATCCAAATGACCGTTGGCATGACGATTACAGGTCTCAACGTCTATTGATAGAGGTATCAATCAACGAAATGGGAGCACAATTGCAGATTTTCGATTTTTCTGGCTCTAAATTTGTGGGCTATAGTTCAGTTGATTTTCAATAAAATTGAATTTTCTGCGAAATGTTTAGAAATACACGAGCGATCCAAATGACCGTTGGCATGACGATTTCAGGTCTCAGCGTCTATTGATAGAGGTATCAATCAACGAAATCGGGGCACAATTGCAGATTTTCGATTTTTCTGGCTCTAAATTTGTGGGCTATAGTTCAGTTGATTTTCAATAAAATTGAAT